>VZTY01027174.1:193251-267175 GCA_013400935.1 Turnix velox | reverse complement strand
TGAGTTTGTCATCAACTGACACCCAACTGATACTCTGTAATACTGTCTGAATTAATTCCATTCCTCATTGTTTCCACATTATTACATCAAGATCATTTTATTCAGGATAAAATATGACTATAAATCAGGATAATTCAGTTTCAAAAGTCTGAATAATATATAGCTTGTAAAAGGTGAAGCAACCCAGGCAGAAGAGGGAGGTGAGATACATACAGCAGGCTCTCAGGAATGGAAGGAACCCCAAGATGCTCTGTGATGCTCTTGGCCAAAAGCAAAGTCCTCTAAACTTGAACAATGAGCCTGATGATAAAAAAAATCACCTGTTGAGGTCATCTCAGTTTTCCCAGTGATCTATTTTTCCTATAATGAAAAGAGTTGATTGTTTGGCTTGTTTTCCTGATGTCAGTGTTTTGAAGCCACAGGCTGAGCTACTCCATGAACAGCTCCTGGTTGGCAGCTCCTTGGGCAGTTGTTAATCTTAAGGGTTTAGCTGTTTGACCCCCCAGATTCCTCTGTCTGCTTGTTCTCATGCAAGAATCCATCTCAGTTTGGTTTTTGAGTATGAGTAAACACTTCAAGATGCTGGAGTTACATGATCCTTGGGGTCCCTTCCAACCCGGGTCATTCTGTGATTCTGTGATTCTGCCTGATGCTCATCTTTTACTTTCTTTGGGCAAATGGTGTTTGGTTAAAATCCAGCCCAATAAGCCATTCATGAAACAGAAGTGCCATAAAAGACAGATATTGTTTGTGGATATAAGGTGCATAGGCGTTACATACATAATGTAAATAATGTTTATGTGTTAGACTACTTTTCTGTCTTCTATTATGAGGTAATCTCACTCCACCCTGACAATTATGTCTCTGTATTAAGGTGAATTGTTGTGACTTGGGTCTCAAACCTGGACAGTTTCAGATTGTATCTCTGCTTCAGGATTCCTTGAGAAAGGCATCTGGTTGCAGTGAATATCTGCTTTACTGAGTATCTTTTCATGGCCAGCTGGCAAAGTGGGAACATGCAGGAAGGACAGATCATTTAAATAAAGTAAATACATCTATAGCAGCTGGGAATATAAACAAAACCTTTCACAGGCTTAGGAGGGCTGACTTTGGCAAGGTAAGCAGTAAAATCACCCTAATACTGTTACTTTTTTCACTCATCCTTGATACTAGGCATCAAGGTTGCAGTAGCTGCTGCTGCAACAGAGGGCTTTTCATTTTTCTTTCTCTCTTCCTCCCTTCCATCCTTTCTCCCTTTCTTTCTTCATAATTCAATGAAAACAGCAAAACCCAACTTACAGGACCACAGGTGTCCTCTGTTACATCTTTTCTTTGCTCTCCTTGTTTCCTTCCAATATATTTCCCTACTAAGTTACCATTAAGGCGCTCTTCAAACCAATATTTTAATATCTTAATGGCAATTTAAACAGGAGCTTAGAGGTATTTCTCTCTTGGAGTATTTGCTAAGTCATCCTGTTTAAATCAGAACTCTAGTTGTGTCATTTTTATTTTTCTCTCAGAGTCAGGAACACTTGCTTGTAAAACATGTACATAAATATGATTAAGTCTTTTTTCATTTTAGCTATTGCAATAGAACTCATGAGAAACTACTGTGAGTGCCTTAATAGCTGATCAGGGCAAGTTATTTTGTCCTGGTAGGACACATCATGCTCTCTCTGTCTTTTCCTTAAACAAATTCATTATGTGTAGTCCTTATATAGCTCCTCCTGCACAAGAAGTTTTTCTGGTCTTTTACAGAAGGAGAAGGAAGCAAGAAGGTGTAATGTGCTGAACCCTTAAGAGAGTCAGGCAGGACAAGGTATTCCCATAGCGCCTAGTCCTGGACCACAGACTCATGGGACAAACATTACCCTAAAGACAGTCCCTGATTCAAAGTGCCATTAATTAACAAAATGAAAGCACTGTGTCAGTAGTAGAGAGCACTGCAAAGGGATGGTCAGGCAGCATTAATCACTATGATAGTTGGTAATGGAATTAGCTCATCAATTTAATTATTCTCTTTAAATAAAATTGATATCATGGTGGAGAAGAGATGACTTTATGGATGTATGTATTCTTTCCTATTTCTTGAGATGAGATTTGTTCTCTGAGGCTATTCTGGACACTTGTCCCTTCCTACATCCATACTCCATCCTCAGCTATGTAGGCTCTGCAGTTGCTTTTATTCACTTGTAGAAAGTTCTTGCAATGGTGTGTTTCATTTTCATTAACATCCCTGTGAAATGTATTGCTGAGATTTATGAATACCTTGAAATTCTTGTGCTAGGATTGAGTCTGAGTTTACCCCTTCCACTGCTTGCTCTGAAAAAGGAACATATTACTGAAAAGGACTGTGTCTCTGCAGCTTGAGTCTTCGCACCTTCATGAATGATCAGTGACTTGCACTATGGTGGGTAGTAAAGAAATGCAACCTGAGTCCAGGTGGCCCCATCATGAGAAAGGAAGAAATCACTCTCTCCCTGAAGAGCAGCTGTCTCAGTGATGTGAGATGTCTGAAGTTACTTCACAAATTAGTGGCAGAGCTGAGAATAACCGCAGTTCACCTGACTCAAATGACAACACCTCATCTGCTGCTGTTTCTTTTCTTGCTGCATTGTTTCTTCCTTTCTTACAGTCTCTCTCAGTTGTAGCAGGAAAAAAAAGAAAATTTTGTGAAAAACGTGCTTTTACTGTAAATCATTCTTGATTTTAAACAGGGCATGTTCAGTCACCTTGAAAACTTCTGAAACCTTGCTGATTTTACAGAGTAAGAGCTTACAGAGCTTAAGGAAACTGAGATGGTGTCACAAAGAATTTCTGATTTCACGTCATACCACATAAGTGCATTCAGTTGCTGGGAAGGGGGAAGGTAAATAAGCCTGGAATGAATTTTATTTTCAAGGTCAGAGTTGCAGGGGAGTTAGCCATCTGTGCATTTATTTAATAAAGCTGCTCAAAAATATTAATGTTTTGGCTTGTTAAAGTTCTGTTTAGAGATTAGCCCAAGCCATTTGGTTTCTTTAAACACGTCCCTGACAATTTCAGTGTTGCTGAAACAGTTGAATCCAGAACATGTAGATGTAGTGGCTGCTTTGAGGAGGATCTCAAGGTCAGGCTTTGGCTGGAAGGGGATCCCAGAAAATTTGATCACTTTTAATTTGTTAGCTGATGGCTGGAAAATCCTATCCTCTTTCTTGATCTGGCTCCCACCAGGCTTTTTAGTGTGTGTAGTTCTGTATTGCCAGCATCTGAGAATATTGAATCTCAATTAAGAGTCAGTTATCCTTTTGCTCACCTGTATTAAGTGGGAAAGTTTTATTGCAGATGTGTGATGGGCCATCCCCATTCATTTCTGTGGAGTTTACAGTCTTACCATAATTCTAGATGAATGATAAAACCAAACATCTAGAAAGATCTGTCCCAGAGTTTACACAGAGTCCTAGTGTCTATTTGCAGCTATTTGTTGTAGTTCCTGTCTGGGGTGCTTGGAGTTTCTGATGATAAAGTTACCTGTGTGGTTGTCTCCTTTCTGCAGCTGTTCTCACTTGGTGCAGCTCTGTCTGGGGAAGGAGGATAAAAGTACTAGAGCCTCCTCATTTGCTCACTTAGTGGTTTTGCCACAGGAACACCCCTTGTGGATCCCATGCTTTTGTGAGGGGTGCTGTAGGCAGAACAGAAAGTCCCTGCCTTGGTGAGTTTAGCATCTAAATGCAATACAGAGGCATAACAGAGGTGTTAGCTGGGGGCATCTTTTGGCTGCCTAGAAACTCTGCAAGCAGATCCAGTGCAGCTGTGTTCACTGGCTAATGCATGCAGATGAGAGCTGGGACCAACACACTGGTGGGCACCAGTGTGCTCCCTGCTCCCAGTGAGCCTCTACAGGCCAGGAGGTCATCAGCCTTGTTGCTGCCTGGAAAGGAGCTGGCTCTGCACCGTGCTGAATTTTTGTCTGTTTTCTCTTCAAGAATTTATAGGTTTTGATGTAACTGCTTCTTCTGTTGAGCTACTCCATATAATCCCTTCAACAGTAATTTTTACTTATCTTGCATCACTTATATGCCTTCTCACTTAAATGTATTCTCAAGAATAATTTCATAGAAAAACTAAAGCCTAGCCCATGTAATTGCGTGGCACCAGAGTGAAGCCTTGATCAGGCATCTCTGCTGGGCTGCCAGTTGCACAAAAGGAGCACAATAAAGCAGCACTAAGAAAGTAGCAGCAGCAATGCATAAGTTAGCAACTGAGGTTTGGGGGTCCATCCCTTCTAAGAAAGGTACTGAAGAGCAAATCGGAAATGCTTTGCAGAGACTGGTGGTGATTCCATCTAGTAAGGAGAAAGGCAGCATGGAAGAAAGCAAATGTGGCCACGTCTGGCATCAGTGGCTGGATATCTGGCTTCACAGGGCAAACACAGGCAGGAATCAGTATACTGGAAAAGTATAGGAAGAGATATAGGTAAGATATAATTTATCAAGGTAACCTCAGTGATAAATCACAGATAATTGGAATATTATGGGAAGGAAAACGGCTGGGACTGTAAGGAAGGGTCTCCCAACAGCAGTGGTAATGGCAACAATTAGAAACTGTTTGGGTGTTTGAGATAAGAAGGGAAAACAGAGTAAGGCAGGAACTAGAGTGGTGCTAGGAATGAGCAGTTGAGTATTTGGCTGTATAGTCTGTAGAAAATTAAGTTGTTTTTTAAATAATTATTCAGGATTCAAAAAGTACAATAAAGTATAACAGTGCCTTTCTTTGTTCTCTTGCTTTTGTAAGAGTGTCATATAAAAACTTGGCTTCTGTTTTGTGGTTGTTTAAGATCTGCACTTTGTCAGATGTTTTGCACAATGTAGCCTTCAAAATCTTCCTCTTGTTTACTAATACCCTCACCCTTTTTTTTTCTTCCAAATAACATCTCTTTCATTTGAGAACTGTACCCTGGGGTGTTTCAATTATGTATGAATATAGAGTATTTTGGATGAACTACTCACAAGTGCTTTCAATTTGCCATCTGAGCTTTGAATATGAGCAGAATCTCCAATATTTTAGTTTCTAGGGCACTCTTAAATGGGCAGTCAAGATGCAGCTTTTTGTTCTTAAGTGCTCAGTTTTTTACCCTATTTCTAGCAAGACCTTATGAAGCTTCCACATGATTTTTCTATAGAGTAAATTACCAGCACAGAACAATGAAATTCCTGTTGGCTTGTAGCACATATCTCTTCCTTCCCCTGGTAGCACTCTCTCTAGCAGTCTGCCTCTGTAGTCTAGTATATATGGTTTGAGTTTCTAAATGATGGGTGATAGTCTGCTTGTCCCTCATCTGTCAACATGCAGAATCTCCTGCCCAGAAATGTGGTATGATTTCTGATTGCCTCTGTGCAAGCAAATGATCTTTCAAGAACAGTTTATGCTGTTTTTCTTGGCTTGGAAGAACCATACTCTATTGCTTTGGCATTCAGGTATATTGATTTATATCTACTCCTGCCTTTGTGATGGGAGGAGGCAGAAGCAATTGTAGGTGGAAGGAAAGATGAACTAGAGACTGTGAAGGTCTTTTCTTACTGTCAGGCTTTTAAAGGGAAGAAACCATATGTGTGTTGCATGGAAATTAAAGGCAGAAGAGAGGAGGGTTTGAGGGATGAGTTAGTGTGAGTAGAAAGAGCTGATACTGGGTGCAGAGGTTTAAAACATTGGATTAAAAGTGTCTGATGCAGTAGATGGAAAGATGGCAGAGCTGAATTTGTAGCTGTTCTGATAAGAAAATCAGACTTGAAGGACAACTAGAGAAAGCTCCTTCTCTGTCTCAGCATGAAGACCTTCTGCCTGAGTTGGCTCCCAAGACAAATGATGGTTCATCTACAGAAGTTATGCTGTTTGGTATTGTAGATCAAATGGCTCAGTAGCCACTGGAGAAAGTCACACAGTAAAAGCAATCTCTGCAGATATTCAAAAAGCACTGCATTGACTGTTGCCCAGAGGATGTTGTTGCCAACATCTCCATCTGTTGACCAGCAGCTGTTACTGAGTTTGTTCTTCTGCTGACATTTTGCTGCTGGAGAACATGAAAAGGGCACAAAGCTCTAATACTGTCACAGGACAAACCAGAAGGTCTGGTAAACAAAAATTTTTGAGGAGCAGCTTCTGACTGTGCCTATGAATGTCTTGCAGCAATTTTCTTGCAACTCTGCTTTTTCCACAGGCTGGTAACTTAAATATCACATAAAATGCATTGCAGAACAAGGAAGAATGTTGTGGCCCTCGATAGGCAGGATCTTATTCATTTAAAGTAGAATGAAATGAGATGGATGATTGGAATGGCAAAGGGAAAATAAAGTCCCTATGGGATCCTAGGCACTTGCATCCCAAGGTTATTTGAAGCTATGCTTTTGACTGTTGTCTGTACCTAGCCACTGTTTCACAGCAGTACCAATACCTTCTAACATGTTGTCCCCCATCTTCCCCACAGAGTTTAGAATGATAAAGCTTTGAATGGTGCTTCTCCAAAACAAGAAAAAATGTGTCAAGAACACAGACTGTGCTCAGATAAGTGAGAAAATGCCCAGGGAGAAAAATGAGAGGATATATTTAACATTGACAGAGGACAGAAGGTTCAGTAGGTTTCATAAAGGACGTTTTCATAAAGGGCACTGTAGGAGGCTAACAGAATAGAGGGGATGAGAGTAACAAGTTGGCCATTGGACCCTTGAGATAGGACAGAATGCAGAAGGAGGGTGCCAAGTGCAAGGAGGAATCTGCAGACAAAATGTACAGAGTATGTAGCACCCCACTGGGAGAATGATGATATCACAGTATGGTGGGTATGTGCTTTTAAGTAGCTGCTTGGCACATATCACCAGCTCACAATGAGAGACCAATTGGCTCACAAGAAGACTGTCTCCTCCTTCTGGGGATACTCAGTGGAGAACAGATAGGGAGCATGAAGCTAGGGAGACTCTTGGTTGTCTAAGACTTAGTTAAATAGGGGCCACTTCTGGAATATTGTGTCCAGTTCTCAGGCCCTCAGTTTAAGGACAGGGAACTGCTTGAGAGAGTCCAGCACAGAACCACAAAGATGATGAATGAATTGGAGCATCTCCCTTACAAGGAACAGCTGAGGGAACTGGATCTCTTTAGCTTGAAGAAGAGGAGACTGAGGGGTGGCTTCAGTAATATCTAGAAGTATGTAAAGGGTGAGTGTCAGAAGGATGGAGCCAGGCTCTTCTCAGTGACCTCCAATGACAAGACAAGGGGCAGTGGGTGCCAGCTGGGATGCAGGAGGTTCCACAGAAACACAAGAAAAAATATTTCACAGGGTGACAGAAATCCGAGACAGGTTGCCCAGTGAGGTTGTGAAGTCTCCTTCTCTGGAGATATTCAAAACCCCACCTGGACCCTTTCCTGTGTTACCTGATCTAGATATTCCTGCTCCAACAGGGGGATTGGCCTTGATGATCTCTTGAGGTCCCTTCCAATCCTTGACATTCTGTGAGAAGGTGTAAGTCACTTTCCTGGACTTAGAGTTTCCTGCTCTGCTTTCACTTCAGCTGCTAATCCAAGGCCAAAACTAATCTGTCTCTCTTTTGTCTGTAGATTGCACTACTTGTAACCTAATCTTAATTTCTGTGCCTTCAATCATGAATTTCCTTTGCTGTAAATTTGGAACAATTTGCCCTTTGTACTCATTACACTGTAAAGATGCTGTCTTGAGCCCTGATTAATAACCTAAATGACTTACTGTAATTAGCTAGTCTTCCATCTTAACATTAGGGGAAGCACAAATTTCATGGCTTTCAAAAGTGAGTGGAGTGTGATCAGGGAGTCTGCAAATATTTCTGCTTTTTTCCTCATCTGAAAACTGGTTTTATCAAAAAAGGGATTTCTTTTTTTCATTGAAAAAAATATAAATAATGTGTATTTAAGACTTCCTTTCAATATGGATTGTCGAGGAATATACTCTATTTCAGAATCAAGATGTATTCACTTTTGCAAACCTTTGTTATTTAGCACATCGATTACTTCAACGTACAAATTATGACTCATTACTCAGAGATTTCATAAATAGCACACTCATCTCGTGTCTGTTCCATAATGCATGAATTGGGGCATATTACTTAAATATATCTAGAATACCAGTGCAGGGAAATAGGGAGAAGTTTTTAGTTGAATTTCATTCCCCTCTAAGTTTGTTGAGATACAAATTACCAGGAGCACTGCTGCAAACATGAGAATATTTTTGTCCTCTGAACATTGTAATGAACTTTATTTTCTGAACCAGTATGAAAGTAAGAGAAACGGATGCATATATGGGAAAGCAGTGCTGCATGTTATGGCTGAGATCTGAAGGCAGTTTAACAAAAGCTTATTGTGGATGCATTACTCTAAGAAACAAGGCAAAATTCCTTTTCCCTGCCCCTGAATAATGGCAGGTAAAATTTTCTGTAATTGCTGAAAGATTTAAGTATTTCGGAGCCAAGGAACATTTAGAAAGAAGTTCTTCACTATGAGGGTGGTGAGGTGCTGGAACAAGTTGCTGGAACAGAGCTGGTGGAGGTCCCATCCCTGGAGACATGCAAGGCCAGGTTTGATGAGGCTCTGAGCAACCTGGTCTAATGCAAGATGTCCCTTCTTACTGCAGGGGTGTTGGACTATATGCCTTTGAAAGTCCCTTCCAATTCAAAGGAAGGCAGGCCTTGGAGAAAAAAATTTTAGAAAATTTTCATCTGTGTGTGTTCTTAAATCTTTGCAGCTTCCACATTGCAGTGTTGTGGTACTGTCTGAGTGAAGCAGTGTCTGCTTCTTCTCATTTCTCTTTACAGCAGGTTTAGAACACGATGAAAGATGAAAGTCAGAAAAGTCACTTGATTTTAATCATTGTTCAGCTTTGAACATTGAAATTTATGCTTGTAAAATGCTTTCAGTGAAAGCTTGTATACAAAGGAAAGGTTCTTTGCTTTTTCTCTCTGCATAGCAATGCAGAAGACTCCACTTCTAGAGGAAGGCTCTTTCTGTTGGTCGGTATAATACTGTGTTCAGTTAATTCAAGTCACATTACTGAGGGCTAAACGTTCCTGCATTTTAACACAAACATGTTTGTCCACCTACAGATGATGGTAATAACTCTCCTGCAAACCTTGTTGTTGTGGACTGCACAGCAGTCCACAGGCATTTGGAACCAAACATTTCCCTATTAACAGGAGCATGTTGCACTGTACCCTGCTTCCTGTTTCAGGCTTTTTTGGTGGGTTGTCTCCATATCATGAATGAAGTGAAGCATAGAAGAATTAGTACTGTGCCTGGAGAGTTTGATGGTGATGTTATGGCTGGTTGGTTTTGTGTGTTGCTGGCTTCTCGTGTTGCAGCCTAATGGTTGCTGCCAGCAGAAATAAATCTAAACGTTACTGCAGTGAAGCTAATGGGACATTACCTGATGGTCATCATGGAAGTACCTTTTTTGAAAATAAAGTTCCCATGCTCTCCTTTGCTGTCAGCATTGAAGCCTATGCAGATTCAGTAAAATACATTATTTCCTGTCAAATCAACAACCTTTAAACTGCACAACAGTGACAAGAACCTCATGAAATCCTTAAGCTGAGGTGAAGTACACTGTATTTATAAGTAACTGTGCAGCAAGTGTGAGGAGGTTTTAATGCAACAGCACTTTGAAAGGGACATTAGATTAATTAACACTTTATGAAAAGTATTTGCTGCCTTGATTCTCAGCTTGTCTCCAGTTGAGCAGAGCAGATACGTTAGCAAGTGTATCTTCTTCCTCTGGATTCCTTGTAACCTTCTGCCTTTTCTTAACATATTGCATTTTAGATTTATGTCCATCTCAAAGAAGGGAGTGGTGCTGATGGGCTGGATGCTTTGAAGAACAAACCACAGCTTCACAGTATGGTGGCCAAAAGCCTTTGTCAGAGTGCCTCTGGGAAGAACTACATCATCTTCACTGGCCCAAGCATTACCAGCCTGAATCTATTTGAAGAATTTGAGAAGCAAGGTATGTATTGGATGACTCACTGGGTTTTAATGATGACAGACCTCGACACCTGCTGCTACTGAATTAAAAAAACTCCTGAAAGGCTTCACTGATACTTCAAATCTTTGTATAGATAAGTTGGTCACCTCTAAGAAAAGGTCTCATTCATAAGTTCAAAATGAGGATGTAAAAACATTTTAAATAAGGTTATTTAAAGGCCTTGCTTTTGTTCTTTGCCATATTCCTATATGGCCATGGGGACATTTAAAGGGATTTCCTAGCTGCCTTTGATTTTTCTATTCCCATTGTGAAAGACTAGGGATGGGAGGAATCCTTACAAGAGTGCCTTGAAGTCCTTGCTGGTTTAATATCTGTTAAAGAGGTAACTTCTCTAGATGACATTTTACACCATTGCAAAACCCTTAGTGAAGTTTGGACATTTCTCTGTTTTCAAGATGCCCAGTTTTTTAGTTTTAAAAACATAATAAACTCTGCATTAACAAAAACAAACTTGTCAGCAGAATGTCCACCCATACAGCTCTCCCAGCTACTTTCTTGCTAGTGCAGGGAGTGATTCCAGCACATCTTCTCTGTCCCATGCCCCCTTGCATTGGGTGTGGAAAAGCCATGTGCTACTTTGCTTTCAGAAATGCTGAGGACTTGCATTTCCCATTAAATTATATATAGGCTTCTATATTGCTGACAGTCAATTTTAAGACATCTCCATGCAGCTCTTGGCTCATTTTTTTAGTCAGCATAGCCTTGCAGAGTCAGTGTGGAGCACAGAATAGATCCTTTTTAACAGTTAGAAAGGAGACTGCCATTATGCATCACAGGCAAGGAAGCAAAAGGGCCGTTTCCCTTATTAATGCACCGCTGATGACTGAGTTTTGCTTTTGGCTTGTTTTTTTGGCATTGCAGAGAATTAAATCCATTTAGAGCATTATATTAATGAAATGAGCCCCAAAGCAGGAGGAAAGATTGGAAGCTGAGACAATATCTTAATTTTAATTTAAAATGACGATGCCAGCAAGCTTTGATGGTGCTTTAGCTAAGCACTTCAGACTGTGCTGGCACTGAGGGCTGTCTCTGTTGAGCTCTGTGAAAGACTTAACTCCTATGTTATTCTATGTTAGCTGGAAGTTTGCAGAGCACAGGAATGTCACTGTATTCTCACAAGAGAGTCATGCTTTCCCAAATGCTGCAAACAGCCATGTGAGAAAGATGTAAGACATTAGGAAGAAATTTTTCACTATGAGGGTGGTAAGAACCTTGAACAGGTTGCTCAGAGAGGTGGTGGAGTCCCCATCCCAGAGATATTCAAGGCCAGACCTGATGAGGCCCTAAGTGACCTGATCTAGTCCCTTCCTGCTACAGGGGGGTTGGACTTGATGACTTTTAAAGGTCCCTTCCACCTCTATGATTCTAAATCTGAACTGGGACACAGCATGATCAAGAAGTGTCACAAAAGCCTGTTGAAGAACTTGTAATTTCAGGTGCCCATGACAGTTCAAGGCCTGTGTTTAACCTGACAAATTTACTTTTCTTGCTCAAAAAAATTTAATTTCTGGGCTAGAGCAGGATCAATGGTGGAAAGAGAACGATCTTGTTGAGAACTGAAAACAAAAAGCAATCTGTATTGACCTTAATTGCATTATGTTGTTTCAAGCTTTTTGTAGCTTTCAACAGAGAAATTGGGGGAGATCTAAATAAGCTAATGTTTAGAAACTATAAACTTTTTGGGAACCCAAAATGGCACTTAAAGAAGCTGAAGGAAATTCTGTGAAATCTAGAAACAGGCACCCACCAAAGCTGTATTTGTTTCTCTCAAAATCTTTGGTGGTAACAACCTGGGGTTCTAGGTAGCCAGGAAGGTTAACAGAAGTTAGCAATACGCCTTGATATCGGATGTGGTCAACACTGTCCTGAGCTGTATTATTGGAGCTGTAGCCTGTAGATTGAGGGTGGCAGGGATATGTCTCCTACTCAGCCCAATTTTCGACAACACCTCCCAGAGCAGGAAAATTATTGATAAACTGGAGTGAGTTCAGCAGAGGGCTACGGACCCGACCAGAGGCTGGATCACATGCTCTGCTATGGGAAGAGCATTGAATTTGTTAAGCCTGAGAAGGCTTCAAGGGAATCTGACAGCAGCCTTATGCTACCCTGAGGATGTTATTGAGAGAATATAGTTGGCTTTTCACACTGGTTCATTGTGGAAAGATGAAAAACAGCACACATAGTCTGAAACAAAAGAAGTCTTTCGGACTAGATCTAAGGTTTTTTGTAAGGACAGTGGAGAAGGATGCCCAGACAGGTTCTGCAGTCTATGCCCTTCGAGGTTTTCAAGACTAGATGAGATAAAGCCCCAAGTATCCCTGTCTGACCTCAATACTGATCCTATTCTAATCAGGGACTGGGATTACAGACCTCCTGAGTTTCCTTCCAACCTGTGTTATCTTTTAATCCTAGTATTCTGTGATTCTATGAAGACTTTTGTGGAATCCTAACTATTGTTTGCTTTTCCTAACCCACACATAAATTACTACAAAAACTAGTGGTTTTTATTGAAAGCCTGCAAAGTAGGAGCTTTACTGTGTACCACAGTAGAGAATATGTGACTAGAAATATAAAGGATGTTGGTGACCATAGTTCTAATGTCTGTGAAGATACCAAGAGCTGAGAAAGCTTCAGAAAATAATTTATTTTTCTCAAAATTAGAAACTTGAATAGTCCACCTTTTTATTTTTCAGGGGACACACAAAGCATTTCTTTTTTTGTCCTCTGACTAGAACTAAAAGCCTGCACTGAAATGCCCCAGATTTTCAGTGACATCTGTCACTGTTACTTGCTGTGACATTCATTTGTATTGCCCATCTCTTTTTCTTTCTTTGAACATTAGTGTGGAGGACAGCACCTCTAAAGTCCTGTCTCATGCTTGCCTTAAAAAGTATGATCCCTAAAAGTCCTTTTGCAGATTGTGAACCAGCAGGAGCAGTTGGCTCAGTCCTGCAGAATGGCTCTGGTATGCAAAGCTGCAGGGTTTTGCCAGCCTGGGTTACTGTGGCACAACTACAGGCTTTACAGGATGCTGCAACTCCAGCACATGGACTATAGCAAGATCTCATCTCCTTCCTACATCAGGGCCACCAGTTGCCCTAGCTCTGACTTGACCCAATGTTGCATGCAGGATAAGTGAGTAGAAAATACAAGTTTTTGCCTGAGCTAACTCGATCCTGGCTGCCTTTGCAAATGGTACTAAAAAAGATGTGGAGAAAAAAGCTTCATCACAAGCTGTTCAGAGCCTGGAGATCCTGAGAGTGAATCTTGGGTGACCACACCACATTTCCTCATTTTTACTCAGCCAGCTTAGGTGTATGCATTTCTATTGTAGTTATAGTGTAAGAAGACCAGAGGAGGACAACTTGTCTTTACTGGCCCCTGTGTATGTGGCAAACACCTGTTATGATTCTGATTTAAGTACACAGAAAAACTTCATTGTGCCAGATGGGCATAATTTTTATTGCTTCTATTGCTATAGTAACTGGGTGATTTTAAAAAAAACTCTACAGATTATGATCCATGATGAGAGACACTAGTACATCTGCAGAAGTGCAACACTTTTGTAGACTATACAGCAGGAAGGTTCCATGATGTGTTCCTGAGAGACTAAGTGCTTCCAATTATTCTGTATGAGGAGTAAAGCTTTCTGCAGGCTTGTTGCCTGAGCTAAAGGAAAGACTACAATTAATTTTTATGGGCATCTCAAGAGATGGCTGTTGCTATTTTGAAGCTCTAGCACAATAATGTAGTTATTAACTTGGCTTTATACCATTGCAGTTTCATGGAGAAAGTATCACGCTTCAGTGAGTCATAAACTTTAGGTAGCTAAGGAAATTCTTCTCAGCCTTGCTTGTTATCAGGGGAGGAAGATCTCAATATTGACTAAAACAAAGCTTTCTAAGCTTGCTGTGTTAATGCCAAAGCTTGCAGGTATGTGACCTTTATTCTTTGTGCACCTCTTAGCAAGACAAGAAATTGAAAAAACAAAAACATTCCATTGGAGGTGCATTTCCTTCTGTATTGATTGTGATCCTGTTGCCAACAGGCTTCTTGTCTTTTGTGAAAGGATCTTACCTGGGACTGGTTAATTCATCAGAAATAACCAATGGAGTGCAGATTTCCTCCTTCAGAATGAAGTTGCCCCATTGCTGTGTTGACTGCCTTCTGGCATGAGTGTCCTAAATGTTTAAAGAACCTTAGCTCCTCGGAGGCCTGCCCACAGCAGCTGGACCCATTAATGAGTATCAGAAATTACCATATTAATATTCCTGTGGTATCTGTGAGCTGTTGAGAAGTTGCTCTCATACCAGGCACTATATAAACAAAGGACAAAAGCTGCACCTGCACTCAAGAGCTTAAATCATTCCAGAAAGACAGAGACAGAAAAGCCGCATAAATGGAAACCCAAGAACAGTGGTGAGATGCCCTAGGGAAGCCAGAGACTGCCTGACTTAGCATTTCTCCTGTAAGGATATCCCATTATCTAACATGCAGGATTCAACATGATGAACAATTTGATCAAGCAGACTTATCTGATAGATGAGCTAGAAATTACCACAAGCCTCTGCTGCCACATGAAAAATGTGCACAGCAGTCACCTGCTTCAATGCCCATCAATTTTTTCCACTCAGGTGGGTTAGCACAAAACCTAGGGAGACAGAGGAAGTTTCCATTTAAGATTTCCTTGGGCTCATTGCATTTGATAAAGAAGATCTATTTTTCTTAGTATAACAGAATTATTATTTCACAGCCTAATGAGAAATTCAAGCATTGGTGTTATTAATGTTGTTTCCAAATCTTGTTTGTGGCTGCATTGTTAAAGGTTTTGTGGTGAGCAACCGAATGCACAGCTCATAGAGCCTGTGATGGCTGTGCAGGACAAGATTGGCACTTCTTTAAATAGAGCACTATTTGGTTTATCTCCTTTCACTAGAAATTCATTTTCATTGGACTTGTATTTCCATCTTCTCCATCCTTCTGACTTACATTTCTTTAAATCAACCAGCTGTTTCAGTGGTTCTTAGTTGCTTAAGCAGTATTTCCTTAATAAATCAGATGATGTGATGACCTGGAGTGGTGACCTGAAAATTAAGAACTAGGCAGCACAATGAAACAGTAAATGAAACTGGAATTTGTCAGCTATATGTGCTGCAATTAAAAACATCATGGGAACCATGTAGGACAATTCATTTCAGTTAACATCTAAGATGCAATAGCTTTCCCCACATACCTGTTCCCTCCACAATATGTTCTCTTAGTTAAATATTCGAGATTCTTGAATAATAGATTCTGATTTATTCTATAATGCATATTGATAATGGTTTCTTTCAGACCAATTTTAAACCTCTTATGAAGACTATTGCACAAATTATAGATTTTGCTGGGAAGAAACCCTGAATTCTTCTCTCTGTCATTTTATCATGTCTCTGAAGGAGGAGGCATCAATACATATCATCTAGAGAGCAGGCACTTGTCTGTTTCCAGACACATTCATGTAGGGCACTAATCTGTTGTATCATGGGACAAGGTCAGCTGGCTAACAAATCTCCTGGACTACAAAGATGTAGGACAAGGTCTTTCTCTAGTTGGACCATTCAGACCTGTTCCACTGCTCTTGCTTTCTGGGTTCATGGAATGGCTTGCTGATAGGGAATGTTTTTATTCATGTGCAGAGATATACTGCTGTGGGTTGCTGAGCACCAGGAAGAGTGACTGCACAGGCCTACCTCCATCCATGCTGAACAACCCTGAAACTCCCCAGTCCAGAGGACAATACAGAATAAGGATGAAGGGAAACATGTCTTTGATCTGCTGGTACAATAAAGGGCACTTTCGTTTTCTGACCAATGCCTATTCACCAGTTCAACAAGGTAAGCAATTGTCCTACTCATCATCTCAAAAATGTGCATGCTTTGTGATGAGGCAAAACAAGTCACTGAGTTTGTTAATAAACCTGAACAAAGAGCTTGATCATAACATCTGAGCTACACAGCAGCAGTACTGATTACTTCATACAGCTTTTTTTTCCCATTGAAAGGTTAAAAGCCTCCAGAAAATGCGGCCTCCTTTGCCTGAGATGGTGGAGGCAGTGTATAAAAATGATATCTCTGCTGATAGTTAGGGAAAAGAAGATGGTTTTTGTATTACACTATACTAGCCCCATTTGGAAAGCATCCTGTAGGATTGCAGCTACAGAGAAGTTAATAAATATTATGATCTACTTAGAACTCTGAGCAGATCCTACAATTAATTTATTTTACCCAGTAAAATCTTATAACAAACAAACATCCTTTTACTGTAAATAAATAGGATTAAGTCTTCCTACTGTATGTTAAATTGATTTTAGCAGCTGATGAAATGGGAGGTGCTCTAGCCCTCTGATCATCTTCGTGGCCCTCCTCTGGACCTACACCAACAGCTCAATGTCCTTCTTCTGTGGAAGGCTCCAGAACTGGACACAATACTCCAGATGGGGCCTCATCAGAGCCAAGTAGAGGGACAAAATCACCTCTCTTGACCTGCTGGTCACATTTCTCGTGATGCAGCCCAGGACTGAGTTAAGTCTTCTGGGCTGCAAGTGCACACTGACAGCTCATGTTGAGTTTTTCATCCACTGACCCCCCCAAATCCTTCTCTTCAGGGCTGCACTCCAGCCACTCTCCACCCAAGCTGTATCTGTGCTTGGGATTGCCATGACCCAGGTGCAGGACCTTGCACTTGGCCTTGTTGAATTTCATGAGGTTGGCTTGGTGTTCAGTGCCTTTCCAGAAGGCTCATTACCTTTGCAAACAGTGGCTGATACCAGAGAGTGCTGCTGGGCAGTGTGAGGACTTGGTGACTCAGAGGTGTCTGAGCACAAATGCTGAAAATGTGTACATGAAGCATATAGAGCACTTTGGGAACCCCGCAGAAGCCTAGAGCAGTGTTGCTCCCTATGGGAGGTGTTCATCCAGTTTTGTGTTGTTTCCCTTGTGTGCTTTACTGGATTTAAATTATTCAGCTGCAGTAACTCGACAAGAGTTACCTGTATATGCTCCCCACTTTTATAGGCTAGCAGGGAGCATTTGCTTATAATTCATAAATATTACAAGAAAAATCCTCTGCTTGTAAATGTCAGCATTAAATGCCCTGTTAAAAATGGAATCAAAAACAGACACTGCTGGCAGCATCCTTTACAAGCAGCACACAAGAGATGTCAGCTGTTGTGCTTGTGATTGACCTTGGATTTGTTTTGCTATAGATGAGATTTTTAGGTTGTGCATGTGAGATAGTTTAATGTGTGCTGATTAGGACCTGTGCATGTGATGGGCATGGCTTGCTCAACACATTACTCACCAAATGCTGATTGGGACAGTTGACATACCTCATGGTGAATCAGAGCAGAACACAGAGACTGGCTTTTTAAATAGTGGTGTTGGGGGGAAGAGAGTCTCTAGTGGAGAGTGGGGAGCAGATGGAGACTCAGTAGGAAGGCAGGAAAGCAGATTGCCTATCTCTGATTTGGTATCTCTGAAATCAGCACTGCAAAGCTAGTTTCAACCAACTTAAAGCTGGAACACCAAATTTCCTCTAGGCATGTAAAAAGAGAGTAAGAGGAAGAATCGATTCTCCTTGAGGCAGAAGCATGTGTGTCAGACAGGAGAGAAAGAAGGACAAAGGGGAATAAAACCCATATAGGGTAGTTGAACAGAGACTGGCATCAGTGGGATAGTCTTAAAAAGTGCTTGTTTGCTCTTGGGTGAGTGCAAACATTTACAGGGGTGGAGAAGACTGAAGAGAAAGCCTTAAAAATAGAATGCAAGGGATAGTCAGCCCAAAACTTAAAGAGGTAGGGGTAGCTAATAATGAGCTACTTACTGTGATTAAAAGGAAGGTCAAGAAGGCAAATCTTGCCTTATATTCAGAGTGTAAATCTCACCCAAGCCAGAGACACCAGGAGGGCAGTACACTTGTCAGAGCTGATCTATGAATACTATTCTTAGATGTAGCAGGTTATTATGGATGTTTTGGATCAATGTGTCACAATACATCATCTCAGAGTCTTATTACTTTAGTCTTGCAAAAATGTCCTAGTACTGTGCTATCAACTGTGAAGTTCCTGCCTAGGACAAAATCCAATGTGGCTTTTAAATTCCCTTTCGCTTTGAGATAAATTTTCCCTTGTACCTGTATTACAGAAGAACTGAGAAAACAAAAGGGATTGGGAGTCCCAGGGAGTAAATAATTACCCTTATTCTGAAGCAGGTGATGTATGTATGCACTGACCCAAACCTCCACATCTGTGGGTCAAGGCCGCATTTTTGCCAGCATCTCCATTACTGTGTTCTAGAAATGGCTACAATCTTTTGTATTTTTCAGATAAAGCTAGAGAGACTAGTTGGTAACATCAATTGCTGCACAACAGGGTGGCCAGCATGACATCTTTAGCAAAAACTTGTTGAACTCAAGATCTTTCTAAGTAGCTTCTTTCTGAGAAGAGCTTTCACAGCTGCTCTTCATCACCCAGCCTGACTTGAGAGCTAAATGGTCAGTAGCTGAGTGTAGAAAATAAAGCTTAGGCCTTGTGTATAATGACTAAAGAGCTGCAAATGGTGTGTTGGCATCTCACAAGTGTCTTGTGAGAAGATAGGAGATGTTGTGGAAGCATTGGAATTGTATGAACCAACTGTGTAAGTTCCTTTATAGCTTGTAGCCCCGGAGAAGCTGAAGTGAGGAGTGTTTTGTGACAGTCTAGTTTCTTGATAAAATCTGCTTGGGAGATCGGCCCAAAACTGGAAATTCTGTGGAAATAAGCATAATGTTAAAAATTACCTTTCATGATGGGGAAGCTTTGGGTTTTTATTTTATTTCCCTTAGTCCTTTGTGAAACTACATTCAGGGGAGCATAGTGATAGTTGAGATGGAGGACCGACAGGAAGATCTTGAACATTTGCCCTTGCACAATGCTGACTGTGTGTGGCTTGGGTATAGAATTATGGCAAGTCCAAGTCGTGATAAAAAGCCCTACAACACTTGGAACACACAATACCCCCTATGTTATGCTAGGTTATACAGTCTCAGTGTTTGCCAAGGTGAATACTAGTGCTAGTATTACTGAGCCTCCATTTTGAAGAAACATGGTTCCAGCTCCTAAAAATCACATTGGCTTAGAATAAATGTTTTGAGGAAACTGGCACATGTACACCTTTGTCTTCCTGCTTCTTTCATTTGGGTTAGTGTATGCCAAGCTTTGTCTGGTAAGCATACAGCTTTAAAACTTTTTAAAAAGTAAAAGGTTAAAAATAAAACAAAACCAGAAGCTAACTGATGCCTGTCTCCCTGTGGCAGCATGGAAGCTGGCAGCTGGCATCCCTTCTAGCATGCAGGCAAAGGCAGGCTGTGGCTGCAGAGCAGACGGTGTGTTCCCTGGAGTGCTGCCAGGGATGGGAACACAGTGATGCTGGGGGAGGACCAGAAGGGGAAATAGCTCATCGGATGTGCCAGTGAGTCAGCTGGCTTGGGACCACTTGCCACAGAGACCTGCAGCTAGGAATGACCTAGCTCCAGCAGTCTGTCTTCCCAGGAGAGGTGGCCTGTAGCTACAAAACAAGCCCTGGAAAGGCTATTAGAACAATATTCCTATGAAATTATTTATATCCTCAAAACAGAGGGAAACCATGTGGAATGTAACAGAAAGTGAGAGGGAGTATATGGTACCCACATATATGCCACCACGATGCATTTATTTTTTGTAAGGACTGTGAATACAAAGCAAATTGCAAAGGGAAAAACCCTTCAAAGGAAGAGAGGGAGAAGGAGAAAAGAGGAAAGAGTGAGGATAAAGGGGATGTTTTTTGTAAAACAATGGCACCAGGAACATAATTATCCTTTTCTGACCTGTCCAGGTGGAATGGCAAGTGATTTTGCTGCACTGATGCAGCAGGCTGGTAGTATATCAACCCTTTTTGCCTCATACAGGACAGATTGTTGTAGGACTCATTACAAGGATCAAAAAAGCACTATAAATATTTTAAAATAATGAAGGGCTTATTTACTTGATAGAATTTTCTCCCCTTCTCTTGGGTTTTATTTAGACCCAGTTTGAGGAAAAAGAAGTGAAAGAAGAGTAAATTGAAAAATCTGAAGGTGATATAATTTTAGAGTCTTGAAAAATTAGACTTGAAAGACCCCAGATAAATTGATTTATGGCTCTGCTACAACATGACCTTTGGTATGTGTTTTAAGTCTTGCTTCAAAATGGAGCCTGCCAGCTAGGACAGCACAGTGGGGTTGACAGAGATAATGGATGAAATGAGACTTCCAGCTGAAGGAATAAAATAGTGAAGTCTGTAATCAAAACGTGAGTAGCATTTTAGGGATGATTGTAAAAGTGTTGTCAGGAGGAATGCTATGAGAGTTTGAAGGCTTGAGAAATGAGAAAGCCCAGAATTGTACCTGTGCTGAAATAATGCCGAGAAAGGTGCAACCAAGCCTGTGCTTCTGTAGACCTGGAGAAGAATAGTATTGTTCCTGAGAGAGAGATCAGAGATCCTTACTAGACAGTGTGACACAGACATGGGGCCAGACGTGGTTCATACCATGGAGCACTGACCATGAAACCCTGTGGGGACATAAAGTCAAAAGTTACTTTGGGAACCCCTGTATTGTGTGTTTACTCATCCTTTCCTCCTACAAGGAGCTTTCCCTAAATAGGGAAAACGCAGAGGACAGGAACAATAAATCAGAAAAGAGCTGGGGATATTTTTGGAGAGGTGTCTTTTGTGAGAGGGTTGAACTCAAAAACTGCTGTAGTCCTGGAGAAGGCCAGATCAAATATGCTTCATGTGAGAGAATGGACTTTGTTCCCAGAGCAACCTGCTGTAGGTACCATATCTTTGCTCAATGCAGAGAGTGGTTGGCGCGAGTAGCTACAGGGGTCTTGCCTTACCACAGGTTGCTACAGTAGGATGATCAACCCTCGTGATGAGCTGAGTTATCTGGCCAGCTGACCAGGCAGGCAGGAGACATCACTCACAGGCAGAGAAGTGTCTGCTGGACTCCACTGAGCCATCCGAGCTCTGACTTCCTACAGTCAGCAAATCAGGCTGCTTCTCACTTCCAAGATTCTGTGATCGTGGTTCCTTTGTCTCAGCCACCACCATCATCTCTGTGTCGACTGTGTTTAGCCATTGGCTCCTTCTTATTGTATTTTCTTCTCTTTGGCGATTGGCACCCAGTAGAGTGGAGGTGCTGATGCTCTTGTCCTCCATGAGTGGAGATAAGCAAAGGATTTAATACCAGAGGACTCATTTGGGACCTTCAGAACTCAAAGCATGAAACAGCAAATCACAACTCTAAATGGGAACAAAACTAATTGTGAGCTAACAGAGGAGAGATAGATACTATCTGTAGGAGGCTACTGTGGGACTAGGGTATTTTGTGAATTTTTTCTGAACGTACGGTGTCTTTTTCATTTCCAATTGAAAAATTATACCTCTTCTTCCCCTTTCACTCACTCAGTGTATTACCAATTAAACAAAAATTAAATTAGCATCTTTGTTACAGATAACCTCCTAGAAACTGTCTGTAAGATTTATTTTCATAATAAGCCATATACAGAAACTATCTTTTAATTACTAGATCTATCATGCGGACTTAAAACTGTTACATTTCTAATTGATGCAGGAGTTATAATTAAGAGAAAAAGTGGAGAAATTCCATGCCCATTGGCTGTTGAAGCCTTTGCTGCTCATCTTAGCTACATCTGCAAATATGATGACAAATACAGCAAGTAAGTAAGAATGTATGTGTGCATGTATATTTGTACTCCTTTTACTCCTCTGTTGCTGCAATGTTTGAGATCTCCATGTTGAACAATGGCTGAGGGCCCAATCCTACTTCCATCCTATTTGTTCAAAGATGAGAAGCTGTCTCTGCACAAGGGCAATTGCTGCATTGCCAGTGTTGTCTTGGCTCCATCTTCCATCCACTATTCAAAAAAAAAATAAATTAAGACTCACATTCTTAGCACCTTGATTTTTAAGAAGCCAGCAGGTTGATGTCCTTGAGCACATCAAATTGAAGGCAAAACAGAGAATTCAACAGGACTCTTCCAGCCCCACGAGCCTCTAGGAGTGTCTCAGATCTCCACTGTGATTAGCAGATGGGGGTTAGATGATTATCTGTGGTAATCTTTATTAACTGGAGCCAGGAGGAAAGTGCAGTCACTTGTGGATGTGAAGCTGATCTAGATGATCTGGTAAAGCAGAACGTAGGTCTTTTGGCTTCACAGTTCTAGTTGTGGTCCTCAGTGTTAGCTCTTAATGTAGCCTGGGATAAACAGAAAGGAATAAAAATAGCAGTGGCAAAGCTTGGCTGTAGGAGCAGTGATGAGGTGTGGAAGATTTCAAGAACTAAAAATTGAGAAGTGAGAAAAAGTAGCAGGGATTTTCTCAGACAGTTCTGAGCAAGGCAGCAAAAATTCTGTAGAAGAGATGAGAGAGGAGGAGGTGATTGCTGAAGACTGATGTTAGGGTCTGATTTGAGGAAATCAATATGGAAAAGAGGTGAGGTAGTGGATTTAAATGGTAACAAAAAAAAAAGGTAGGAAAGTGGGAAGTCTTATGACCAAAGAGAAGAGCACATATTTTGGCAGTCCTTGAATTAGTCAGAACCTAAATATAGGGATGTCAGTCTTTTCTAGTTCTGCCTTAAGGAGAGGTACTCCACACACCAGTACTGCACACTCTGGTTCTACCCCCACATCCTCCCACCTACTGTTGACAGCAGCAGAAATCATTCTTTGCTCACAATAGTGATAAATAAGAGGAGAAGCAGTCTTCTCTAAACTGTAACATAATGTGCCTGAGATCTTTCTTTAGTTACCAGTTGAAGGGATTCAGACCCACAGCTCCCATCATGTGGATGTTTGTCACAGCGAGCTTGAAGAGTCTCTGTCGGTACTCTTACTTATGTGGAGCTGTGCAGAGGTGGGAGTGTTGCTGGGGTTTTGATTCTGAGAGAAAGGAAGTCTGTTCTTTTAGACATTGCTAGAAATTTCCAGAAGTGTGTGCAACTTAACTATTAATGACTGTCACATACATTGTAGAAATTTTTGTAAGATGGTACTTGCACTAGGTATTAAGTCCCGGGTCTGCTTTCCCTTCAGGACTGCAGAACCTTTGGAGTTATTTCTTGTATCCCAGCAGCAAGTGTTTGTCTGAACAATGTTTTTTCCTTCCCCCTCTCTCCTGGCTTTTCAGGTATTTCATTTCTCACAAACCAAACAAGACCTGGCAGCAAGTATTCTGGTTTGCCATCAGCATTGCTATAAACAATGCCTACATCCTCTACAAAATGTCAGAGGCCTACCACGTGACAAGGTACAGCCGTGCACAGTTTGGTGAAAGACTTGTAAAGGAGCTTCTGGGCTTGGAAGACATGTCACCCTCCCATTGATGCGTTGTTCCTGGTGGCATAGGCAGGGAGTGGAGGGTAAGCAGAAGATGATACCGCACCTGGAATGGCAAAGCAAGGAACTTGTGACACCACCAGTGCTGTCCTTATCCAAAAATGCCAAGTGATGCCACTAGAAAGGTGGAAACTTTGTTTCTAGTAGCAGCTGGATGTAAACATGCCCTCCAGAAAGTGTCAGTGGAAAAGCTGACACAAAATTGCATATGTGAATGCCCCCTGGGGAACCTGTACACCAGTAACAGACTTAAGTTAGTTCTCATCTCAGTACTATTTGTTGAGCAGGGTCGTCTTGTAAAGTTCCTCATGGGCTAAGAGCTTGTCATTAGCTGACATAGCTCAGCAGTCCTAGGCAGGCACTGCAGAAAACTCGATACTTTACTTGGAGTTACTCAATTCTGGGATAGGCAACACCATTCTGCACCGTGGGCTGTGGCTGAGAGTGCCTCCATCCTGTAAGGCATCACTGCTCTCCTCCCAGTGTGCAAAACAAAGCAGTTCAGATGTGTGAATACTGAAGGAGGCATATTGACAAAACCTTTGCAGGCAAGCAGCCAGGATACTAAGGACCAGTTAAGACTCTTTCTTTCCATCTGTTTTTGTTTTTTTCCTTTATTTTTATTAGTGTAATGTAAGGCAGTTTGATCCCAGGTAGAACACAGCAAAATTTGGAGAAACCAAATACATTAGTGAATTTTAAATGGTAAAATATGTTTATTTTCTTTTTTTAACCAAGATGAAGCATTTTGTACACAAACAGTGAGTAACAGTGGAAGTATTAACAGTGAGTACTGCCTCACATCTTAACTGCCATGGTCAGTGTACAGGTGAGAAATCAGAGTATAAAATTGTATTTTTTTCTTTACTTCAACTTTATCTTAAATGTTGCCTAAAAATCTATGTAATGGACTGTTAATTTTAGGAACATTTCTTTCTTTTCCTTTTGCAACTTTCAAGATTTTTTTTGGTCCATTTTAGAAATTCATTCAGTACACAGTTGGCAAGAAAAAAAAATGTCACCAATAGCAGTGTGTTTCCCATTATCACTGCAGGGTATTCTGTAGGAATTATTCTTGTTAGAATTCAGGGCTTGTCACAGTAGTTGTAATTAAGCAGATTACATGTTTAGCAGAATAATACAGCATTGTGCTTTACAAAAAGAAAGTCCAGTTGCAATCATACCTTAAATCTAACTGGAACAGAGCAAGCCTGAAGAGTTCTCCTGTTCTAAGTAACACTGCAATGGACAAGTGTCTTCATGAGCTGGTGCCCATGGCTGAAATGCCACGTTTTGGTGCTAGTGGAATCTGAAGCCTGCTAAAGCCTTGGAAAACAAAGCTCAGAAAGAGAGAGAGAAGGATGATTGAAACAGGAGAGAACTGACACCAAGGTGAAATCTGCCCTCCCCTCTACATGTTACTGATTTCAGTGCACAACTCAATCAGCAAAAAACTTGTTCTAAATATTAGCTATGATGGCAAAGAGAGTTATATTAACTCACAGGGCAGAAAACATGTTGCTTGGAGGGCCAGCTGGTTTTAGGTCCCTCAGCCTGAAACTTTTCTGAAGAGTGACTTGTGTTCATCCAAGAGGAATGGAGTGAGTGATTGATTGATTGATTGATTGATTGATTTCTTTATCAGTGTAATCATTATGTGTATCTGGAAAGAGGCAATAGAGGGTAAATGGCATCAATTTGAGAACTCCCCAGGTTTCGTCATTATGAGATGTGGAAATATGTAGCATGGAAATCACAACAGGGGAAGACTCCTGCAGGGGTTAGTAAATTACTGACTAGCCCAAAGAGCGTCCTTGTACTGACATCTTTGTATTTCCACCAAAGTTTTACTTTTTGGATTAAAGTTAGAGGTACATGTCTCTTTGTTTCAAGGAGAGTAAGAGGATGGCGAGCTCCATGGTTATTCTGCTTGCAATACAGATTGATGACTGTCCCACACATCCTGCTCTGCCTAAGCATCTCTTTTCACTCCTCAGTCCACAAGGTTTTCACCTCAGGAATGTGGAAGAAAGAACAAAACCTTGTGAACTGTGGTCTCTGGGCCTCAAGAGGAAGGAGAGGGTTTGTACCACTCTAGTTCTCTCCAGTGCCAAGCTACGTAGGAGCCCAAGGGTGAGTTCAAAACTTGGCCCTGCCAAGTGTGTGTGGTGGCTGTCTTGTAAGTATCTGAAGAGGGAGAAGAGCTAGGGTGAGGATAAAAAACCTCTTTTGCAAAAAGAGCCCATGGTTTCCTTTATTGAGGGAATTCCACAGAAGTACCTAAAGGCAAATGGTGTTCTTATTGCTCCCTGCTTCAGACCATGCTGGCCTGCATTGCAATAGGGAGAGTAGCTATGAGTGAGTTCATTATGTCCTGTAAATTCATACATTAGCCAAAACTTGAAGGGTGAGGACAGACGTGGCTGGAACTTTGTTGATGGGATAGCTTGAATGAATAGTAGCTTTTGGTAGCCCAGCTTCCATTCCCCTGCGATGCCAGAGCATTTGTAAGATGCATGTGTCCCCAGCGGAGGAGAGAAGATTTGCAAGGACCTCCATAGAGCCACTTGACACTTCTGAGGGGTAAGCTCAGCTCCCTCCAGCTATGTTGGAGACCCTGAGATTAATCTGGAGCCCTTGGAGAATTGTAACACGTATTTATTAGTATATTTAAATGCTTGGATCTAGGCCATCCCCAAGAGGTAATGCCTTTTCTTTTTCAAGTGACTGTAGGTCCAAGGCCTTGCAATGTTTAATTTTTCACTAATGTAGGCTGTTAATTATGTGGATTACTTGAGCTGAAATCATAAGGTCCTAGCTTTTTGCCTCAGGGACTGGGTCCTGAGTAGTTTTCCCTAGAATTGGTGTTGATGGGGGATTACACAGGGGCTGACTATTACAGGGAAGATGCTTTAGTCTCCTTTGTAAAGGAGAAAAATGAAGACAAAATTATAGCTTTGCAATGAATTTCATTTTCTTAGCCTTAACCATTCCTCATCATTTTGAATTGATACCCTACATATGCCCAAACATTCCATAAGTAAGCAAAAATATTTATATATATTTATATGTACAAAATGCCTGAATTGTGGCTCTCAAAGCCAACAGGCAAAATCCACCAAAGCATAGTCTATATCCACTAAAGATGATTCCACCTCATCTTCTCCATTTATTGACTAGGAGTGGATAGGGTTGGAGAAAGATAAGATTTCTCCTGGTTACGAAAGCATCTTGCACTTTCTCTACAAACAAGGCAAAGTAATTAAGGAAGAAACTGAATAATTTTTAAAAGGTGAAATTTTGTTAACTGCAGTTCAGCTTCTGTAGCATTTCCTTTACTGCTAAATGGCTTACTCAGATTTGGTTCCCCACTTGCTTGTAACATTAAAGCTTCTTTCTAATTAAAGGGGAAAAGAAAGGGGGGGAGGGGATGGGAGTGGAGGTGGAGGTGTAGTTTCAAAAGTAGTGCAAAGAGGCTAGTTATAGTGTGTGTTGATTGTACAATGTGAAATGATAAGTTTGTGTGGCTTTGGGGGAGGGATTGTAGCCTTAAGACAATCTGAGGACGAGATCTTAAGCTCAGCAGTAGCTAAAAAGCAGTGAAAATGTCAACCAGGTCACAGAGGAACATCCTAATTTTTTCCAGAGCATGGGGGAGAGAAAACACCCAAAGCCGAAGTAGATGAAGGAGCAGCAAGGTTTGTTTCTTTCCCACTGAACTGAGTTTTCATTAACATACTTCTGAAAACTGAGAATTACTTATTTATGATGTGCAATCTTTGTTTCACTGAACTGAGACCATCAGTAAGAGGTACTGACCACCTTCTATGCACCATACTTCTGTCAGGAAATGTCTGTTGTGCCATTCATTCTTAGAAAACACTTCCCAGGTGTGAAACACTTGCTAGAGCTTAGAAGCCATTGTGAAATGGTCTCCACTGCTTTTGTCTCAGTTGAAAAAATGCTTCAAGGGCTTACAGAAACTCTGACGCTTTTTACTTCAGCCCGTTTGTGCACGTGACACTAAAGCGCAATTTAAGAATTCTCCTCTCTGTTTTTCATCTCTTCTCTGTTTTTCATTTCTGAAAATGGAAACCGGACAGAAGCCTCCAACCCATCTACAGTTCCTAAGTAGTCCAAGAATCCCAGTTTATGGATATCTTGTTGTATCCAGTGGGTACAACTTAGTTTTCTTCAGGTAATTCCCAGAGAAAAACTAATTTAGCTGTTTCCAGCCTGGCAGTCACTCAAAACAGCATTCTCATTCTTTACCTCCAGCTATAGTTCTGTGGATTTTTTTTGGTTGTGGCTGAAGAGGATTTTTTGCTTCTAATATTTGTTTAGTAGTCTTTTTCAAGCTTGGTGAGTCATGAAAGAAGGCTCCAATATCTTAGGCCCCTTATTCCTAAGGCTGATTTTGATAATGAGGGATTATGCTGCAGTGATAATTCTGCACATCTGTGCCACTTCCCATGCAAGAATTGCAACTTGAGCACTCATGAGACATCATTAGAGCTTCAAATAGGAGCTTCCGCCTCCCTAATCAGACACCAAGGCACAGCACAGATAAGGGGTGATGGAACGGTAGAGCTTTCACTCCTGCTGATTAAGTCCATGTTCTGTATTTTCAGTGACTTGGTTCTTGTTCAAATGCCTTTTTACAAACCAGAAATGAAAGCATGCCCAAAATCATTCCATCCTGAAGTACGGGCTGTGGGATGTTGTCAGCACAGGTTCCTTACTCTGAATAGGCCATTATGAGTCAAAACCAAGTTGCACTGAGGTTAAGAGCAAACTGGATAGAGCATAGCAGCCCAGCCTGCCTAAAGGAGATAAATGGAGAATCTGAAGCTTGGCTGTAATCCTGTAACCAATGTGAAATTCAGACAAATCATGACTGACTAGAGAATAGTTACCAAGGCTTCAGTGAAATATGAAGTCTTCCATCCATCTCAGTTGTGGATTTTGCCATGGCACTTTCTTATTGCTAACAGCTGATCTAAGATTAGTTGCTTGTAAAAATAAGAGCTCAAATTCAATTGATTGAGAGCAGTTAAGTGTCAAAGTACTGTTAGCAAGGCTTTAAAGACTCAAGAAGCTGTAAGCTCTAAACACGTTCACCTGTCATTAACTAGGATATTTTGCACAGACAGATCACATCATCACCTACTCAAATCAAGCCTGTGACCAGTGCTTCTTGGCACACTTTCTTTCTTGAGACATTTCTTCCCAAACCTACCTTTGTTTCTAGAAGCATAACTGGAAAAGACCCTGTATCATCATCTCTCTGTTGGGGCACAATGGAGAATATCTGTGCTTTGTAAAAAAAAGGGGTACTTCCTCTTCTTTTGAGAGGTGGTTCTGAGTCTTCAGAAATATAGCCCTAGAGAAGTTTCCTGCCCTATGCTTTCCTTTACTTCCTTCATTCCATGGATATAGAGCAAATCCAAATCATCCTGCAAGTTCTTGCTCAGTCTGGAAGAGGTGACAACAGAGTTGGCCTTTCAGTTTACCTTTGTAATATTACTTTGCTGATCCTTTCTGCTATTTTGCAAATCTCAGATGGAACAGGGTAATTGTTTCTGAAGCCTATGCTATAATTGCAATCACTGTGAAGATGTTGCCCACTTTGCCCCATTAGTGCTGCTTGTTTGTTTTAAGCCCTTCCACTGTGGAGGATTCAGTGAACAGCTGTTAGGTATCATGAAAAGGCCTTAGGCGATAAATCCCTTTTGTGTCAGTCTTCTGAAGTAACAATTGCTTATAATAGGTGTCAAGGTGGTCCACACAATGTGTAGTGCAAAAAACCCCATAATATTGTCCATGCAAACATCACTCTGCAAAAGTGCTGATCTAATGTAGCTGCAACAACCCTTGAATGTGAGTGGGACCTGGAGGAAGAACCTAGTGGGAAAGGACCATAACCCCATACTGCAGGATACATTGTGCAGGACTCGATTGGGTAAACAAAGAGGGGAGAGACAGTGCAATTTGGGATCCAGGATCCTTGAACAAAGTGACTTCACAGTCAAGGTAGTCTCAGAAGATTTACTAGGGAAGGGGAGACATCTGGGAGCAGTTTGCTCCCGGTCCTGGCAACTCTGTTTCTAAATTAAAGCTGGCAAATGCTTTCACTCCTCAAGTATTTACAGTGTTCTCTGGTCTTCAAGGAGAGCGTTTTTGTCCTGTTTTCACTAGTTACCAAAAAAAAAGCCTAGAAATTGAAAAGCAAAACCAAGTACACTAGGTTCATCTGTCCAGAACCCCAACCTACTTTGTGTCAAAGTAACTTTGTGGTCTTGTTCTCCAATTAACCAGTGTGCAAAATGTGATTGCTGAACAAATCCCTTTGCTGCAAAAGGGAGTTACTCATTTGCTGGAAAACAAATTTCAGGTCTTTTGGACTTACTTTTGGAACCTGAATTTTTCTTCTAGTTGAGAGCCAAATCTTTGCCTGGCAATTCAGTCTGGAATTTAACAGCAGCTTACTCCGTGGTCTGGGGGGACTTTAGAGACAGCAAACCTCTGATTTATGACAGACATTAATCTGGTCTCATGGAGATGAGGCAAATCAGTGCAGTCTGTTAGAATGATGAGCTTATGAGGAGACAGGGGGAGAGGAGCCAGCTGATGTCTTCAGCTCTTCTCTCTCTCGCATGTCTACCTCCTTTCCCAGCTACCTTTGAATTAAAAAGAAAAGGCTGATGTTTGACACCAGCAGTCTGCACAGATGCTTTAGCTACATCACTGGCCTCTCTCCATACCTTCCCTTACACTCTACGTGTTCAGTAGTCATCAGCCTTGGAGTCAGAGTACTGCTGAATGTCAGCACAGCATTCTGAGGAAGTACCATGGGAGAAATAGGAGCACTGGGAATGCTGGAAAAGGAATCTTCTCTGTGTTTTGGGTTTTGGTTTTTTTTTCCTTTATTTTCAGTATGTGCAACTTACATTCCATCAAATGCAGTGAGAGGACCAGATGCAAAAGCTTAACCTGGCCAACTGCTTTGAAACTACTCCATCGGGTTGTGCTTACAGCATCAGCAGCTGCACTTCTGTTACAAAGTTTATGTTCATTACCATTCTAAAGATTTCCATTGAAAAAGTAAATTCCAGAGGCAAAGTGTACATTGAGATTGCTTTTTTTTTCCCTTTTATTTTCTCAAAAAGAAACCTCAGAGCAATTCTGTGACAGCCAAGTCTTTCAGGAAATGCAGGTGTGTGACCTCTTCACAGTAAGAGATAGACAACTGTGTTTCTGCATGGGACAGGGAACTACTTTTGTGACACCAGTTTTGTTCTACACAAAGGCACGCTTGCAATAAATTTTTACAAGTTTTTGTACACCATAAGCTAAATTCTGAGTTCCAAAAATGTGAAGTGTGGCAACAATAACAAAATGGATTTATAGTATCACTCTGATATCTTGTCATGTGATTTTATTTCTTCAACAAAGTTTGTTTACAATCAACAACTTTGAAATACAGTCAGATATATTATCGATTGCATTTCTGTCTCTTTTTTTTCTGGAGTAGGTGGGGAAGATGTTTGATAGTTCTCTGCATGCACTGGTGAAAGGATATGAAGAAATTACTGTTAAAGTGAGAGCCTGCAATTTACCTAAGACCAGTAGAGGTCTTCATGCAGCCATCAAATACCAAGGAATTTTCCTTTAAGAAAGAAGTGTTTTTAGAGTCTCTCAGTATGCACTGAGGCACTGCACACAAGCATAAAGGGGACTGCTGCCTCTCCTGTGCCCTTCTGGCACCCACAAGCGGTGCTTCCTCAGAGTGGGGAGTGGTGGGACACCAATGGCAGTGGGTGTTGCAGCTCTGCTGCACACTACTAGCCTTTCACCCTCACTGCTGTAACTCTTCTGGACAAAACTTGTTTGTACCACCAATGATACCCACCAAAACCACATCCTGCGTGACAAATATGCATCACTGGCAAATTTGCAGGCAAAAACCAGTTGAGGAACACACTGCCAACACGTTACTACAACCTGGTTTAAGCCTTAATCCACAAAGGGAGCAGAATCTTTGTAGATGTAGGGTATCTTTGCCAACAATCATAATTAAAGATGTCCAGCACACCTTAGGTCTGTGTTTCTCCTGCTCCTCCGGTTACAAAGCTGTCCGCCGGCGGCCAGGCTGCAGAGCATCCTCCAGGCAAGCGCTTGTGTGGCTCAATACTGACCTCTTGCTGCGATCTATAAGCTATCTGCCGTGGCTAATTTGCTCGGGATATTTCTTCAGGGTAACGTTTTTCCCTCAGAAAAAAAGTTGGTTTGAGTCTGTTTCCCGAAGAAAAATTCAGATTTTTCTGGGGAAATAAAATACTTACAAAAGCAACCAGCTGTGACTCCCTTGACCAATTTAATATGTCTGTGTACCCAGTCCGTAGGAACAACTGACGTTGTTCAGTTCGTCACAAAAGGGGAGGGTGGGAGTTTCTTGCATACTCAATGCAGACAAGCTCTCAGAAATGTTTTTCAGCTTTCAACATATTGACTCTCCTAAACATCCTGATCTGGAAGACATGTAAGTTTGATCTAAAAGACAACCTGGACCCTTTACACAATCAGCCCCTTCAAGAAACAAGTCCTTTTCTCCTGTGCCTTGTATTTTTTGTGTGGGAACCCATAGGTTTCTACTCTCAATCATCACATCTGTGATCAAGACATGATCAAACTATGGGACTTGCCTGCAGAGTGGACACTGGCTCATCTCAAGCAAGTTGCCCAGGCTGGAAACATCTGACTACATTCTTATGGCAATGGCTGGTGGTAGGGCTCTGCAAGATGCCAACAGCCTCGTGCAGCATGGCACCTGCACCCACAGGTTGCTCTGTAAATTGCAAAGCCTGCAAGATCTGGTTAGATAGTACTAGTCCCAGTACCAATCCTTGAGGGACTCCACTGTATGCAGGACTCCAGCTAGACTCTGTCCCATTGCCCACAACTCTCTGGCTTCTTTCCTTCAGCCAGTTCACATTTCATCTCACTACCTAAACATCCAGACAACATTTCCTCAGTTTGGCTGTGAAGATGCTGTGGGAGACAGTCTAATACTTTACTGAAATCAAGATAGACCACATTCACTGCTTTACCATCTGATACCCATTTCACACACAGAATCACACAGGTTGGAAGGGACCTCAAGGAACATGTAGTTCCAAGCCCCCTGCCTAGCAGGGCCACCAAACAAACACATTTACTAGATCAGGTTGCCCAGGGCCCCGTCCAACCTGGCCTTGAACACCTTCAAGGACGGGGCATCCACAACCTCTCTCGGCAGCCTGTTCCAGGACCTAACCACTCTCCTAGTAAAGAACTTCCCCCTAACATCCAACCTAAATCTTCCCTCCTTCAACTTGGATCCATTTCCCCTAGTCCTGCTATTGTCAGCCCTATTATCAGCACTTGGACCCTCAAGGACCAGTACTATTCTACATATTCATCAATAATTTGGATAAGGGACTAGAGTGCACTGTCAGCAAGTCTGCTGCTGGCACCAAACTGGGAGGAGTAGCTGACATTCCTGAAGGCTGAGCTGCCATCCAGAAAGGCCTGGGCAGGATGGAGAGTTGAGCAGGAAGAAATTCAATGAAACATAATAAGGGCAAGTGTAGGGTCTTGCATCTGTGCAAGAACAACCTCATGTATCAGTATAAGTTGAAGACCAACCTGTTAGAGAGCAGTGTAGAGAAAAGGGACCTGGGGGCTCTGGTGGCCAGCAGGATGACCATAAGCCAGCAATGTGCCCTTGTGGCCAAGAAGGCCAATGGCATCCTGGATTGTATTAGAAGGGGTGTGGGCCAGTAGGTAGAGAGAGGTTCTCCTTCCCCTCTACTCTGCCCTAGTGAGACCACATATGGAATATTGTGTCCAGTTCCAGGGCCCTCCGTTCAAGAAAGATGGGGAACTGCTTGAGAGGGTACAGAGCAGTGCCATGATTAAGGGATCATGGGATCGTTAAGGGATTGGAGCATCTTCCTTCTGAGGAAAGGCTGAGGGAGCTTGGGAGATTGGACTAGGTATCTTGAGGTCCCTTCCAATCCCCAACATTCTATGATGCTGTGAAAGGCTGAAATGTGACATTCAGCTTGCATGGATTTGTAATCCCAGTGAAATGATGGATTATTTGTTATGACCTAAATAAGAAATTCTTTTCCCTTCCCATGTTAAAGTGAATGTTCCCTTTTTAAATTTTTAAAGTAGTTCCAGGAAGTCAGTAATTTTTTCCAAGGGCATTGCTCACTCCTACTAGGCTTAGTTGTGCTCTGCATTAGCCGGGCACATCTTAGCTTTACTACCAGAAATTTTTTTCACCTATTCTCAGGGGAGCACAGAAGAGCAGCACTAGCACTCAATAACAAAACTAGTTGGGCTGGTTCCTTCCTATTCCAAAGTGCAGGAAATCCCAGGCTACAAGAGCCACTTCTCTCTTTTGCCATTGTCTCTCTCTCACAACTGAGTCCAAGCTTCCCCATCTGGAACCTGGACCCCCTTTCTGCCAGGTGAGTATATTCATACAGGGCTTTTTCCAAGCACTGCTAATAAAGGTCAAAATTCAGATGTGGCACAAAGACCGTTGCATCCAGGTGAGTGGAAAATCCCAAGGCACATTTTCAGAAGTCTATAAATATGAACTTGTTATCTTCATAAGCTTTCAAAGGCTGTCCTCAGGGACTGTGCAATGGAGAGACACTAGAAAGTCAAAGATACCATTAGCTACCTAAAAGTCTACTGAGAATGACAATTTGTATGGGTTTATATTGGTAACCATTTTGGGTAGGAAACAGATTCTTAAAATAGTGTGTGGAATTTCACCACCGAAGGCATTAGATTAATGCTATTCACAAGAAAACACTAAATTAGTTTCCTGATCTTTTCTAGGCTCATTTTTTTCTTATTTCCTCTTTCGAGGTGAAAGCTTGAAATTTAAAAACTTTCTGCAGTCGTTTGCCATTATGATACCATAATCGATCAAAAAAATCACGTTTTATGCAAGAGGTCAAGGACACCACTTCATAAGCTGTAGAAAAGGCAGGTAATTTAAAACATGACTTGGAGATGGGACTCTCCACCTAGAATATTAAATACCAGCTGCTCTATGATTACTTCTGAATGTCCTCAGATGACGTTGCCACCTTGTGCATGCCTGACAGTGTGCTGTGCTTTACAGGAGTCTGTTCAAGATGCTCTGTGCCACCACACTTGTCCAGCTACAGCTAAGAGCTACCCAGGGCACTTCAGCCGGAAAATGTTAGCCAGCATGAACTGAATGACAAGGTAACCCAGTGATCAAATACCTAGGGAAACATGAACACTGAGGAGTATTTCCACCATTGCCCTTCAAGCTCACATCAATCTTAGAGACTTCCCAGTGCCTATTTTACATGTCTACATTTTTTACAGACCTTTCTTTATTTTTTTGTCACCGAAGAGGCTTTCACATCTATGCAGGGAAGTACCTCAATGGTGTGAAGGAACGTTCTCCTCTCTCTACCATCTTACTTTGCACCTCCTTCTCTTTCACTTCACTATTTTCCCTGTCTTTTCTGTCCAGATATCAAGGTACCAGTAGGGGTATCATCTTATTTTGTAGCTTTTGCTGTGACAGCAGCCCTGACCTAAGGATGCCACTCTCTCTCAGATAACTCATTCAATAATAAAATGAAAGCTCTGAAGCAGATGTTAGAGCTCCTAACAACAGTATGGTTTGTGCCACTCCCCACAAAACATAAACTGCATGCAAGATGAGCATTTTCTTTCTCAAGACTGTCTGAAGTGGCATGTCCCCTCCAAGTAGGAAAAGCCTTATATAAAACCCTAAAAACATAAAATGTGATGCCAAGACCTTGATGCAACTTAAGAAATTTTTTCACTTCGTTGCTCCCTTTTCCTCTTCTCTCGGCTTAAAACTCAGATACAAGCAATAAAGTCGTACTGTAAGAAATTATAATTATTACAGGATTGCAACTGGAAAACAAAAAAGAACATCCCTCAGCTAAGGTTCTCGAATGGAAACAAGAGGTTTTATTGTAGAGTTAAGTAAAACTCAAATGTCTTTCAGCTATTGAAAGTAAGAACACTCTTCTCATTTTTGGGATTTTCCACTGCATTCCTCATGCCCCAGGCTGGCTCAACAAATGGTTTTCCTAGCGCTCCTTTTAACTGCTGCTAGCTCATAGAACAGCCCAGGACAGTGACAAAACTGTACCCAAAGTCTCACAGAGATAAGCTGGGAGCAATACGTTAAGCAAATGCTGGATCCCACTGCATGGGAAAGGCAGAGAAGTTCAGCATCTACGCCTCTTGCCTGCATCTGGTTATGAGACCCCACTGAGATATGACAGCTCCTGCTCTTCAGACATTCCAAAAGGCCAACCCAACTGTCCAAGATAGACAGAAAATTGTAGAGCTGTCTCATGGAAGGTGAACCAACATCAGCATGAGAGGAGAGGTCGGAGAAGCATTCCTGTCTCCCTTGGCAGCAACAAAAGGGCTGGCCCAGCTGGGCACAGAGTTGCCACCAAGAGAGTCATCTCATGTTCACTTCAAAACCTTGCTGACCAGGAAATAGGGTGGCACTAAAGTTATGAAGCTGAGAAGTGCTTTGCAGAAGTGGTGCTCATCACACAGCCAGAGCACAATAGGCTCTTTGTCATTGCTTTCTTACTCTTGTTCTGCCACAACACCCAGCTTACCAAAGTCAGGTTTAACTAATGTAGATATGGCCTAAAAGTTATTTGCTACTTCCAGATGCTTTAAACAAATTAATACAAACAAAGAAAAAACAAAAAACCCTCTTGGATTAAAACTATCTGCTGCATAGAAATAGGGACTTGAAATCTCAGATCCCTCTTCCTGCATACAAAGCACAACACACTGCTCTGCTGCCAGAAATCAAATCAAATGGTATTTTGCACCCATTCAGACAAGTTCTTGGAGGGTTGCACAGAGAAAACAGCTGCAGACTAACTTTCTTCCCAATTTTTAAGCTCGATTATTAGCAGCTCTTAAAATAGCTACTTAATGTTAAGATGTAAATAAACTGGGCAACTCTGACATTTGTGCTCATTCTGTAATCATGGCTTATTATCCCAGACATTTTTTCAATGGTTTCCATTCATTTGAAATAATTCTGTACAGGAACAAGCCTCTTGCTAGAGTGTTCTCTAACAATTTGTTGCTATGAAATTATTCATTGTATTTCAGGCTGAATGAAGACACAAGCAATGCACGTATCTTAGGACCTCACAAATTTTGCAGAATACCTACATTTAATATACAGCTAAGTAAGACAAAGTAGACACTGGTATTTGTTTATAAAAATGTAACATTTGAAAATAACTAAGGTTATGGCAGTAACACCCCAGACAGGAACTGGACAATGCTCTATAAAACAAGTTTAAACAAGAGTCCTTATCTCAAGAAGATTACAGCCTCTTAATCTTCCCCAGTATTCATCTTCCTTTTCAAATGCATGCAGGCATTTTCTTGAAAAATGTTTTTTATTAATCCACAGAGGACAGATTAAATATTCCCTTGTAGAAGGGATATAAGTATATCTGGTCTTATGCATAGTGACAGGCAATGCATAGAAACTGGCTAAAAGCATGATCTAAAATTCCAGAAAATTAATTGCACTGAATGGGAAAGGTTTTTCATCTGTAAGGCAAAGGAGACAACAAAGCTCTGGTCTGAAGTAAAGTAAGGTTTGTGGAATGGTTTGTTCATTCCTGCTACTAATGTCAAGAAGTTCACTGAGAACAATACACAGAAAGCATCTAAGGCTCTAGGCAGAGACATGAGAGAGAGATCTGCATTTAATCTTGGATTAGATTAAAAGCTTCTATTGCCTGAAGTCTGATGTAATTATCTTTTAGCATCACCTGTCAGCTGAGGGGTGTCAAAGGTCATTTAAGATGGAGAATCTTCAGACAGATTTGGCAAATGCAAGGTTGTCTCTTTTGCTTATGGCAGTTTTGACAGAGCCTTTTTATCATCACCAGTCCAAAATATTAAAGACCTATTTGCTTGATTTCATTTAGACTTAAGAAACATGACAACCAGTCACTGAATTCTAGCACCCAGGGAAAGTAAGTCTGTAGTCAAGAATGCTCCTTTCCTACAACATAAGTAAAAACCTTTCAGCAGTACAATTAACAGAGCAGAAGTGTTTACATCCTTTCTAGAAACGCTCCTACAGGCTATAGCAGCAGATCAAATCTCTGAGTCTGACTGTAAAGCTAAATCCCTTAGACCAGAAGCAAAAGATCCTACACCTGTAGGCCATGGAGTGTGAAAGAAGGATGTGCCCCTAGAACTGATCTGAGGCACCTCTGAAGCTGGACAGAACATCACAGATGAGATTTCTTTACCTCATTGACTCTCCTGCTTCCCACTTACCCTCCTGGAGAGTATCAGACTATCCTTTTCCTTTTGGGTTTGCAGCCCACCTAATGGAGCACCATGCCCTGGCTGCAGCCCCACTTGCTCTTACAGCAGCAGGAGAATCTCACATTCACACAGTTGTCGACCACCTGCCAGGGAGGATTTGCTCATTCCCCAACTGTGCTCATGCAAGTTCATTTGCAAGCTCTCTAAATCAGATCTGTGAAGTGTCTGCCCCACAAAAATTATTTTAAACATGGACCACTTAAATTCTAGCTTCCAATGCACCACAGTCATCTGAATTACTACCCTGCAAAAAGCAAGCAGATGAGGACAGGGACCTCAATCAACCACGGGAGCTGCAGCAACAATCATCCTGCAGGCTGCAGGAGGTCCTGTCATGCTCAGCACAGTGGTTTCTGGAAACAGAGGGAGAGTAGAAGTCTCCAGAAGAGCAGGACAGAAGAGGAAGTGCCTTAATTGTATATTTTTAGGTGACTACAGTCACTGTTAACTCATTCCTTCAATGTGAAGCAGCCTCCATAGTAAGAAAATTTCCTCCCAGTTATATTAAATAGAAATTTCTCATAAATGCAAATATGTCCTTACACATACACACCTTCAGAATGGGAACTTCGTGAAACCACCAAGTGAACTGAAACATTTGAAAACTATTACAATCTAAAAACTCCAGTCAGACTTCTTAGTTTTCCTACTTACATTAACCACCACACATCAATCTATAAAGCATTCTTTTTTATTTAAGTTAAACAATTTTTCAAGGATGGTTTCCATCTATAAAATGAACAAAGTACAAGCTCTGTACAGCAGACTTTTCAAACCAACTGAAAAAACAGTTTCCAAACTATGTTTTGAAAATCTGCAAAACACTATCACCATTCTTGCTCTGAAGACAATAAGAAAAGTTCTCAGGAGACTCCATCACAATTTGCTTCAAGGGCTCTTAATTTACCTTTCAAATGGGCAAATTTCTTCAAGATCAAAAACCCCTAAGATCACAGTAAGTAACTTTGGCACACTGTCATGTAAACATAACCAGAGGATACCACTTCTTGCTTATTCTCTTGAAAAAAAGCAACACTCTCTTTAAGATACAGCTCCTATATGAAAACCTCTGTGCAGAGCATCTGTGGGGAATTAGTGACAATATTCCCACTTTACATGATAGCAGTTGACATTAAAGACTTAAAGAGGTCAAATATGGATTATTTTTATTAGTACTTCTGAATCAGAGTTAAGAAACAGGTCAATATTCAGAGTTGCAACTGCTGATTTCAGTTAGTACCCTTACTATGATCGAAGTTGCAAATGGTAGAGGCTGAGAAGTTGGGTTTTTTTCTTCTAAATACCATTTTTCAAAACCTGAAATGACTGACTTGCCTGCTGAGCCCAACTTTCAGCATTTATTTTCCAGAATATGAAGAAACCTCCTGCTATATTAATGAATCACACTCTTCAAGTTCTCAGCTAGGTTAAAAGGCTACAAGTAGGGAAAGACTAAAGGCTGGAAAATAGTTTATCAGGTTTGCCCTCTAGAACTGACAAGTTTTGGAGAAAGTAGATCGTAAAGAAGCTTTGGGGGGGGGGGAGATTTATTCATTAAAAAAGTCACAATGATGGATGGGAGGAAGTGGATTTCCCATCCAAAAGGTATTCAGGTACTTGCAGTCACAACTTCACACAAACAAGGCATTTATGGGCATACTGACTATCACAGTTAAAGCCATTTTACGCAGAAGAGCATCACCTCTACTTCTAATGTAGAGATGCAGCCAAAGGAAACTGAAAAACGAGGAACTACTCTGCTTCCAGGACCAAAGAAAGAGGGGAACTATATCAGCATACTACAGTACGGCAGGTGGTCTTCAGCTCCTTATGATCAACTTTTACATTCTTCTGAGATCCATCATCTTACCAAAACCACTTCCTGGTACTGTGTGTCTGCTCTAACTTTCATCAGTGCTGTCTCACTCAATAATTATTTACCTTTCCTTTTCATTTTAAAAGCTCATTGAAGCATTTGCTTTTAATTTAAAAAGTGTATAGTCTATGCAAACATAAGAAAGGACAGGTCAAAGTTGGGGTTAACTTCAATAATATTATTTTAATATAAAAATGACATCAGCTGGATTGAAGCTGCAAAATGCATGGGTTCTATGGTAAAAAATACACAGGATTTGCTGGTATCCAGGCTGATTCCCAGAGGCAAGCCTGAATCTATTCAAAAGCTCCATTTAAAGAAACAAAATGGAAGAAAATTTCCCAGCAGTAGGTCTATAAATTAAGCAAGTGCAATTCAGAGATATTACATAGCTGCTCATCCTTGCAAATTAAAATTCAGATCTTGTGCTGTCAACAGTGATGCTACTATTCTATTTCCATATTCAAAGGGGGACTTTGAGACCAAAAAGTTTTACTTGTTAGGGCCCAGAATAAAACTGTGCTGAACCCATATGGCTGCATGAAAGATCTGCATTGTTTATGTAATTTTTGTAACAAAGGAAGAAGCATTTTAAAGACAAAGTACTACAGAAATGACCAACACAAATATCAAGTACAAGTTTAACATTATCCAGAATATGTGTAATGAATTTCCAAGTTGGAATAAACAATCCAAGCAATCATTTGTGCAGATACATTGTCTTATTCTGCTATTTTCTTTCTCCTCCTGAGTTTCACGATCTCCAGTGAGGGTGAAGTGTTAAGAAGTAGATCCAGTTTGCAAAGCAAAAGCATCCAGTGTTAGCACGGACATCATACTCAGCAGCACAAAATCCGCACCTTCATCAAGTTTCACTCTCCTAGTATTCCAATCCAATTTCTGGTTATACATGTCAATCACTTTGTGATAATTATGGATGATGAAAACTGATATAAACTGTTGGGAGTTAACAACATATATACTTTCATATATTTATATTTAGTGTCCACCATAGAAAAGTTCATATTCAAATTACCAAGTACACATAAGAGAAAAAAACCCCTTCAAAATGACACTTCTGTTTCTGGAAATGACAAACCATGATTTCTATGTAAATGGAGATTCCAAATGACCTTCTTCTAGTAATTTTTCCCCACCCTCCCTCCCATCCCATACCCTGTTCCCCATAGGTGGTTCTTCAGATCCTTTTTTTTATCATACATCAGTTGTTCCTAGAGTTAATTATCTGCTGTGCAAGTACATAACTGAAGACAGAAAGGAATCATTGAAGTCTTCACACCAAGATGGAATTGTGCTGCAGTCATGTTTAGTGACAACTTTGCAGTGCTCCAAGTCTCCTGGATCCTTGCTGTCTGCTTCAGCACTCTCCTACTTTCAGATAAAGGTGGAATACTGAGGTATATTAAGTTCCGTGGAAAGTTTTAAGAAATACATCAGTAATTCAATCAAAACTTTGCCCATTGTCTATGAATCAAAACAGCATTTTGCTTGTAAGTCCTTCTACTGCTGCAGGTTAAGTGTGAATTTCCACTGCTGTGACAAGGAAGGACTGCAGATCTCAACGGTGAGACCACCATTTTTGGCATTTCGGCTGTCTAGACAGAGGTTGCTGCCAACGTGCCTCAGTTTAGAATTGCTTTCAATTTGTTCCCATTTCTGGAAGAGAAAATACTGTTACTGAGCTGGAAAAGCAGGAAAAGGAGAAGTTTTACATCTTGTCTTTTGAAGTCTTCATAAGCTTCCCTGGCTTGTGCTTGGGAAAGCTATGAAAACTGCAATAGTAGTACTCAGTTTAGATAATCCCTGAATAAGGGCACAGAAATTGTGGAAAGCCTTGCCAGAACAACTGTTGAAAGCTAACACACTGAAATAGACACTTAATACACCACATCATTCATCACTTCTCAAATGCACAGTCATCTTACCTTTGTGAACCCTTCAGTCTGAAGTAAAACAAATATCAGAAAACCCATCCACATAATACAACAGTTCTGAACACAGAAGCAAGAAGCACAATCACTAGGGACAACTTCATAGAAATCTGTCTGACACCTTTCAATAATACAGAGGACAGTCAATCTATGCTGACAGAAACATGTTGTCCAAGGAGATGCCAAGGACAGCTTTTTTGTTGTATTTCTTACATATCGAGCATTTAATGCTCAAGATCATCTTTCCTCTTTAGTTTCCTCTTCTGAAGAGTAGCAAGAATATTCTTTCTTCATCAAGGAATAGAATTTCATTTATCTGTTGGCAAAAACTGAGATACAGAAGCGAGGAAACTGGCAGACAGAACAGATGACTGAGCAGAGAGATAAATTGTTATACAACTAGATCAAAAAGGTAGAATTACTCTGCAAATGTGATTTTTCTCAGGCCTGGCAAAGAGATGAAATTAGATGGCTGCATTAATAAAAATTAATTGAAGAAGTTTACTGCTGTTATAAACAGGTCATAGCTGAAAAGAAACCACATTCTTCTGAGACACGGACTACATAACCTTCAAACTTCACTGAATAAGACCTTCCAAAAATACGTTGTGGAATATATATACTGTTTCAGACAAAAGACATGGCAGTTGAAGGATGTTACACATCAATGCTGTTGGACAAAATCATTATGTAAAGGCTAGCTCTGGGATAAAACTTTTTTATGTTCATAAAAGATTGTCACTGGTGCATGAAAAGAAAAGCTCAGAAAGTTTAGCACACAAGCTATTTCTTGCTGCCCTGCCCAGATGTCATTCACCCTAATTTTACACACATGAACAACAAGACAGAGTGATGAGTGGAATGGACAAAAGATATGATTATCATCACATGTTCTTTTGCTCTCATTCACAACCCTTGTTTTCCCCACTGCAGAGTCATTCATCACATACTAACCTGTCTGCTGTCATTTTCCCTGCAGCCCTGAAGTTTTATTAGTGAACCAGGTGCTCTGTCCACAACAGTAAGGCACAAATCCATGTGTTTCACTGACTTGTCCTTTGTTAAGGCCCACTCCTACAAAAAAGGAAAAAAGTGTACAAACTTTAAAAAAAAAAACATATGTGCAAAGTGCACTTGCAATCTCTGCACATATAGCACAATTAAAATCCTACAAATAGTATTTAATGTATGAGTATTAAAACAGTTCATTACTTCCAATTAAGCCGAAGGAATAAAAAGGTCCCCTTTAACACAGTAATTTCAGTTTTTCCAGTATCCCAAAGTCAGCTCAAGGCTGGACTGGCTGTTTGCTCCCTCTGCTGGCTTCACATAGGTGCAGCAGGCAGGCACAAAACCTATCTTTCCAGCTATATGTTTATTTCTCTCTCTGCATGTATGGATATGTATTTTATGCATTCTATATAGAATCGTGGAATGGTTTGGATTGGAAGGGACCTTAAAAATCATCTAGTTCCAACCCTCCTGCCATAGGCTGGGACACCTCTCACCAGACCAGATTTCTCAATGCCTTGTCCAGCCCAGACTTAAAACACCTCCAGAAAGGGGGTATACATTCTATGTAGGATAAATTTTTACATATGTAAAATATATATATAAACCCTAAACCCTAGGTTTTAGTCAGCATTTCTGCCCACCCTACCCACACACTAAACAAAGCCTACATACCACATTGAGGAAGGAGTTAGTTATTAATACAATAAAGACCACCAGAAAGCAAAACACAAGAGGGACAAATGCAAGGGCAAAGGGAGAATATTACTTCCTATCCAAGGAACGATGTGCAACAGAATTTTCTGTCCATGCATTTAAATATGCAACTCAAAAGGTAGAGCTGTTCTATATGTATTGTTGTGCAGTTTGTCTCCATGCTCTTCTCGAAGTTTGGTCTCCAGGATCCAGATTAATCTTCATTCATCATAATCCTTTGATGAAGAAAAGCTGATACAAAACCATGCTAATTATCCAAATCATGCCTGTCTCTAACTTAAAATGGCATGATTAGCCTTTCTCCAGTACCTAGAGAAGATTCAGAGTTGTATAATATAAAGCCCAAGGTACGGACAGCCAAGCCTGTCTGCATTTAAATGTTACTTTGCAAGCAGTGTCTCAGATAGTAGTTTAATTTCTTAATTTCTAATCCCACTCCCCTTTTTTACCTCTTTTCTGATACAGTAACTGAAATTTAGGCTTATGTAATCATGTTTAAACTCAATAGATTTAACATTAAATTCCTTCCGTTGTGTGGAGCTCAAGCCAGAGCACACTCCATAACCTACAATATCTGAGTAATTTCAATCCTGATCACTCAGACTCTCTTAATAAGTAAAAACTGCTCAGTACAATTCTAAAGCCTCCAGTTTGTTCCCACTTTTCCATGCTGTCCTTCCCTTTCAACCCAATATGAATTCTGCTTGGGCATAAAATCTGGTTTTGACCTATTTTGCCTTTTAATCTGTCTGTTTAATGCCTCAAGGGACCAGTTCAGAGTAAGTGCACATTGCTTTGCCAAGGTCAGCTTCAGAGATGAAACTACATAGAAAAAGAGAATCAGATCCAGCGGAAGAGATTTTGAAAGAGGAAGATAACTCTTGTGCCTGCAGAGAATACATGACATCACCAGAAACTTCCAAGACTTCTGCATCAATGCCATAATGACAGTTCCAGCCTTTTTCTTAAAACAATACTGTGCCATTATGAAGAGATTAGTGCACTTCCACATAGGTAATAGAAAAAGTCTCCCCATTTATATTCTCTTTAATGATAGGAAAAGAGAGGCGTACCTCAAATGTATGATGGCAAAGCATTGAAATCAACAAATAAACCCATAGAAAGTTTAGGTTGGAAGGGACCTTAATGCTCAACTGATTCAACCCCTCCACAGTAGGATAGGGACACCTCAAACCAGACCAGGTTTGCTCAAAGCCACATCTAACCTGGCCTTGAACACTTGCAGGGATGAATTATCTATGCTGCTCAGGGCAATCTGTTCCAGCACTTCACTACACTCATAGTGGAAAAACTTCTTTCTGATAAGTAACCTAAATCTACTCTCTTCCAGTTTGAGGTCACTAACCCTACATGCCCTTGTTAAAAAGCCCCCTCCAACTTTTCTGTAGCTCCCCTTCAGGTAATACAAATCCACTGTATGATCTCTCCAGAGTTCTCTTCTCCAACATAAGTCTTTCAGGAAATAACTCCTTCATTCTAGCCTTTGATTTTATTGTTTTCTTCATCCAATTTAAATCAGAACAAGCAAAACTCTGACAATCATTCAGCAGCTGATTTGTAATTGATCAGCATTCTATTTAAACTAATGTACCCAAAGTATTAATCTTACATCTGGTTTATAGTCAAGTATATTCTGAAAAGAATTCAGCAACAAAGCAGTTCAGAAAGCAGTGAGCATGTATGCACTGACTTCAAGATAACTAAGTCACAACTGCATAAATAGATTCTTCAAAATAATTTATGCTCTCACTTACAGATTTGACACATTTGCAATTAACTTAAGAGTAGGATTAGAAAGGATTTGTTGAAACACTACCTTTACTGTGAGTGAACAGGATTGACATTTAGGCACCTCTGTTTTCTACAAGAATCAAACAGGGATTTAAGGTTTTTGTTTGTTTGTTTTTTACACCCTTCTCATACAAATTGGAAAAGAATCACAGAGCACAGTAAAGCATTCTTATATTTAGCTTGCCTTAGGCAATGTACTTAAAAAAATAAAATTGAATTGTATTAAGTAAAAATTCCTCTCAAGAAAATCAAACATCAATTCTTCGAAAAGAAGTAACTTACTGGCTTCTAGTGTAAAAGTAAATATTAAGAGACAAAGGAAAAGAATTCTAATCTTGGAAATAGGAAATTAAATTTGAGGGAGAAGTTTAGTCAATCCATCACAAAAACAAATCAGCTGAATTATGTTCATCTTCCTATCACCAGCACACAATACCTGCCCAGATTAAGAAGTTTCACCTTTTTTTTTTTTCCAATTTAAAGATCACATGCTGTGGTTAAAAAAAAAAATGGCATACAGACCTGATTTCCCCCAGCATTGTGACATTCATAAACTCCAACAACTCCATCTGCAAAATGGCCCAAAGTGTCAAGGCAATTGGTACCCTGCTGCAAAGCCCCAAAAGCTATATCTTGATGATCAGGTACCCTAAAATGAAAATAGAAGTATCTGCTTAATGCAGTTCCTTTTTAACTCTTCGTCTTTACTTGGCATATTTTAAGATGACAGGTGAGTGACTACTACTATATGGAAATTTCAATAATCTCTGAAGGAGGAAGGCAATTATCTGCTCATGAACTGATCAAACATGAGTAAACTTAGAAGCTTACAATAGAATATAAAAAGATTTACACCAGAGAATGAGGATGAACACTAATTCAGCACAAGAAGCAAATTTAAGATGACTTAACATCATCATCTTAAGGTCACTCAAGCTTAATGCTATCAGTTGAGGTCATCAAGCCCTCTTGCTCTTTCAGCCAAGCTAGCCTGTGGCAGAAATATGACATTTCACATTTTATCCAGACTGTTTACACTGAAGTGTTGGAAAAGAGGAGTTTTTTAAAAAAAGCTATCAATGTATTGTTGATATCTAATGGCTGCACTTAAAGCATACTCAGCTACTATGGAAATATTTAGGCAAACCCATTCACCAAAGTGAAGTTGTGGGGTAGAACCCATGAGTCCACATCAAACAGTAAGGCAAGGGCATATCAGCTCCTTTTAAAATTTCAGATTACAATACCAGTATAATTCAGCTCAGCAGAATGAGCACAAGAGATGGCACAGAGAAAGCACTACAGTTCAGCAATGCTTATGGTAGCATATTTTCCAGGAGAGCTTCCAAGATGTATTTTTTCAGACAAATTAAATAAAAATAAATATTCTGTCATTTTTAAGAGAAGAATAAAGAATACTTCCTCAGCATCATCCTGGTTTATGAGACACTTTAGTATGTGTCATTCTGTATGTGATTCACTGGTACAGTAATAGGTGGTGCTTCTGCATTCCAAGCCTAAATGCCACTAGCATTACCTGACTCTAACGGCATTAAGTGCCCCCAGGAAAAAAGCAAGTATTCTTATAAGCTGCACAGAGTTATCTTACCATTCCACTATCAATATGAAGTTGACAGCAGGAAACTAGTTTAGAGACTGACAGACATTAATGGCTTACTGAGCCAAACCCTCATCCTTTCAAAAATGGTTTCTGAGGAATTTTGCTTAGATAGGGTGCACTTATGTTACAGAAACTTAGCAATGTTACCCTTCATTTTCCTCTCTGCATCCCCTCTCTAATGTTTGTATTATCCAGTGACAGACAACAAGGGATAGAAAGAGGAAAAGGCTCAGTTTCTTAGAGTCTCTGGCATCTACCTTTGCATGCCAAACATACAAGACCTTCTTGTCTGCTGACTCCGTTGCTGAGGTTTAGCCTCTTTTACTCAACTAGGCATGTACTTCGGTGAAGGCAAAAGCCTTTAGATGACAATGGGTTACAGAACAGTGTGCTTTTGAGCAAATAGCTCCTGTAGGAGACTAACTTCAGGCTCAGCTGGGTCCTTTGGACACGTTTTCTAAAATACCTCCTACTGCAGAAAAAATCTCTTTATGGAGCTTCCTAGGGGAAAAAATACCTCTTTACGAATAGAACTAACAGAATAAAAAATAAAAGCAAGTAAGCCAGCATGAAGCATTGATATAACAAATAAATTTTAAAACATCCTTTAAATTTGACAAAATAGAATCTGATGATCTGTGAAGAGACCAAAAAGAGGTAACTCAAATTCAGCCAAAACTCACCGTAACTCAGGATACACATTTTCAAGATACCACTTAAAGGGTTTGCAGCTGAGCCTCCTTCTTAGTTCCATTCGGCTTTGAATACTAGTGGGGAAAAAGAGCAGTTTTTAAATTGAGGCTGTTGTCTCCATGTATGTTAAAAAGTACACAGAAAGCTCAAGAGCTGTAGAACTGTATTTTAAAGAGACAGCACATGAGAGTTTACCATTGCCTTCACCTCAGAAGGTGTTGACTCATGAGGAATAAATGAACAGGGCAAAGAAGCACTTGTGACTTACTTGCCATAAGGTACATTCCTGGCTGAAGGCACTGCTGCATAATAGAAATTTTTATATTCATCCATCCAGACTTCTGCTGCCCTGCGTGTATTTCTAGGGACAATCATATGAAACATGGGTTATTTTTTTCTCTAGCTGCTGTTATATGGCCTAATTTATTGTTGATAAGTTTGATTGGTTGATTTTAATCCTTTCTAATCAAACACAGTCAGCTGCCTCAAGCCAGGCAGAAGTACCCCTATTAAAGATCCAGGTAATAGAAAACCATGAGAGAGTAAAATAACTGAAATCAATGCATTTTAAATGAAATTTATGTCTTTTCCACACTCATCGCTGCTTCATGTTTTCATCCATAGTTTAATACATATCTTGATGTTCTTTCTGCAGACTTCATGGAAATTGTTAGGTTGTTGTTTGGTTGCGTTTTTTTCTTTTTAGAAGAGTAATTTGACAGAAGCCAAATTCACAGAGCATTCACCTGGATAAGCAAGCTAATTAGAAACAAATCTCAACAACTGGCAACATTTAATACTACCTTTTTGAAAGCAGATATGCTAACATAGGCAAGACACATGTTCAATTTTCATCCTATTCCTACCAGCAAAGCACCCAAAGTTCCAAAAAGATATAAGCTGTTGTGACATTTAAGGCTGAGCCAAGCAAGTCTGCTGTAGCTGAGGCAACAGAGGAGGTCTAGTAATTAGAATATATTTCTTTTTTTTTTTTAATTTAAGAGAGTAGTTATTGCAATAAATGTGAAAAACACCAACGCAAATTCTTTACGTCCAATCACACACATATCTAAATAAAACTCCAGCATTTATGTAACTAGTGTCTCTAAATCTCCTTTTGGATGCCAGAGGGTAATGCCTTTTACATGGAAGCCAGGGGATGGAAAAACTCATTTAATTCTATACTGTTCATAATTTTATGCTTAGAAAATTAAGTCTCATTTCATTTGCAACCGCTATGCTCTAAAAACTTATTTTACATTTGGCAGTAAATTCATCTAAAGCAACTGGAATAAACTCAGTCAGCCAAGAACTTCAATATGATTTTCCAAGACAAAAAAAAAAAAAGAAAAATCACAAGCAGACCTCAGCTATTTTTTTCATTTGAAAACTGAGTTTTCCTTGCAAGATTCTTTTTTTTGTAAGCAAAATCCCATTCAACACAGATTAGAGAACTTTTCCAGTTTATCTTCACTTGCAGTATCTCAGGTCCCATCTGAGTGAGAGCAAGCCATTCAGCATCTGCCCCCTATGGCTTGCTCAGCAATCAACCTGGCTGCTCACAGACCAAACAGATTTTAGTGATGAGCCAGGAACTCCTCGATTTTCCAGTGTTTAATGACTCCAAAGGCACTTTAAGACCCAGACTAGGGTGCGAATAGGCTAAGTGCAACACGACTACAGAAACTGTAGATGCTGAGAACTGCCTAAACTAGCAAAACTCCAAAGAAAGCAAGGCACTGAGGAACATAACACAGGGTGCACCTTAATGAAAGCTATCACCAAGCAATCTGAGGAAGATTTGCATGGAGCAGACTAGGGTCTGCAAGGTTTCTTGGCTTGTCTGAAGTGGTGCATTAAGGCAGTGCAAAGTGGTCTAACAAATCCTGACAGACACAAGCTTATTTGCCCACACCATCAAGACAGGATGTGATCTCTCCTCTCATGAAACAGGACTCCCAGACACTCATCCAGAAATACCAGTTTGCTTTGTCTATCAAAAGGCAGTGTACAGTGACCGGTCAACTAAAAATAGGATGCTAACCCACAGCAACCCCAGAACAAATTGCATGCAGTCAAGGGATAGATGACAGAATAAGCTAACAAGTCCCAACAATAAAGATTTGGCTTCACAAAAAATACAAAAGCTTTAATCCCACCATGAATGTAGTACCTGCAATCTCTGCTAATAATTGTATTTCTAATGTCTGCTGTATCCTTGCATGCATGCAGCCACATCTTTTTCCTACTTTTCCATTGAGCTATGTTTAAGTATTGATCTATATCACAAAAAAGCAGAATCCTGGCTGGATGAGATGTATTAAAGTGTCGTAAGATAATTCCTTGGTAGGTTCCTATAAGTACTATTATTCATTTTTCACTGTAGCATAAAATATAGATCTCAAAGAAAAAGAACAAAAAAATCCCTAATTAAACTAGTGGGAGAAATGGGACACTAATTGTATTGCAGAAAACAATTCAATTCATTAGAGTCATCTTGGTGGCATAACCAGGGTGGAAGAGAAAAAGTTACACACTAAGGAAGTTCTCCATCTGAGGTGAAACACAAATTGAAATACATCAGCAGGTTACCACACATTCATGAATTTACGCACAACTCTGCTCTCTGTGTTGCTTCATGTTAAAAAGAGTTTGGGTTTTGTATTCCTTCAAGGGTGAACAAACTATTTGCACCTTTTAACCCATGGAAACTTTAGCTGAGACTTATACTTCTTCAGGCCTCTGAGAATCAAGTCCAATTCTCTAAACCAAAACCTACAGTGATTCTTCAGCTACAACTGATAGAGGGAGCCTTAGTCAAAACCTCAAACATACACTCACCCAAATCCTTCATCCACACTACCTAAAAACACTACAAACATGAATCAGAATTACTGTCACCATTTTACAGAGAAGAAAATTGGTAAATAGCTCAGCATTACAGCTACTGCTGTACATTGTATCAACAGCAAAATTAACAGGCATATTAGCCTAAGCAGTTTCTTAGGTGTTCTTTCTTAATGCCACAGCTTGAGATCTACAGAAAAGCATTTTCAGTCATACTACAGGAAAGGTAAGTATGACTAGAATAAAGTTGCCAACAGACCCGTACAAATGCCAGCATCAGTTACATAGTAATTTGTAAATCATATACTTATCATGTACTAGCAAAAAGCAAGTGAAGTATATTCATAACTTAGTACATTCTGGCTCTTTGTGGACCTTCTATGAAATGGAGATTTATGAGACAAAGAAGGCTTTATTTTCAGAATTAAAATCAAATAAACAAAGATCACAAAATTGGAAGACTGCCAAATTTAGCATTTTCTTTATTACCAGATTCTCTACTAGAAGCTTCCCTCTTTCAATTTTCAGGTTCTTCCCTCAAACTGTGTAGTTGCCTCAAAGTTATTAATTTCATTTTATTTTTTTCCATGCTACATAATGCAAATATTTCTAAAGATCCTTAAAATGAAGTTAGTGCCACCTGCTGATCACATGAAGAAAACCAAAATACAGCGTCCTTAGCTGAAGAATTGACTTAACAGTTACCTTGCAAACACGGTACCACTCCCACCAGGAAACGTGTAAGGATGCTGTTTGCGGAATACATGACCCACTCTGCTGCAAGGGATGATTTCTAGGCTCCCACCACATTGCCAAACTCTGAATGAGATTTCTGAAACAAAAACATAAAAGATAACACTACAATACACATTTGTAGTATACTACTAACAGAGAAAGCTTTTGAGAATTATTTCTAACAAGATAAATAAGATAATTTTCTGAGAAATTCTAGGATAAACAAGAGCATATCTGAGCATTAACTGTTCTCCAAATAACATTAATTTGGAAGCAAATCTGTATGTCTTATCTGAGGTTACCAGCATACCCCAAATTCATGAACCACAGTGCAATTTGCCAGAGTATGTGAGGCCTATATGTACCATATGCTTGTAACAGATTTTCTTTCAGCTACAACATGAAGGCACGGTAAAACAATCAATAGACTTGAGCTGCTAACCTCTTCTAACAGATAACCAACACTCCCAAATACTGGCCCTAGGAAGAGATATGTCAAGTCAGTCTTTATTTCAAGACAAACTGAATAAACATAGAAGTTCTGTAAGCTGAAGCTTATAGACAGCAACTTCTCAGCAACACTTGTCAACAAGTCAACAAGGTCTGGGAATACTTATTCACTTTTCTCAACTTAGACCTTTGACAGCAGGAGCCACTTAGTGCTGAGAGAATTTTCCCTTATGCATTACAAAAGTGCAAAGTAGGAAGAGTTCTTCCATTAGCATTGTTTCAATTTTGATGATTCCTCCCTTAGTCCAGCAGCTGTTGTCATTTACTGTGTGCTACACCTTTAGTCTCAAGCCTTTTCCTAGTCATTCAGTATTTTCCACAGATTAAAAAATATACCAATCAGCAGCTCTCATTTAAATTCTGTGTCTACCATTTATGACTTTTAAGTACCATTCCTTCCCCCAGAAATCTTCCTCCCATACACAGAAAATAAATCTTAAAAATAGCATTACTTCAATAACTAAATTTTAAAAGAAAAAGACAAAACCAAAAAATAACTCGAAACGTCAGAGAGCATGTCTTCTTGATAGTCTGTCCACGGGAAAGAAAGAAAATAAGAGGTGCTGAGATTTCAGCTGCTGTCAGTGTCAGCTAACTGCTTTTTCTCTGAATGGCCTTGGCTTTTACAAGGATCATTTCCTGTTTGTTTTACTTCAGTGATATATTGTTGCATCAGGGCCACTTAGGCATATTCATGTATTCTAGACAGTAAACATGGTCCAATCTCCATACAGATCATCCTCCAAAAACATTAATGAAAATACTGTCAGTCAGAAATTTATGGTCTTGATTTTCGAGTTGAATTAACATGAACACATAGGCAGAGCATTTTTAAAGCTATTAAACACAACATTCTCTGTATACATTTTTCACAGCACTGACTTCATTCTCACACCTCTCATTTTGAGCTTTAAATAAAAAAAAAAAGGCAATCACAGTAAATGACAGGTAAATCGCTAAATGACACACAGTAAATCACTGCTTCTATTAAACAACTAACAGAAAAAATATACATAGAAGACTTCAGGCTTTTCCTTATCTAACTCAAATTTGACCCCAGGCTTCTCAAAATGTGAAACCAGAGGAATAACCATTTTCTTGTACTACTCTGAAGCATTATTTACAGAGTTTTGCTAGAAACATCCTATAGTGATTAACACAACATAAGGATGCACTACACTTAGGGGGGACAACCTAGTGAGGGAATTCTAATCAAAGATAAAACCTTTTGGATTAGACAAGTTCAGGTTAAATGCTTGAAATTCACTATTAGACTTGTTTAAGTATTAGGAAATAAACGCCACTGAAAGGACAAAGTGAGATTCTGGTTAAAACTGAAGGTCAATGCATATGACTAAAGCTTGCTCGTTTTTAAATGGTCCATTTGGAGGTTTAATCCAACATGTCACTGTCATCTACTAAACATGCGGGCATCGACAAAGTACTTTTATTTAATAAGCAAATGTTTTAATAACTTGGGAAAACTTTTCCCATTATTCCTAGCTTCCCTACTGTGTACTTTAATTTGATTAATTCTTCTCCATGAGATTCCAGAAATGTAAACTTATATGTGTATTTTCCAATGCCTTAGATTATGAAGATTCTCAAAAATGTTAAAGTTATGTTAAAATTGCTCTATGTGAAGGAGAGCAAAGCACTAGTAAATAGGGAAAAGAAAATAAATAGGGAAGGTCAGAGACTGTACTTTAAGGACTCCTCTTCCAGTCTTTAAGTTCCTCACAGAAGCATTAAACATTTTGTTACCATGTTCCATAAAAGTATGGAAAAAGCATGTTGTACGCAGTAAACATTTCCTTGAAGGCCAAGCATATGCTCAATGCATATGCATATATCAGTAACTCAAAATATCCATGGGTTTTTACAAGTTCAAGGTATTTTAGGATTCTGCAGCTAACATGCGCCGCAGAGAAGTTTCTATCCTTAAAACCAGTCCTGAAAACACTCTACTCTGACAATCTGAGATGTAACCCCATCCTAAAATAACCTAAATTAATGACAGACTGGATGTCTTGAGAAATTATATAGTACTGGTTCTTTCAAATCCTTTTTGAACACAAGCACAGCAGTCTTCACTGGAAAAAAACACTGTACAATACTGTAATGCAAAGAGTCAAAATAGCCTACTGAAGCCAAGTATAAACAGCAAGTCAAAGAGTTGCCTAAAGCACAAGTTCTTTCACTCTCAACTCCCCCTTCCCTTAAACTTCAGAAAATAGGCAACTATAGCAATGCATTCTCAATCCTAATTATCTCATAGGGCTAACGAAGACATCTAAAATTTTTTTAAATTTACCAAGTTTAGATGCCAGGTAGTATAGTATATATATTATTAAATTTAAGAAATAGGTTATTCATGAGTTTAAATATATTAATAAGTATATTAAAACTTGACTGACTGAAGAACTCCAGTGATCTATATCTCACAACTGAATTTTGCCAATAATGCATGTGAGGTTTTAATTTGTCAGCATTTAAACATTACNTTTAGATGCCAGGTAGTATAGTATTGTATTATTAAATTTAAGAAATAGGTTATTCATGAGTTTAAATATATTAATAAGTATATTAAAACTTGACTGACTGAAGAACTCCAGTGATCTATATCTCACAACTGAATTTTAGTAACTTCTTAAAACATGCCTTAAATTGTCAGCATTTAAACATTACATTTTAATAATTTTACATAAGAATATGGCTTTCAAAGATGACAGCATTTTTGAAATTGTCTATCAACTTCCTGTAGTATTTTTATCAGTCAAATCCCATTACAGAAAAACCTATTAAATGAGCAAATACTTTAATTCTCTCTTATTTAGCTCATAATACCTATCTTGCTTTAACCCTTTCATTCAAATAAACCTTGTGGATTTTGCCAATAATGCATGTGAGGTTTTAATTGTTTTAATCCTCTTCACACAACATCAGGGAGACATGAGTCCATGACAGTAAAGGCAACAATGAAAGTTGTTTTCTTTGAAGACTGAGCCAAAGAAAATAATATACATACCTAAGTTTTCTCCACCCCAAACATCCATCATCATGTCATACTTCCCTAGCTCTTCAAAATAGGATTTGTCCATCACAAATAGTCCACCAGCTATCATTGGCGTCCTAATCAGACAAGAAAAAACAAATTAATATGGAACTATGAACTGGGAGGCACCTACTATTTACACCTCAAGGTTAGTATCTCCTTGAAAAAAATTTCAATGCTTTCATATGCAACAAATTTCACCTCTATCACTCCAGATGTCATCTGCACGCATCTGGCTCACAACTTCCTTCAGTAAAGTGTGGCAATTTGTGCCAGCATTAAGTCATTCAAAATGATGCTGTAACTTTGGCCCTCAAAACAGGACAACTTTAAACAAAGTGACATCCACTTTTTGTTAAGGGAAAATAATCTATTAGTGCACTTTAAGTATTCTTCAAATAATCACTTAAGTCTCAAATGCTACAAAAACACAAATGAAACTTGAATATCAATGAAAGCTGTAGTAAGGATCCCCTTTCAGACTCAGAGAACGTGATTTCCAACCGATTCATCTGCCAACTACAATCCTTGGAAGGAGATGGTACAGACATACTTTATGGGAGCAACTGGATTTCCTTGCCGTGCTCTTCTTTGCTCTGGAGTCATGTAATCCCACTTGAACACCAGGTTCCAATCAAAGCCTTCAGTAAAAAAATAGAGTAGGATGTTAAAATATTGTCATAATTCAATTTGTAGTAACCCGATGTTGACTGAAAAAAAGCAAGGGCTGTTATTTATATGAAAAAATTAAGCTTCTGTGTAGAAAATAAACAGGAGTCCAGATGAAAGGTAAGGAAGCTGACAGGATAATAAAAAAATAATCTTATGTTCAAAATAGCTTTGATTTCTCTTGTTGCCATCTTACATGAAGTATGAAACTCTGTTAACAAATAAACCCACATTACATATGAATCCAGTCTCATCTCCCTACATCAAATAGAACATCACATAAAGATCTTCCAACCATTTAAAACCCTCCCTACAGTCTTTATTGTTCAACTGCATTTCAAGTCTTACCAAATAGACACATACTTATGTTTACACAGCCTTTATAGAGTACTCTTGGTACTCCTGGAGCCCTGTATCTTGAAGGTCACAAGAGGTTACGTATCTCCCTCTTACTGACACTCACTTAACTTCCTGCTTTCCCACTGCATCCTTGAAGTGCATCACTTCTTAAACCTGAGGCAAATGTTTAAATAAAAAAGTCTTACTTCCCTTATGAATGTGCGTACATGTGTGTACACTCACAGCAAGAGCTGGTCTTGTTCTCCTATGAGTTTAGCACAGAAGTACATAAAGATCACTGGAACATACAATATCAGTATGTCACCTACAACAGCTTTCTACCAGAAAATTATTAGAATTAAGCCCCTTAGGCGATGATGCACCACTGGTATAAGACAAATTTCCCATAGGAAAAGCTCTCACAAGAATTTTTGAGCTGGGTTATGCCTATAAACATGAACATCTATTAAGAAACTGCACAGGGTCCCAGTACACTGGCAAATCAGCTTTAAGCAGATTGCTTGCTGCCAAGCACATTAGATTCTATGAGGTCATATAATGGTTATTTTCCAGATTTCTGGTGCACAGATGTCAATACTTTCCTTTCTCCACCATGAAGATTAAGCAACTACTTTATGGGGAGCTGAGGAAAAAGCTAAGGTAAACAAACAACAGTTACAGTCCTGTCAAACTGTCTGCAACATTTGTAGTAACAATTGATACAGGGAGTTGAAAACGAAACAGTTTTCATTTTAACTCACAAGATACTTATGACACATTATACAGAAATTATTCTGAACAGGCTTTATAGTATACACACCAATTCTTTCTCTCCATGTTTATTTCCTAAAGTGTTGCACTGTAAAAAAGAAGGATGGTCTATACTCTCCAAAATTCCAAGTAGCAGAAGAGTAAAATAGTACAATCAATAGCACTGCAAAGCCTCCAGCATGAAAAGTAAAATGAGCTCCAATATATCCAAGCAGTTAAAAAGTCACAATTCATCATAGATATGCAGCAAAATTACTTGCATCTGGGAGAACTTGAAAATACCTACTGTTCTCTAGCAGCAGTAGAGTTACATATACTACAGTGAACACAAGGGGTCTCTTTTGGAACGCAGTACTCTGTTTCAAACTCTGAACAAGTGCATAAATTGTCTACCCATGAAAACTGGTTTTCTGTCTCCATTTTCACTGGATCTGAGAAAAATATGCACTCAGTGAGATAATACCAGTAAATCTATAAAAGATGATTTTTTAAATACAAGTGCATATCCAATATGAAATTTTATCCATTGTAAACTGCACCAGAGGCATACTCTCAATTACTACATCTCAGCTATAGTTCATTACAGTATTTGAAGTGTTTCTCAGGGCAGCATAAATATTTTTGCAAATCCACCTTCAAAAAATCCAACTTCGTAACATGAAATGCATGGATTTAGAACTGGCCCAGACTTGGGAAGTATTTCAGTGCTGGCCATTTTAAACTGTTTATAGTATCTGCCAAGTTGCTTGTCTTGGGTGATTAAGTAATTTCAAAACAGGCCAGGCACAACTGGTGTCCCAGCTGTCTCAACTCTCTGTGCTTCAGCCACAGATACTGTATCTGAGGTTGAAAGCATAGTTTCATCTCCACGTGAAGACTAGAGTTACATGACTGTCCAATGTTGGACATTGGTGACGCCAAATGTTGTAGTGCCTCTAACATGGTAATCTGTCCTCTAGGAACCAAAAAGGAAATTATTCACATTTCAACAGAATCCCAAAAATCTTTAAACACTTGTATGTGCAACACTTCTATTGTTAACATTAAAAAAAGGCAGCCTCTTATTCCTTAGTCCATGGTGCATGGTGAGTGCATGCACTTCATAAAGAAAAAAATTTAAGAAAATGGTCTTTTTATCTATTGTACCAATGATGAAAGGCTAAAAGCAATAATAAGTGAAGTGATCTCTCAATCTTCTTACACCTCACTTGTGAAGAATTCAAGAGCATGAACCCCGCAGGAACCAATCAAAGGTTTAAGTGAAAGAATTCCTCCTCCTACTACAGACAACAATAAAAGCCACTAATGGTATAGAGATTTCCATACTCCAGGCTTAATGAATAGATCAGGTAAAAGCCCTGAGGTTTTAATAAAGCTGGCACACAGATAATAGCACAAAACTATCCATTAGCAGAGTGTAGGTGCCATTTCAGAACATTAATTAAAAAGAAATAGAAAGTCTCACCTCCAGATCTCCAACTGAAAATTGAACTGTAAGTAACATTATGCAAATATTGCTTTTATTTTAATTTATTTGAACTAGTATAGTTTATTGATGGCCAGTTAGGGACTAGCAACTAACAGAACATGTTCAAAATTAGTTTTTCCTTCCCCACTCAGAAAAATCTGAAACACTGTGGCAGCAGCACTGAGTAGTTTCTACTTTATGGCTCACCTTATGCCTTTGTGCAGACAGTGGAGTTTCCAGGGTTGTGAGAACAATTATTTCGGGAGGAAAAAAGAAAAATGTAGGAGTGGGGGGGAGGGAGAGGACCGCTATTTCCAATGCTAGATTCTTGCTTAAAGGAGAAAATGTAAGGGGAGGATTTTATTTTCTTGGAGACCTTCACAAGTCGTTTTATTCTTTGCTTTCAACAGTTTAAATCAGCAAGACATAATAAAACTCTAGTACCTCTAAACTCAATTTCACAGTAAATTTTTTAACTATAAAGGTATAAATACTACAAATTGTCAAAGTTACATGTTACTCACTTCACAACTGCATATCATAGCCAACCAAAGCATTTCATTTTAAAATACATTCCAGAGCTTTCCACTTATTTAGAAGAGTTTCATTTTTTAAGCAAACCAGCATCTTGAAAGAATCTCATAGGGTACTACATTGCTGATGGGCTTCTAAGCTAGAGAGCAATTAAACCAAGGAGAATCTTAAGCTCTGTCCATAAGCTGCTTCTGACACATTTACACAATCCTAAAAAGATGGGAGTAAGTACTGCATGATGGAAAAAGGCATCTAAAATTCACTAGAATTAGTACAATAAAGATGCACTATTTTAAAGCGGAGGACAATAATGCCAAATAAAATTCAAACCTAAACCAAACTGAATTATAGAAGTTAAACCAGACACACAAAAAGGAAGAACAGTACACTAAGTGTCCATTCCACAGTTTGCAGTGATTATGAGTTTTGATTCTTAATGCTTTATTAAAAAATCCTAGAATTGTATTTCAGTACAGATAGGTACATACCGCCTTTTAAATCAGCTGACGCCCCCACATACTGGAAGTTGTCCATGTTAATTACATCAATAATAGGAGACACAACTCTGGTCTTGTCCTAAAATAAATATTAGAAAGTGATATTGAAATAATTAAATCAATGTATAAAGGTTCAGGCAGGATGAAATGTTGAACAGTTTAGCAGGATTTCACAAACACGTCTCCCCCAGCTCTTCCTTCAACTTAAGGCTCTAAGAGGTCAGTCCTGTGAACAGTATTGCTCACCACAGCTTCAGAAAACAGGAACCACATGATATGGCTGGGAATCCTCTTTCTATTCTAGGTTACTTATATAGAAGTAATCCCCCTCTCCTGGCTAGCTCCTGAAGAAGTCAAACTTGAAGTGGTAAAGGCAGAGCAGCAAAGAGCGCTTCCAATCTTAGTTTTAAAACTAGCTGAAAGGAAAGAAGCATCCAAGAAATTAACATTTTCCACAGGAAGTCTCCAGCCACAATGTCTAGTGGGCTACAGGCTTATTTTTTCAAACTTTAAGGAACAATTAGGCCTTTCTGCAATCAGAAAATCTTATGTCAAAGCTAACTCATTATAAACTAGAAGAATCACACTTCACAATCAGATCCTTAGACAGGAAAGAGAACCTTAACCACGCAGACTAATGAGTGCTATTAATTTCCAGCAGCCAAGATTCCACTGGTACAGATACCACATTCCTCTGTCCAGCCATGGTCTCATAAAAGGCAGTATAAGAAAAAATAAAAATCTCACCAGCTCCTCCACACACATTATCCAGTGGGATCACAAGACATCAGTACACTAAAAAAAGACTCATCTAATATTAGAAATGCAATATCATGGTTAAGCCAGTTTGTCTTCATCAGCTATCGAGTGGAAAAAAGTTACAATTGCACTGAAGAATAACTTCTGTGGTAGTTTGAAGGAACATTTTGCTTGAGTTTAAAATAAATTTCTGAGCTTCACAATTTAACATCATTCAGAGAGCAAAGATTAATTTCAGAATAGTATATAATCAAATATGTGAATTTTTTTTTATTAACAAGAGATTTTTGGTAACTCTGTTATACAGAAACAGGATTCATAGTTAAAAAAAACACTCCAGCCTAAACATTGCTGATTTCATAAGCATGCCTTCAAGCAATATGACAGTTATTCTAAACAGTGGTTCTCAGCAAAGCATCCTTCCTACTAAGCAGTATTATACAGAACAGTTTGGGAGCAAACTAGTAAAATAATTGCTTGAATTCATAACAAGAGGCTTACAAACTTTAAATCAAATGCTTTGCTTGGTGCAAGAATGGTTCCAAAAACCAATTTTCATATATTGAAACTTAACTACTCAACCTACACTGATTTTAATACCTAATTCCATAGTTGATATTTAGTAGGTCATTCTGCCTGAGACAACAAAGATCACTAACTTCTTATCAACTAGAAGGCTGAAGACTAAGCCAAGCTAAAGAGTCATTACTGATTTCCATATTCCTTTTAAGTACCACTGCAGCTTATCACCTGAGCAAAATTTCTGCTTTTATGAAGGATGTAATATAAAATCTAATCAGGTCTGCTACTAAGTATTAACTACCTTGGTTTAAAGCAAGCAAGAAACACAGATTAAAAAGATCAACTATTCCAATTCTCCCATCGATTGCATCTTGAGCTCCTGTGTCTGTTAGCTCGGGATCCAAGTCCATATTTTTAATGGCAATCATATAGTTCTGCTGTTCTTTTCTTGAGAGCCAATTATGATTTACTGCATCTTAACTGCAAAACACTGTGCGCTACCTAGACTGCTAAAGCAATTCAGATGCACTCATGACCTTATTGTAGACATTCTATATGCAGTGATAGGATTAGAAAACTTTATTTCAAGACTGATAAGACAGAATCTATCCAGCCTATTCAGTTCCTTTCTCCTTCCTGCCTTAGCTGCCTTATATACCTATGACCTTCTCTAAAAACCTTTTCTGACAAATATTTTCATTTTCTCAAATGGTTATACTTGGCACAGTTGAACAGGGTGGCAAAAGTTACCAGGTGACCTTCAGCTAGGCTTCAAATTATCTCCCCTGTGTTGAGCAAGCAGGTACCATACCACCTCTATACCTTTGAATTTTCTCAGGTTTGTACTGCTGGTCTGATTGGTTCTTTCAATACAACATAACACTAACATATTAGCACCATAGCTAATGTATTATTTAGACAATTTATAGTATTTTCTCCAACAGATAAATAGCCAGGTTGTGAACATTCAGTTCAATGTGCAACCACTACTTAGTTGGCTTGGAAACATGCAATTCCTTCCATGATTTGAAATTATAGGTTTCCTCAGCAGTAGGCAAGTCTTGCACATTTTTGCAGGGCTCTGCAGAGTTAATGCAGGCACTGCCAAAAAGACCTTGTGGGCTCCAAAGTACAGGGAATTCATTCACTTAAGATGCTAAAAAGTAGCTGCCTATCCTAAAGCCAGATACATTTTTCTCCAAAGTAGAAATCTGATGTGCATTTTAGAAACAGAAGCATAAGCAAAAAGGAACTCTTCTTTTTGTAATCTCCTGCTTCATTATGAGGGCATGACAACATAATTTATAATGGAACATACAATTGGAAATCCATGTGCTTCTTGATGAGAATAATGGAAAGAATAGCCTGTGAATGGTACAAGTTTACACTGCTTGGAAATTTGTAGCAGAACGTATTATATTAATACTTCATAAGGACATTGCATATGCTCTAGAGACTTAGATTATATTGTTGTTCTCATAAACTGTAAGAAATTATCCTCAAGATTCTACATACAGAAGAATCTCAAGACACTTTAAACATTAAGTTTTGCAACTCTTTTCAGAGGAAATAAAAATATTTTTCTTTCAACAATGTGCCAGTTAAAGGTTGACTTGTTCAAAGTCACAAAATCTGAGACATATAAAAAAGGAATCTACATCTCAATTCTTAATTTTAGGACTTTCTTCCTTTTAATATTTTCCTTTTTTAAAAATATCTTCCTAAAAGTGATTTGCAGCAACGCTATAAAAACAGATAAGTTCTGCGCCAGAATCTTCCAATTTTTATTTTTCTCATGTAAGCACTGTATTGTAAAAATAGAATCAAGTGATTAGAAATTGCAAATGGAAATTGCCAAGTAGGCACGTGTTCATGAAACAGCTAGTAGTTACCACTGTTTTCAAGACTGTTTGTGCTTAGCACTACTTTGAAATTTTGGGATAATCAAAGATTTAAATTCCACTGGCTACTCATTTAATCTGTCTTAACCAACACATGCACAAAAAAAATCTATAGGTCCTAAAACATGGCCCTAGGGAATCTGGCAGAAAGGGAGGAAGGAAAGATAAGGTATACCAGCTTCAGGTTACACTGGTAGCTGCATGTTCTGAACTCTTACATATTCACTTTGTACATATATTTTCTTCTGCTTTGAGTCATTGCTCAAATTGCAGAAGAAAAATCCTTCGCATTGTCAGGACTCTCTAGGAATGTTAAACAAGTATGGTCAATATACAAAGATACCCTAATCTAGAAACCATAACAAGTAAGAAACCTGTGGGATGGATCATCCTTCAATTGAAGAGGATTGTATGATGCCTCAGGGCCTTCTAAAACAAGCAAAAGGTCAAAGACACAGCTTTCTTACGTTGTTACAGCACATAAGAGTATTGTAGAACTGATTCAATTGGAATGTTTCCAAGAAGCTATAAATTTTTACAATGTAACACAAACCCAGTTAATTCCCTAAAACTCTGACAGAATTAAACGCCAAGTAGGCAATCCTGAAAGAAAAGGACATAAGACCCCCATACTTTCCACCACGCACAGCACATATGCTGCAGCTCATCAGAAAATATTAATATCTAGTAGTCCTGACCTGAAAAAGTTAGCTTTGAGTTCAGAGCAGAAACAAGTTTGTACCCATCCAGCCTCCTGTTGCTGAGACTATTCAGATTGTCTGCCTTACTAAAAGCTGGGTTTTGTCAACCAAAAACTGCAGCTTCTCTTCAGATTTCTCAAGCAGATAGGTGCTTCAAGCCTTTCACACAAAAAGGCTTGAAAGCAGTTCCTGCATTCTAGAAACCAGTAATGCTTTAGCTTCAAGCATTTTCCACTTCCTTCTCATATATATTTAATACCTTCAAGTTTATTTGCCTAGTTAATAATTATAGAGAAATTCCCCTAATCCTTCTGAGACTGCAACACTTTACAAAGCCACAAAAGTAGGAGAAAGTGCTGTGTTACTCATGCTCAAAGGCTTTGCTGGCTCTAGGTATTTTAATTAAACTTTTTTTCTATTCCAAAACAGGATTTTAAATGCTGATATATCTTCAGCAATTTACCATATTTCTGGAATACAAAGTACAGTATCGCAGAATACAATAGGAGGAGGAAAATCAGTCATCAGTTGAGAGGTTCTCCATTGGCATATTGAGTATAAGCATTTAACTTCCTCAGCTCTCCTGCCCCTCCTTCCTGGGGAAAATGCAAAGTGTAAGGAGGATAAGCAAAAAAACAGCCATTAACAAGACAGAGTGGCTTAGCAAAACCACTTTGACCAGAAGAATTTTGAAAGACAGCCTTTCCATGAAGGGGAGTTTACCAGAGAGGGAATGTATAAAGGAAAGAAGAAAAATCCTGTTGTTTTGAGTGTTCCCCAATGCTTTTTATGGTCACAACCGATTGGTTTTCCACTTCAACTAAGTTTCTCCAGTGGAAGTATAACCAGCCCTTGGAGAAAACACTATACTTTGACTGTCAATCCTCTCAATTGCTTTTCTGGGACACAGATTAAGCATCATTTTCATAGAAGTTGAGAGCTTGCAGTCCCTGTAATTTCCATGAGAATTTTAGTTTCAGAGCTCAACCTCTTTCCTATTATCATACTGAATTTTAATGAGGCATAAATACGCAAGTAAACTGAATTACATTGAAATAATATTGGTTGAGGAGAACTATACTTTGCTCTAAAGATTTTCAACACTTACTGAGGGGGGTCCCTAAAGAACTAAAGCAGCATATATTTCAATTGCTTGTGAAGATAATAAATATTCACATTTTACAATCCTGTGTTCACAGATTAAATGAACAAAAAATAGATTTTAATCATGAAATTCCCGGATCATCTCCATCATCTCACCGCAGAGAAAAAGCTTTCTTAGTAAAATGCATAGAATTAATGTAGTATAAACCAGATGGCTTTAAAATTTAGAAATAACTCCTTCAGGAAATTAATTTAGAAGAACTCTTCACTAACCTCAGCTACTCTTTCCAAAAGTGGTTCCAGCCAGTGTTCATTGCATTCACAGTGACTGTCCAGAAAGGTCAGTACTTTTGCTTGCGCTGCATCTGCCCCTCTGACACGGGAGCGCATCAAGCCTGAGAAGATAAAATGTACAAAGTAGTTACTCAGAAAAATAAGCAGAGAGAAATTATCACGCTCCAAGTTACTCATAAATTACATTACTCTATCTCAAACAGGAGAAACACACAAATTCCACTATCAAAATGAGAATCTAGTTAACAATTTACTGAAAAGACTATACCTTAGCCTACAGGTTTCAATCTGATTTAAGCAGAAAAATGAAAGTATCTTTTTGAAGCGTATTACAAAAGTAATACCTTTTTAATGATATATATAAATGTTATTCAAGATCAGATCTGAAAATAACACCTTTTCTACAGTTCTATGACAACTGAGAAAAGCACCATCAATAACTTACCTTTTCCACCCTTTTGCTGCCCCTCCACCCACACATGCACCAGTTCTCAGCACAGTCTGTCCATTCTTCTAACAGTTTATTTCAGAAATAACCATACTTCATTAATTCATGCCTTCCCTCCACCCCTTTCAACTGTGTATACCCTATGATTCTTGTAACTTTCCCATCTTGTGTTTTGGTGGGGGGGTTGTTTTGTTTTATAATTTATATCTTATCTTGAAATTTTCATTAGCAGATATACTGATGCATATTTTGATGAAAATTCATCTCATCTGCATATGTAGTATAAAGGTAACATAATTACTAAAATTACTAAAAACCAAAAACATGTTACTTCATCCCATTTTTCTATTATATTATCTCTAAGTGTTGATCAGAGGAATCATATTGACTTGTTCACAATCATGAGGCCATGCATATACTAAGAGGCCTGCTTTTCTTACAAGCCTTTGATCACAACAACCTCATCCCAAACAAAATACTTGAACATTAAAAGCTCATCACTTAGTATTTACTAATTACAGGTCAATTCTGGAAATCTAATTATTCTAGTTTCTCCTCAGGCCAGGGTGGCAGCCTAGCAGTTACAGCACCTGCAAAAATAAACAAGCGCGTATCTGCTAACTCAGTCAGCTATTTCAGCTGCCAATTCTCAGTTATTATTTCAAACAGCTGTAGAGTAGCAGTTGCCTGTATCTAATACTTTAAGCTCCGTTGCTAGGAAGCTGCTGACTGAATGGCTCAGTGACATGAGACTATAATTTACAAAGCAATGGAAAGGAAAACAAAAAAATGTAAGATAAGTTTGTTACATGACAGACTGGCTTCAGCAAAACTGGCATACATGGTCCCAGCCCTCCTGGCTGCTCAAAATGCCTCTAGTCTGCCAAACAGTTTACTGAGCTGTCCATCAACTGGATCCCTAAAATGATCTCTATTAATAGAGCAAGCAAAAAAAAACAGTTCTATTTTTGAGCTGGATTGTTTCAAACATTCACACAGTTTACAGCAAGATCTTACTTACAAAGGAGCAGCTTTCTACAGTAAGAAAAAGAAGAGGTTGAGGAGAAAAAAGCAACTGTGAACAGAACAACATGAAATTAATCCAGACTAATGTATTGGCAAGCATAAAAGCAATTTTTGTTTTTCCTCCCACTAGTTAGTTGATTTATAAAGTGAAATCTCCTCCTCCAATTTGGAATACATAGCTGAATGTTCCTTTAAAATATTTGAAGATTAACAGAGAAAGCAGCACAGAGAAACCTGCATCTCCCTTCCCCCAGATCAAACCTACCTTCTCGGCGATCATTTCGAAGAACACGCACTTTTTCAATTTTTCCCAAGAGAGCACCATCCTCAGCTTCAAAAAATAAAATTAAAAAATAAAATCAAGTTATTAAAACCAGCTTAATATCAAATACTGTACACCACACGGGAAGTTGTCAGAAAAAAACCCAAACCAAAACAAATGCTTTGCAGTGAAAAATATTTATGGTAATAAACAGTTATGTAAGACATACGTTCAACAAAACCCCAACCCACTCACCTCTTCAGAAATAAAGAAAGTTACCAGGCTAAGAAATAACTACCCATATCAAGTTAATTGAACTTTATGCAGTGGTTTATTTTTTCATGCTGTATATTTTTTTCTTTATGCAATGTAGAAACTAGCTAAAGAAAGCAAAGAGAATACAATAAAATAAATAACAGTTTAAAGAAAGTTCACTTACAAAGCAGTGCTGAGGCTTAAACCCATCCTCAACTAGCTATAAAGCCAGCAGTGCAAATGTAGATACTAACCTCTTTAAGAAATTTTGCTCAGAGGTCCATTGCAATTGCACTGTTTGTATTGTGATACTCCAATACTTAAAACCTTCAATTGTTTTAGATTCATTAAGAATTTTTGAAGAAACTGATGGAGATCAACATTCATTCAAAGAAATGAAATAAAAATATTTGGTGCAAGCACCAAGGTGTTTATTTTTATTTCAAATAAACTATATTAAGGTAGTTTCCAATTGCATGTTCTGCTCTTTCAGCTAGCAGGGAGAAAATGTACCTGAATATATCAGAACTCTTCACAACTCCACAGTGATAGATATAAAAGTTTTAGTAACAAATTATAGATCAGTCTCTCCAAATACCTATTTATATGAGTTTTCTTAACCAAATCACCTACTTGCATTTAAGGAAAGTCTTACAGAATAAACAAAATATAACTAACATTCTGCAAAATACTTACGATCATTACTGTAGTCATCCACCAGTATGATTTCCTTAATAAGATGAGATGGGCTTTTTTTAAGGACACTGAAACAGATCAAAAAAGAATTCAGTAGTCTTCAGTTTCTACAATAAAGCCATAAAAGCAGTTACTTTGTTAAACCACAAACCTAAGGAACGTAAGAATCTACCCATCTTAAACAACAGCTACTGGCACATCTTTCAGAAAGCATTTGTGAAGAGAGAGAGACACATAGAATTGTTACCCCCAAAATTCCAGCCGCCAGAAATGAGTGGATTAAACAGCTTCTAACATGGAAGAAGTCTTCCTGATAGCTTTAGGTAGAACATTCCCTCTGAACCCATCTTCCCTGAGCTTTTCTTCAAACTAGTCATACAACCAATCTCCAAATATCATCCAGTAATTGGTTCCACATTTTAATGCAGTTTCAGTAAATGATAGGGATTTGTTTAATGTCTATTTCACACAGCAAAAACTGCAGGCATCAATGAAATTAAGACTCAGTCAGAATCTCCAAATGGTTCAGAAAAACATAATGGATTGTTACCTCCCTTTTTTATCATAAGCTACTATCTGATACAAGTGAATGGCCTTCAGGGGAAAAATAAACAATTAAGGTCTCTAAGGTATACCTGACAACAGTTCGAAGCAAAGCAGATCTTGCCTCATTATGAAAGGTAATCACCACACTGGTGGCTGGCAAATCTATCCGCCATTGTTTTCGTTGACATCTGAAAGACATAAAATCTTGTCAGTTAAACGTAACATTTACATCCCAGACTTAACTACTTTATGATAAAGGCTGTATGCTATCTATTAAACTCATTACACACACAAAATATACCTAGGAAGAATGAAGTATTTTCTTCTCAGGTGAGATTACAATAAACTCCTGCCACTTTTGGTAGTTGTCTTAGTACAGAGGAGACTAAGAAATCAGCATCAGATATAGCCAGCTTCAGAAGAGTTACCAGATTATCATCAATGCAGTATGTCAGATACCTACCATGCAACTTAGCATGAAAACACAGCGCTCATTTTGCATTAAAAGCATTCAATAAATCTAAGCAAATAAGCATATTTCCAGTGAAAATGCATAGGCTCAGAACAGGCTACCATGTCTCCTCTTTTGAATGGCATGAGTCCACTTCTCCCTTTATTATGCTTCCGTAGCATTCTATTCTAATGAGAAGCATTAAGATCGTAACATTCAGAATTCAAAAAATAAAGCTAACTGCAATGACGCTAAGCCAGCTAAACACAGAATCACATCCTACCAAATCATAAAGACACTGACATATTCCATCTACGTAAAATAATTTTTCATCACATTCAGTAGCCCAAAATTAATAAAATATACAAGCAGCCACAAGTCCCAAAATAATACCTGCAGGACAACATAAAAAAGTTAAGCTCTTTAAATCTGCTGACAACAAATCTAAGAGAGATGCTACTCTCATTGAATTAGAAAGCATGGTATATCTGAATTTATCCTGGAAGTATGGCAGTCTGACAGGTCACAACACTGATTGCCACTCGTGCACTAACACGCAGGAACTATTATTTCTTTGCATCTCCTCTAAAATAAAGGATAGAATGCAAAATGGCCTAGTTGACTAATGGCCTAGTTGACTTCAGAAGGGGTAATTCCTGACAGTAGATACCTGCAGCAAACTCAGCAAGTAATATTGTACTCTGTGCAATATTGATCAAAAAAGGAGTGCTAAGTTAAACCGCTACCTAAAATTTCTAAAACTAGGCCTCTCTTCATATAAACAGCTTCTCCACACCTGATTAAACATCTGCAACACGCATCATAAACTACACAACTTTTTACAAACAGAGTGAAGAGCAATGCAATACTTTTCTTTGCCCACCCCACAAAATCCCAAGGACCTGCAGTGCTTTTGATACAACTCAGCCATAACATTACATACTTAGTGCTCGCTCTGAAACAAAACATTATTGTGCTGCAGTGATCTCACTCATGCTGAACACAAATGAAGCCTGTGCCAATTCTACAATTGCTATATCAGATTTTAGCTTATCTAGCTTTGTTTCTCAAATGGTTGACATACAAGATGGCTCCATCACTAGCATACAGCACTGAAGTAACAAATCATAAACACATGTGGGTTCCTGGAAAGTGAAGAATTAAGAGTATCTCTATTGTGAGCTTCTGGCAATTTATCTAAACGGCTACAAGGCATCATCAAAGACTACAGTGACAAAAAGTGGGGCTTTTCCTTCTAACTTCTGAGTTTCCCACAAAAGGTAGCCTCAATGTACATGCAGTTATCACATAAAGCACTTGCATTAAAATAATTTTAGAAGTCACATTAAATTTATACTGATGATCTCTTTGCCAAACAGAGTACTTGAGTCAGACTGCATCTTAGGATGGAATTACTCAAGGCAATGAAGCCTCTCAACTCTATGAAAATTCAAGAGAAGAGCACTCCTGTATATTTCTGAGGGAGAAATTAAGATCTTTACACTTCCAAATAAGACTGGAGGAATATTTCAACCAGTTTGTCTGCTCTTCAAAATCCCCTGCTTCAGCTTACTCAATAGCAGTTTGTTTTTTGCTGTATCAGTGATGCCATAATTAAAACTCAAACCAAAGAAACAACATCATCACTTTTTTGCACAAATTTCCGCTGCAATGGAGGGGAAGCTCAATTTTCTCATAGCTGTTCAAAGTGGCAGTTGTGGTCATCTTCTGGAGTGGGAACCGACATTCCTGCTCCTTCCACATTCTCTCTCCTTCTCACTTCTCCCTTTTGTGTACAATAAAGGCAAGAAGCTCGAACATGTGAAACAAAGTGCTTTCTACTGCTGCTGGCAGGCTTTCAGAAAAAGTAGAAAAAATTGGTCTCAAGATGCTGCTAGTAAAAGTTTGCCTGAAGCAGAAAAGACTAAAGAAAAGCAGTATTAAGAGAGATACATAATACACAGATTTACATATCTAACATAGAATCCTGATAAACTGCTTCTAAACAGCCTACGTAATTTCACTAGTTTAAAATAACAATGCAGTAATATTCTTCTAGCCAAACAACCTCTTACATATATCAAGTCAATGAATAATAAGCTGCTTAAGCAAAAACAAGTATTTCATAGAACAGAATCATAGAATTGTTTTGGTTGGAAAAGATCATCAGATCCAACCATCTACCTAGCACTGCCAAGTTCACCTCTAAACCATATCCCTAACAATCACATCTATGTGTCTTTTAAACACTTCCCATGGATGATGACTCTACTTCCCCAGGAAGCCATAGTCTTTTCCAACACTTGATAGCCCTTTCAGAAGAAGAAATTTTTCTTGATATCTAGTCTAAGCCTATCCTAACATAACCAAGGTCATTTCCTCTAGTCCCCTTGGTTATTATTTGGGAGAAGAAACTGGCCTCCCTGCAACCCAATTTTCAGGTGTTGTAGGGAGAAATGAGGTTCCCCTTCAATCTTTCTCCAAACAGTCACAATTCCCTCAGCAGCTCCTCATGAGACAACTTCTCAAGACAGCTCACCAGCTTCATTGCCCTTCTCTAGACCTGCTCCAGCACATCAATGTCTTTTGTTGTAGTGAGGGTCCCAAAACTGATCACTGAATTCTAAATGTGGCCTCATCAGTGCCAAGTACAGGAGGGCAATCACTTCCCTGGTCCTTCTATTCCCACTGTTTCTGAAATCAGCCAGGGTGCTATTGGCCTTCTTGGCCACCTGGGCACACTGACAGCTCAAAATCAGACAACTGGAAAATTATACCCCTGGGCCCTTTTCCGCTGGCAGCTGTCAAGTCACATTTCCCCAATTCTATGGTGTTGAATTGGGTTGCTGTGACTCAAGATCAGGGCCTGGTATTTGGCCTTGATGATATCATTGGCCTTGGCCCATCTATTCAACCTGCCCAGATCTCAATAGAGCCTTTCTACTCACAAGCAGAAAAACTCTCCTGCCAGACTAGGTGTTGTCTTCAATTTACCAAGAGTGCACACAATCCCCTCAAAATATTGATAAAGAGATCCATCTGTCCCCAACATTGAGCATTGTGGAACACCACTTGTGCCATTAAGTGGATTTAATTCTATTCACCAGCACTCCTTGGGCCCAGTTTTTTATCTAGCAAAGAACATATCTGTCCAAGCAATGAGCAAACAAGTTTCTCCAGAGGAGTGCTGTGGGAAAGTGTCATATACTCCACTAAAGTCACAACATTCCCCTCATCCACTAAGCAGGTCACCTTGTCATAAAAGGAGATCAGGCTAATGAGTCAAGACTTGTCTCTCAGACCCATGCTAACTAAGCCTGATCACCTTATCATCCTGTGCTTCAAGATGATGTGGCACCATAACCTTCCCTGGCACTGAGGTCAGACTAACAGGCCTCTAGCTCCCTGGATTCCCTTTCTGGCCCTCTTTGCAGATGGGCATCACATTCGCTAACTTATTTTCTCACTGAGGTTTCTTCTCTTAGAGGAAAAGGTTGAACCATCTCCATTAAGAGATCTTAATCTAGTTGCCTCAGATTTTATTTAAAGTAACTTCTTTCCAAGTGTCACATTCTCAGATCTGTAACATTTCCTTCTTTTGCCAATTGCTCTTTCCACTGGATGGTTTTCAAACATATTTCATGCAACTTTTTTAGCTTCTGCAGTGAATGTCCTTACCAGGATTAATTGCAACATCACAGGGGAAGCACCATGGACAAATTGCAAGAATAAATTATTGTTTCAGTTTGAGTCTCTTCTTTTCTTTGGTAATTTTTTAATTTAAGAACACTTATAGATCGATGGGCACTTAAATCCACTCTGTGGCAAAGTAACTAGAAAGCACAGAACAGATACAGTCTTTCCCAGAAACATCTCTCTCTCTGCAAAGTCCTTCTCCAGCTCCATTTAGTGAAAAAAAAACCAAAAAAAACCAGGCAGGGTCAGTATGCAATCACAGCACTGACAGTTAAATATAGCCATTGTAAAATAATTTGTCACTTGTCACATCTTAAGCTCCTCTCAGAGTAAATTTCTTGGTCTGTTAGACCCACCTTAGGGTTTACCAATATCTACAAAAATTCCAAGTTTGGCATATTTTAATCACAGAAGCTTCTAGAAGCTAGTGGCTGAGCATCACTCTTGTGGAAAAAAAGAACACCTTGTCAATCTTGTCTAAAAATCTAGAAAGCATTTCTTGTGAAAAATGTAATGCAGAAAATTCAAAAGTAACCCAAATGAAATACTAGATTCCTCTTATTTTTGGTTCAATTAATGGCACATTATACAAAACTTGCTCTACTGTATCTACAAATCAGCTGCTTAAAGGAATCTAAACCCATGCTACTATACAAAGGATTTAAAAATGACACAGCAAGCACTTGAGTTTTTATACAAATCTCTTTCACCATGACATTCCTGATTAAAGAGCTTTATAGAGAATAAGACAGGCACCTTCCTTTTCTTCCTCCTTCTGGTGTCTCCTCCAGCTTCTGCCTATGAAGGTGTCAGTGTACATTCACATTTGCTGTAGAATTAGTTAGCCAATTTTAAGCTTTGAGGCACTGCTTGTGTATTTTTTTAAAATCAGGTTCAACCTGCCTTTGTTACTTTTAAGTTATGGAAGTCCTGATGAGCAACTGCCATTTTAATATTAATCATTTCTGCTTAAAGATCAGTGCAACTCACTAGAATTCCTTTATTTAAATGAAAGTCCTCTCTACTCACAAGAAGAGTCTTTTTCCTTAATGTGAAGTGAATCATTTCCTGAACATGCAGAAGCAGTCTGTCACAGCAATATTTATGAAGTATCTGAAGTGTAACTTCATCCTTTGTTCACTGGGATGTGTGTGTAAATGCATTCATTTAGGCCTTTAGTTAACAATCATCATATACTCACAAAGCAACTGAGATTGGAAGGGGCCTCTGGAAGTCTTTTAGTCCAAAGTCCCTGCTTAAGGCAGTGACAGCCACAGCTGATGTGTGCTAGACTATGAATACCCCCAAGGCTGGAGATTCCACAGCCTTTCTGGGCAACCTGCTCCACTGTTTAATCATCCTCACAGTGAAAGAGACTTAACAAATGCAGAAACCAAGACAAGCCATCAGATAAACAGGAACAAAGGTTAAAATGCACCAGCAGTTCAGATATAGAATTCATACTGATGGATGTCATGGAAACAGAAAATCTGGAGTAAAATTCATTGTTTTTTAACACACTGTTCAAGGTTCAGACTACAGTTTAGTGTTCCTGCCATTTTGACAGCTGGAGTTCCTGCTTAAGAAAAAACATCAGATGTTCAAAAGCTATAAATGAGGTTAACCCTAGTCAGACATGGCTCAGTTTGACACTTACTGATCATGCCTAGTGTCAGGAATGCTTCGGTCCATTCGTAGTTTGTCACTTTCTACCTGATTGAACTTATTGCGGGCATATGGATCCTGACCAGATCGCACCATGGTAGCACCAATATAAGCATCTTGATCAAAATCTTGCCACCGAACTTTCCCTACAAAAGAAAAACAGGAAAATATGCGATTTAATCATCACAATTTAAAGAACAGCATTCAGCAATCCAAATATAACTCAGGAAATAGCTTGTTTTTTAAAATATTGCAATGAAATAATTAAGTCACATCAGTATTAACAGTGAAACATCAACAGTCAATTTCACTTACTACATTTCTCTAGAACACATGGTCAAGTCATCACCAGAACATGCTTCACCTTATCTGTTACGTGTTTTTCTTTGTTTCTTGTTTTGATTTGTGGGGTTTTTTTTTTCAAATCCCAACTACCACAATTTCCGTTCAAAAAAACACCCCTGTACGGATAGACAGACATTAATATGCAAGATGATATTGCTATAAATCTATCCTAGTAATATTTATTTTTT
>VZTY01027174.1:172876-190527 GCA_013400935.1 Turnix velox | reverse complement strand
ACTGAAGCAGAATCATGGTATACTGCAGTACTGATAGTGTCACTGTCCTAAGCCTGACAAGATGAGCAGAAGCAAGGAAAAAGTGAAATCCAGTATAGATACTTCTTTTTGTCCCACGTATTTCCCAACCCTGAAGCCTTGGAGAAGGTAATCAATAAAAATAGTGGAATTCAATGTCTGATTTTAAATAGAAGCCACATTGCTTATTTTTCCCTTGCAATAAACAGCTGCATTTTAAAAAATACTACTAAGTTGGTACACTTCATTCCACTACAGTTTCTATCCATGCAGGGTTTGATACAAATAAAGCTTTGGAAAATAATACATTTTAAAATCAGCAAATGCAACACTAGTCCAGAAAGCATAGAGAAAATTTAGAAGAAAGAAAGAGCACCACTTCATATGGCTAGATTTACTGAAAAGTAGTGACAGGCCACAGAAGAGTACCATAGCAAGTGAATCTGGATTATGGAGGTAGGAAGGAGGCAAAGCCAGGCCCTGGCTCCAGCAGTAGACTGTGTGCAATATGAATCAGACACATCAGGAAAAAAACAGATAACTGTAGCAGTAGATAGAAGACAAAAAAAAGGGGGAACTATAGCAGATAAATATGCACACAACCAGTGAGCAACAAACAGAATGAACTGATAGATCCGAAATCCCCTAAATAGCCTACACTCTTACTGACCCAACACAGCTTAAAAGCAGTAGGATACTTGATAAGCATGACTCTTTTGACTTTAGTACAATCTCTTAATGCCTGCAAGTAACTAACAAAAAGAGCTGTTTGAGTAATTACTGAAATTCCTACCATTTCAGAGAACTGGTTACATATTTTTGCTTTAGTTATCCATGCAGACAAGTTCATTGGTTCTTTCTAACAAGAACTACCATGACTACTTTCGATAATTAAGAAAAATACTTTACTAGCACATAGAAAAATCACCAAATGACAGACTGCGAAATACAGCAGGTTAAAAAAAAAAATCCAACAGTTTAATCTTTATACAAAGTCATTTTTAAAACAAAGGATAACAAAAAAATCCTTAATTTTGAGAAGTTCTTAAACACTACTCTACTGAAACATAACTATGGGCCTCCTAATCTTTGTTAGAAAAGCAAGAAAGTTCTGAATTGAAGTTCTCCTAAATCTTGATCACTTCACTTTAAACTGCACAAAGAAGTTGCCAAAAGGATTCAAAAGATCGCTACACACACTGAAATAACTTAAACAGTGATTTAAGAGTGTGCATGTCCATGTAGCCTTTGACATTTGATTCAAGATTTTCATGATCCTGGTAACAAAATTTGCAGGAAGTTCTGCTAAGGAAACTAAAAACGCTTGAAAAGATCTGCCAGAAACCAAGTTCAGAAAGCCAGGTTCTTCAAGTTTTTAGGATCTATTTCCAAGTTCATATAGAAAACAAAGTTTACACCGAAACACAAACTTATACCTAACCAGAGTCTTGTTTCCAAACAGCCAAAATGAGGTAGACCAAAGGCTAGATGAAACAAGCCATGAATATCAAACAGCTTGTACTGTACTAGGAGTCTAAGACTGTAAAACAAAAGTTGTACCTCATACCTCACATGTTATAGGGCATAGAAGTTTCCAGCTGCTTAAAGTAAAGTTTACCTTCTTTATTCAGGACCTCACAGTATTTCAAATGCTTGGCTTAGACAAACTTGTCTAAGTCAAATATTATCAGAAGAAGAATAAAACATAACTAGAAGTTGTATAGTAAGCTTTTTCAATATGGTGTAAAACTTTTTTTTTTTAATTCTTATTATTCTCTTGCATGTCAAATCTAGATGTGTATTAACACTCATTGATGTGAAATAGTTAAGCAGCAAAAGAACTTTATGGAAGCAGTCACATAACAGCAAAGATTCTTTAACACTTAGATTTCTAGCTCATGCCCAACACGTCAGAACATTTCACTTAAATAAAATCATGTTACTCTGTTATTTGTCAGCATTTGAGAAACACTGAACAAGTATGAAAAAAAGACAGATCATTCACACTCTTAGTAAAATCTGCCACAGCAAAAGCTACATAGAACTAAAAGAGTATGAACCTTGGCTGAAACTTCAGTCAGAAGCACAGTCCCAGGCTGACTTGTCTGTTGCCTGTCAGTATTATCCATCAAGGAACAGGCTACCTTTGTACCAGAGGGTTTTACAGCACATAAGAGTTACATTCTCTGTAGTTTTAAACCCACAGGAGCAGTGAGGCAGGTAAGATTTAAGGAAACCAAAGTTTCAAAAACAGAGGGTACATATTACCAAAATAATCCTGACATTTCCAAACAATAAAGAATATTAGAATTAGATGAACAGCTGTGTTTTATGGCTTTCAAGAATGGTTATGGATCTTTCATAACAAGTGTTACTGTAATACCTGGAGGTAGGGTCTCCACACTTTGTGCTTTGTCCTCACCATCACTGCCATGCACGTCTCTCCTTTTGGGGTTGATATCATTTGGATCCTCCTGAAAAAAGTACATAATCTTTAAAATAATCCACTTAATTTATTCAATTTTGTGTTTTCAAAGCAAACAGCAATAACTAAGATTTGTGGCCTTTAAACTCATGAAGTGGACCAAGATAGCTAACTTTAGATCTTAAATGAAATAAGGATTATATCCTCCGTTACTTGAACAACAAGCAAAAAAAGCAAAATTAAGGCAGGCTTTCGCTTTTAATTTATGCAGGAATTTTTACCTAGATAGGTTTAAGAAGGAAATGTATTAGGAAAGATGGAATAATTTATTTGGTTTTAATTAGTAATACTCAAATGAGCAATGCAGGCAGAAAGATTAACCAAAACCTGAAGAAAGGGCTACTCCAGCAATGATAACCCAAATTATAAAGTTCTCTGAAAAGGAGTGACCAGATTATCCATCAGCTATATGCAGATTTGCAACTTCACTACTGCAGAAAAGAAAAAAAAAAAAAACAAACTTTGAAAATACCTTCAAATTGCTGTTTTCACCTGTTCATTAAGTGGAGCTTATTCTGGGGTTCACAACTCCACTGGATTTGGCATTTCAGCAATATTGACAATATCTACTGAAAGAGGGGAAAAGCAAATTGCATCTTCCACTCCCTCAATTTCCAACATTTATTCTGAACCTGTAAACCTCATTTTCCTTTCAATTGGAAAAAAACCTCCATGCTCTGGTATGCTAGTAACACGAAAATACAAAATGTCAAACTAGAATTATCCTGCTATGCACTTAGAAGAAGCAGAGAAGAAAGTAACTTTCCTTTACAAAAAGATAAATCGGCAACCATATGCCAATTGGCACACTATACTTAGCCAACTGATTTAAAGTGCCATTATCTTCTGTTGATCTTGCACACTTGGGAAAGGAATTTTCATTTGGTTTTCTAGATTTGCATAGAAGATAATTCCAATTATAATATTGGTGTTATTTTGCACAACCCTGTTTTAGACAACACCTTTCTATGTAGTGTAAGATCTAATACTATGGCTTATACTAACCCTCTAAAAACATTACTAGGCACCAAAGCCAAGAAGTGCAGAACAGCTCTCAACATTTCTAAAAAGCTTTCAGTGCCCAGAACTGAAACAACAGTGGTGTACAAACTGCATACTATAAACTGCCTCTGCCTATGCAGCTATTTAGCCACAGTCAGTAACTCTTTGTGTAGAATAGTAAGCAGCTGGAACAGGCTAAACTCATGTTAGGGAACATTTCAACCGCAAGTGATAACATTTCAGCATGCCCCCGACACGTCTGAATTTTCCACTGTGAATTCAGCTTAAATGTCTACATTAAGGAAGCACTAGTATTTGGAAATCAATTTAAAAAGGCAATCCATTTCCAAAACAGTGAAATGTAAAACTGAATACTAATATTTTTGTCATTCTAAATAATTTTCAGAGAAAAACAGCCATGTAAATACTAAATCAGTTAAAGATTAAATACTACAAACACATGTTCTTCATATCATCATATACTGAGAGTACCAGAGAGAAGGAATTTCTCCAGGTTCTTAACACTACACTTCATTTTGGCACATGCTTTGAGCTACTAGGCCTTGCTGAGGTTATGAATTTTGCTTAAAGAAAGATTTAATACAACCGTAAAACACCACCAAAAAACCCAAACCCAAAACCAGCATTTCAAGAAAATATCGTGGTACATGCTCATGTGGGAAATCCCCTCTCAATAAGCACTGAGTCCTGCCAGCACACTGAAACAGAAGCTTTTTAAGGTTCTAATAAAATTATTTCACTACTTATCTGGCTTTGTGCACCATTTTAAGGACAGCAACACTATGGAAAGAGTTAAGTACAATTAGCAGCCATAACTGGAAGAAAAATCTTCACAATAAGAACATCGAGCTTTGCAAAATTCTACAAAGCTCTTCACTACCCCAAATCACAGAGTCTAAATAAATACCTCCATAAGTTAAAAAATAAATGTAAAATATCTACTAAGCAATGAAAAAAAAAATTTGCAAGGATTTCTCTCGTAATTAAGCAAAAAATATTGAGTTGTTCCCTGATTCTCTACTTCTCCTCCTCTCTAGGATAAAACTGATTTTAGTCTTTAGGACAAAGCTGCCTTACAATTAATGCCTCTAGCTGAGGAGCATATGTCATTAAGCATAATTATTTATCAAGGCCTTTCGCTATGACAAGTTTTGACTTCCTAGAGCTATATGCCATTATGAATTCTTATAATTTTGATGCTTCCAGGAAACTAAAGAGCTACAGCCTTCAGACATTCTGAGGTGAACAAATGTACCAGGGCCAAAGTTGCCACTGCAGATGTGCCAGATGTTCAATTTGCCTCCTAGCAGTCACTATAAAACAATATAGTGATGGGAGGGTATAAGATACTAACTTTGAACCTTTGTGCTGTATACTGCTCTGCAATATATTCCTTCCCCAACAGAAGTCTGTTTCAAATATTTTTTAAATAAACTATGCCACAAAACTGGTGATCTGTTCTAAGCATTAACTTTCAACCAATAAAGGATTTGGAAAGCACATGTCAGCATCCCATGCTGTTCAGGGTTCAGATTATATCTCTTAAAGAAAACTCAAGTGGACAAAAGGAGGAGAAAGTAGATAGAGGTAAGTATAACAAATTTCTTTACATCTCTGACTGTAAATTGCTTCAGCATGTTAATTTGGTGCAATAAATGATCACATGGTCAAATGACATTCTTATGTTGTCGTCATCACAGGACAAAGTTGCTTTTTCTGCTTGCTTGAAGGGGAAAAAAGAACCCCAACTTGTAATGTGATCTTAAAAAACTGCTTCAATTTCATTTGTAATCTTGGCAAAGGATAAGAATTCTTGCAAGGACAAAAGTCATTCATACAAAAAGCTAAGCTTAAGGCAAGACTGAAAGGAGATGAAATTGTTTAAGAGGAGGCACAGCTCTTTAATCATGAAAGTACAAGACAGATTTAATGAATAAAAATTAAAAAGAAAAAGTTAATGCCTCTTTCTGTATTAAAAATACTCCGAATACTTTAAAATACTATTTTCCTGACATACTAAAACACTGACAATTTCAGACTACAACAAAAATATGTAAATTCCATAAATATATCTCGACAATTATTTTGAGGTTATTAAAAAAGTAGCTGGCCAAATAGCAGACACACTAACCAAACATTATACACATGTGTAAAACCACTAGACTAATGCATTTGTGGCTACTGTTCATGCAGTTACTTTCTCAGACCAGGACATGCCAGCAACAATTCATGTGCTGAGGATTTGGCATATATTAATTTTATAACTTTTGCCACTGCTTCACATTAATTCTTGATTCAGTAACAGATGACACGTAAAGAAACAAAAGCGCAGCCTCTCAACTCCATTAAGTAGGAAATCTTAGAACAGCACTGTAGTCATATTTTAGACGTACCAAATAAACCTAAATTTCATGTCCTTTTTTTAATTTGACTAAATACCCTCATTAGTCAAAAAGTTCAGACACTGAAGTGATGTATGCTTAATTATCAAGCTGTAAAAACATTTATTACAAACCATAACCACAATTCATTATGGTTAAATTAAATAAACTTGAGTAGGGCTTTTTGAGGCTGATTAATCAAGGAAGTGCAGCAATTTTTACTTCTTTCAGGAGATGGTAAACTCTGTCTCAGAAAACCTACATTAGTTTACAAACCTTATTATTATCACTTCTTTTCCTGATCAATTAAAACTATCCCGTGAATTGAATTTGAAATATGACAAAGATGCAATATGAAACTGCAGCTTTGAGACTACACTTGAAAAAACTGCTTCATGAAATAATTAGTTACACATTTGCAGCTGTTCTGACTGGCATGGGGAAAGGGAAGATGAGGAGGTACTTACTACAAATGCAAAGCCAGATTCAAACACATTTTTGCAGCATTTCAACATGACAATTTAAGTAAGAAATTTAAGATTAGTGTCATCTGAGAAAGCTGGAAATATACACAGAAGGAAATCGGGGAATAATTTCATTACTATCATGCTCAGCTCTTCCAAACCACTTACCCTTCTGATTTTGGTATATTTATCCTATTGAATACTACATTCCTTACAAGCATCACAAAGCAATTAGTTTTGTCAACTGCTGTTCCACTTGGCCAAAGAATAAGATATTAAGCTGCCCAAGTGTCTAGGTGTCACACCTACATACAATATACTTGAAAATGCTACTCTCTTTCCTGTACCTGTCTTCAAATATTTTTTTCTTTTAATTAAAATGTTGAGTATTACTGATTGGACATTTAACTGCTCTATATTCTATCTCATAGCAGATATTTTTACCCTACATGGACTTTTTATCAAGAAGAAACAGCTTCCTAAAATGTAACATCACTAGATACATTAAGATATCACGCCTCTTATAAGTGGCCCATCAACTGACTTCAGCAAAGCTCTTGTGGCTCTAACCATCTGACATGGGAGCTTGGTGTGCCCTCAACACCCCAACAACCCAGATACTGAACAACATACCATATTTAGGTACAGAGGATAGTTGGGAGTTATGACTGCACCATGTGTTCTACCTGGACAGCTGTCCACTATCTCTCCCGTGGAAACAGCAGCAACGTCTCACAGATTAACACCACACTAACGCAAAGGTTATAATCATGCAGCTATCCTAGACACACATCAAAGCAACTGCTTCTCTTATTACCACATACCAGAGCAACTTTGAAAGAAGTTCACACAGAATTCAAAGCAGGGAATTACAAAGAATAAAACAAAGTTATACTTGATTTGGTAGCATACACTCTGAATAAAACAAGAAATGCAGCGTTGTGGGACAGACTGCATGTTAAGGCTTAATACCTACTTTGGTACTTGCTTTAAAATGTTGTCCAAGGGCCAATTGCAGACAGATTTTCTTCTCTTGTTTTTTTAAGAGGAAACTGAATACTGGCAGCATCTTCAAAGATCATAATTTGATCCAGCTGGCCTAAAATACAAGGGTTCACTGCATCATGCAGTTCAGCTCAGTCAAATCAGTTGATGATTTTGGAAGGGGTGTTCCCACTGCAGACAACATGCCTCTCAGCACTAATTATATTTCTGCTCTGCTTATGTACCTGGAAGCCGGATATACAGAAGCACTCTGATGTTACACAGAGTTTCAACACTTTAATGCCTACTACAATTCAGATGTCTAAACTAAACAACAAGGCTTAGTTACCAGAGAAGAGGACTTAAAGCCAAAATCAAACAGGTGCCTAAGCCAAAGCCCAATCTTAGCTATTGTTGGCACTTAATATCTTTTCCACTCTAATTCTAGCTACAGTCTTTTAATTGGACATTATCTAACACACTTGTAGAGCAGCTAAGTAGGCTCTGAAGTACCAGTTCCTCCTAACTGAGGAGAACCTTTGCAATAAATGAGAGTCCAGCATGTTGGCACATCTTCTGACCCAGTGCTTGCCTGCTGCCTTCCAAGAGCTCTTAAACATTAATCGTAGTCTCTCTTGCTATAGTAAATGAATCCAGCTTTCCCACGTGCAAGGCAAGCACTACAGCAACTTAATGTAATTACAGAGCATTTCTACCTTCCCTGGTTAGCAAAAATGTTTTTTAGGAAATGGGGATAAAACACGTTCCGAAAATGCCTGGAATGCTCTTGCTTCCAGGCAGGATGAGCAAGAAATATCCCAGAAATGAATGATGAGTTCCTTTGATTGCCAACTTGTTTAACATTAGTAAAACAAACATTTCCAAGCATGCCTAGAAGTGTAAACAAGCAGAAAAACATATGGAGAACATACACACTTTGAGATATTTGATTACCATTGTTAGAAATAATGTCTAAAATTATTACAGCAAAGATTATTTAATTTTCATTCTTATTCTTTCCCTCAGTTAAATTGCTGTCATATGTACATTCCTTTCACATTTTGATAGTCAAATAAAAAAATAGAATCTTACAGATGGAGGGGGGGAACAAACATATGCACACACCCCCTCATATATACAAGATAAATTTTAAATTCTCAAAAAATAGGGAAAAAGTAATCAATATTTACTTTGATGATTCTACATATAGGAAATATGTTTAGACATACTATCAACATATTTTGAAAATGCCAATTACTTGAAGTTATAATCTCCAGACAAAATTAAATGTCTTAGTGCCCTACCTTTCCTGTAAATTTTACTTTGCTTAGGACATGACACATACTTTAGAGTTTACAAACACTATTTGATGTACCAAAAAAACTATAAAACCTGACATTTTATAAACCCAGAGTGGATTAGGCAAAAATAATGCTTTATCTGGAGCATCTGGAATATATGTGTACAGGTACTCTGAGGAAGTTCTCATTCAGCTTTGCAGCAGAAAACTGGGTTGTACAACAAATGGGATCAACAGAAAATTCTGACTCAACAATAAAATTTTTCATCCGAAAGGCAAAGAAATGCCCAGGCAGGGTTATTCAGACACCAAGATTTAAAAGTACGGGTAAGTGGTTAAATATGAAGATTCGCATTTCAGTATATTTTAGGGAACCAATTAAAATTTGAAGACTATCTAAAAGTAGCAGCATAACATAAGCCCTAAACCCTCACATTGGTTTAATATATGCTTGCTTATTGATTAACTTCCAAGTGCTATATCATTTTACAGTGTATTTCAGTGTTTGACATCAAAGGATAAATTCTTTTGTAAGCTCTGACATCATACAATGTGAACCTAAAGGCATTAAAAAAACCAGCTCTATCAGACCTGTAATAAAGCTTATTCCCTTTTGCCTGGAGAGATAACCCACTCCAATGGTGTCTAAACTACGTGGTTAACCTTATCATCTAACAAAAATGCAGAAAACTAAATGATACTTGCCCTACAAAACTGACAAGGTAGTACCTCACCAGAAAGAGGAAATAAAAACCCACAAATCCAAAAATACTATGACACATCCTTTTTTTCAGTTATACAATGAAAGAAGCTATTACAGCTAAAGTTATCAGCAAACATAAGGGTAGCTGAAACACTGCAATAACATACATCTCTGCTCAATTAAAAAATTGGTGGATAATAATACGCCTTTTTGACTGAGGCTTCTTCTAACATCAGCTAAGCTAAATCTACCACACCTAGAGAAGCCCTATCAATCACGCAAAAACTTCCACAGAGGCTACCAGAGACAGAAGCAGGAACAGCACCTGCTCTAAAGTGCCCAAGGAGCAGAAAGCAATACAGAAGTCTGCTCTCATACATGGCAGGGACTGTCACTTCTCAACAGAAACAGCAGAGGCAAAGGAGAAGTCTCACACATCAAAAAACCACAGAAATGGAAACAGCGCAGAGGAGCCATTAAATTGTTTTGCTGGTTTTTTTCTTAAGACTGTTCAATCTCCATGACTCGTGAGGCTGCATAAATGTGTAAGGGTGCATGTCAGAAAAAAGTGGGAGGGGAAAGAAAGGAAGAGAAACATTTAAAGGCTGATAGAATGGTAAACTCTTAAGGGCACCCAGTATTTTGAAAGCAAAGAGTAACTGTCCCTAAGGATGGCAGCGGGGAGTCTGAAACAGCACCCAGTACTTCATGTTACATTTAACACGTCTCAGAAAAAGAGAACCTCATTTGTCTGCACCACCTGCCATAGACTACAGAAACAGGAAAGTGTTTATAAAACATTAGCGAATATTATTTAAATTCAAGATAATATCTAAGTCTATTATCATTCAATTTTAGTTTCCACAAGCAAAGACTGATGGAAGAAAATAAGACACTTATTTAAACACCCCTTATTGAAAGAATATTTAAAGCAGTCTTCTATTACAAAATTCTTATCAGTGCAGACACCGAGTTCTGTACTGTACTATTTCTACAGTAAGTGCACACTCAGCAGTAATGCTGTTTACATTACTCTTTAAGTTGCACTACAGTGGGAAAATAATCCAAGAATTATTTAATCATAAATCATCATCGATCAAAAGGAGCTGAGTGATTCGATCCATTACACATATGCCAGAAAAACAACCTTCAAAAGCAAAATAAGAAGAGTTAGGAAGATGTCACAAAACTTCATCATTCTCAACTTGTGAAAAGCATTTTACTGGTATATATACATCCAGGAATCATCTTATTACTGTGTCTCATACAGGTTCTAAAGGGGCTGGGGAGCAAAAAAGGACTGGATTTGTTATTGCCACATCATTAGAAGATAGATTTAAATACTATTTTTTTGCTTTGCCAAGCACTCAAGGTGCTAGGTGAACTTGTACTTTAAAAACAGAAGCTTAGGCTAAGAAGTTGTCATTGCATTATTGTGAATAGTAATGCATGGACCTCAGATCACCAGTTGTAAAAGTCCGAAGTGTTTCTGCAGTCATGTTGCTAGTTGTCTGATAAATTATAAACTGACCAGAGCTGGTTTCTTGACATTATTCTATGTGCTGTGAACACTGCTTGCCTTTCGACTGAAGTTTTAGATCTCTCAAAATTCTTTAGTATGGGATGATTTCATGTGGAAGAAACTAACTGATAACCATTTGGTACCTTTTTTTTTTTTCTCTCTTTCAATCAGTAAGTTGGAGAAGACTAGAAAAGAGAAAATAAGCTGCGGAGAAAGGAGAGCACAATTTGCTAGCATTAGATGATTCAGTGATGTGGATTTAAGTGCAATTTTTTTTTTTAAATAGAAGCCTTGATTGAGATGCAAAGCTCCTCTAAGAAGCTGAGGTACAAGGTAGATTTATAGTCAGAAAACGGAAGCAAGAAGGAACATAGGAAGTTCCATATAAAATTGAGAAAAAGTTTTTCACAGTGAGGGTGAAAAAACACTGGAACAGGCTGTCCAGAGAGGTTTGTGGGGTCTCCTCCAAAGACTTTTAAAACCTGCCTGGACACATTTCTGTGCAACCTACTCTGGGTGTTCCTGCTCCAGCAGGGGGATTGGACTACATGATCTATTGAGGTCCCTTCCAACTCCTGACATTCTGCGATTCTGTGAGGTACATGCAGAAGCGCAAATTTCACTATACCTATCTCATGCCAACTGCTTTTCCCCAAGCTTTATTAAAAGTTTGCATAGAATATTTCAAGTTTTTTTTCCACAGAATCGCAGAATACCAGGGATTGGAAGAGACCTCAAAAGATCATCTAGTCCAAACCCCCTGCCGGATCAGGAACACCCAGATCGAGTTGCACAGAAATGTGTCCAGGCAGGTTTTAAATGTCTCTAAAGAAGGAGACCCTTTGTGGTTCTGCACAGGCATTCCCTGACTTTCTTGAACTGAGGGCCCCAGAACTGGACACAACACCTAAACTTAAACAGTCAAGTTGATCAGTTTCTTGAATGTAACAAGGTAGAAAAAGTGGTGACAAATCCCAAAAAAGTAGGACATGGCTTAATGCACAATCATTATGTACTGAACTTCTTTCAAAACCCATAGTCCTTGATTGAGAACTACCATGTTCATTTTCTCACTTGAAAACTTTCCAAGATGTATTATGTAACTTTTGAATGCTCAGATTTCACAAGTACACAGACTCCAGTTCCAATCCAAGAGATGCAGTAGGCACGTTAGTCATTCAAAAATTGAGATTAGAATCAACCCATTTAAAACTACCAGTTGATTTTACTTACAGTAGATGAAAGATCCCACTGAACAATCAGCCCAGCACAGTGAAGAAACCAGAAATTCAGCTGCTTTAAAGGCCAGCTGTAGCTGAAAGGTGGTGTTCACGCTCGACCCATGGCTGCTGGACTGGTCCAATTCTCCCCTTATAGACAGCGGTGTGGCATATCACATGATCTAATTTATTCAGCTGACTTGCTCAAGGGCAGGAGAGAACTGGGAGTAGAGTGTATGTACTATCATTTCACTACTTGGGCTTTTTATAAATTACCAATAAGTAATGTGAAGTACTTTATGGAAGGGAAGCAGCAGACTTGGTAGACGGGAACGGAGTGCTGAAAGTGGTGTTCCCATTACATGCAAAGGTTTATAAGTTTAGTTACAACATTAAACCACCCATCACTCAAAGCCATGACATATTTTTCTGCTTGAAAGAAGGCAATTACTCCAACAAATGCTCAGGCAAGACTTCATGCCATCTCTTGTTAATTCTACAATATCAGAAGGGTCTGATGAATTAGCCTGCATTTCAAAGTCCTGTCGCTAATCCTCTTTGAATTCAACCCATCACTGCTTGCTCTTAACTCTAAGACTGGCTCTCTAAAGGAAAAAAGGCTTTTCCACAGGACAGGGGAAAAAAACCACAGAAAGGGTGAATTGCTTTCTTTTAATGTTTGCACACAGGAAAAAAGTCTTATATTTTTTGTTAAGTCTCAGAAAATGGAGTCAAATAACCAAAAGCAAAGGACTCAATGAGCAAAACTCAAATTAAAATGAAAGTATCCAATAACTTCGGTACACTGAAGTATTGGAATAATCCAGGTATTTCCAAATTTCCATCAATACACTTCTGAAGGAAGAAAGAAGTAGGCAGACCTTCAGGTGCAATACAAGTAGCTGAGGCACAAGAGAGGAATGGAAGACAAAACCTGCCATGCCTTCACACACATCTTGAAGCACAGAGAGGAAAAAGGAAAAGCAATTAGAAATAAACCCTTTCCAGTCTAATTTTGGTTTATAAATATTTAATCCTGCAGACATAACTGAGAGCAAAAGGATATGCATTTATCAGAAATGCAATTATACATAAAGGCAAAACTGCTGTCAGATTTTTAGTAAAGGGAACAAGGTAACTATTAGAACAAAACAACATATAAACAGGATATAGAAGTGCTATATTGGATGAGGAAAAAGGGGGGAGGAAATGAGTGCAGTTAACAGCTGGAGAGTTTTGTTGGATGAGATCTGCAGGGGTATGTCACAATGCAGTTACACATTACACCAGTGTAAAGGTGTAATTGGTGTAATTTTTTTTTCAGCTTTAAAAGGAGGTTATCACAGACATATAAGGAAACTGAAGATCAGTTGAGATGAGAGAATTAAACTTGCTTTGTTTTGGATCTTTTCTGGAGCATGTAAAAGTATTACTTTGTTCTCTAATAAAACAGGCAACATAAAGCAAGACAGATGCAAAATCTTACCCTTTTTAAAGAGGCGGAAAAGTTAATCTTCAGATTCAGAAACTGAGACACTGAAAAACAAGGGAACAACTTCCTTCTACCTCTTTCAAGAAGGTCAAGTGTCTGCAGATCTGTCCACAACAATACCCACAGTATACTATTCAACATAATTTTAACTGTAGAGTCTTACTTTTTAAAAAATTAAAATGAAAATGACTGCTCATAGCAGTTGTAAGTTCGGGTATGGTAAAAAAAACCACTGACAGTAAATGTTATCTGTTAATACTTCCAAACATTAAAGGCTCCACAGCACAAAAGTCAACCATGTAGTTGCAAGTAATATCTTTCACTTTTGCCAAACTTAGGCAGCATCATTTATCTGAGGATTAAATCAAAGCACAGTCCTATTGTGATGTCTGGATGCCAATTCAGAGCACTCCAATAGTAAAATTTCAATCACTAACAGAACCAACAGCTTCAAAGCAGGAAATAAAGTATTTTGCTTTGCTGGTACACCTTCTGCTTCTAGCACACATTGCCTTTCCTCCTTCATTACACTGTATTGTACTTTCCAAGAAAGTACATTCCTTCAAGTCAGGATCCCGTTTGCTGAGTCCACAAAGGCAGGCAGTAAAGAGAAGCAGCAGTTTCATACAGATAAGTCTTACACCAAGTGAATAGATGGAGTCCTTCTGCTATGATTTAGATCCTGGGTGCAAAAGCTTCATGATTTCCTACTGTGCATCACATATGATACCTGAAAGAACATAACCTTCAGGCACAAGACAAATCTAACAGTACCCAAACCTCCTTCCTTTTCACAGGAAAATAAGTTTTTCAGGCCTAAGGGAACAACCATTAGAAAGGACTGGGCAATTTACTGAAGCATCCCCGGAATTCTGCACACTTTCTAGTAGCAAGCTGGAAGGAGATTTCACACTCTACAGGCACACTGGAGTTAATCTCGTTCTAAAAAAGAGAAAGCTTCCCGCCTGGATATTAAGGCCTAACAAAAGAAGGATGGGGGCTACTCTGCTCAAATTACAGCCTGTCCATTTGCATTCTCTCAGAGGAGGGGTCACCAACTGTGCACCCTCTGAGGAGATCTCGCACAACCTCCACAAAGAGGTCTTTATCATAGAAACTGACCTAAGAGGAGACAAAGAACTAAAGGCTGATCCAAGCACCACAGCTAAACCAGGCTCAGTGTACAAAGCTTTTGTGCTGCTCTCAAGACTACCAATAAGGAAAAGCCTTTGGAATTTAACAACTCAAATGACTGCAACAGGAAAGTTGAATCCAGCTCAGACTCCACTTTAAGGTCACATCACTTAAACTATCAGAAACTTCTGGAAGTTCAAATATAAACCTTCCCTGGGAATTTATGAGCTAACATTTTCTGTAATTCATCATCTCAAACAAGTTTTTTTACTACTACCTTGAAGAGAGTACTAGCTTGAACAATAGAAAATGCCAGATGATGTTTTGGAAGTCATGAATAGCATATAAAAGACCAAAATCTCCAATCATCTATAGTTTCCATAATATGTACTACTCCGCTATTTTCAACTGTGTGCTCACTGCCTCCTCTCACTAAATATCTTCACGTACATGACAAATTAAGTGGGAAAATGGAAAAAGGATTTGAGAAGAAAGACTCAAATTCATGGGCTTGTATGCATACATACATGTAAATGCCCAGACAAAAATATATACTCACATGCATACACACAGAGAAGTACCCTTTGACACTAGTGGTCAGAAGTGAACTCAAATCACAGACTTTGTGCTAGAAAAAAGATACACAATAGCTCAAAGAATAAAAAAAAAAAAAAAATCCTAAGAAAAAGCAACAAGATTTCACAAAAACTAAGGAAAAAAAAAGTAATATGAGCTGTCTTGAGCCCAAGCCACTAGAGCATTTTCAAATTCAACTGGTAGAATAAAAAAACATGTTCAGCTTTTTGAAAAATACATTGTCACATGGATTAGAAAAGGCCCTAAAAAATAAGAGAAAGGACTTAGGACTACAGAAAACTGAGGAGACAGACAATGTATGTCTATAAAGGTGAAGGCAGCTCACAAATTAGCTTCAGTAAGATTATGGTTAACAATCTGATGCCTGTCCCAACCAGTAGGCTACATATCATGAAAGATCACTGTATGGATGTAAATATTTACTCCATATATGCTCATTCATATGCTGGGGATCAATCAAACAAGATACAGTCAGGTACTGCAGTAAGTATCTAACACTACAAATAATTTTTAAAAAATTAGTACAACTCATTACTATAAAGAATTTGTGTTTCATTGGTAGGATATTGCTTCTTATTTCTCATAACTTTTAATTTTCTGCATCAGTCAAATCAGAAGTAGAACTGACAGAAAGAAACAATTGATGTAGTGTAAAAGGAGAAAGGATTATTTTTAATTGGTTGCACCACAAAGTACCCAGGAAAAAGAAGATACTATTTGAGACAGTGACATTTTCCTTCCTTGCATCAGTCTGAAAAACTTGGATTTTACTTATGCCCTCATGGACAATCCACACGTGTTCCTTAGTTCTGAGCAGCAGTAACACTCCTTCATACCCAAAATCAGACTCATCTATTATTTTTCAATTGCTATCCCACATGAGCATCAACTCTACAGGACAACAGCCTTCTCTTTGGCTAAAAAGGTGATCCCTGTCTTTAAAACAGCCTCATGTCCCATTACAAAGTGCTGCTGTGTTGGATAAATTTATTAGAGACATCTCATCGCACACAAACCAGAAACTTTTAACAGTGAAATGTGTAATCAGATCACTATAGGTGTATCTTCTACTTCTGATTGTAAAGACTGTTCAGTATCTCTGTTACACAGAATCTCATTTTACCTAGAATTTTAAGCAGGCACATCCTTCACAAACAAATAAAACAACCATACAGTCACAACAGTTGAGACAACATGGAGATGAAAGGACCAAGTAGTAAAATGAGATACTACATGCAGATATCAAGACAGCTGCATTATAGAATTTTTTAACTACTTTAGCATTGTTACTTCAAATAATCTGTAATTCCTTATCACAAAGAGGCATTTGAAGTGTCAACCTTCAGATGACAGCCTTTTCACTTCAAGGCAGAATGACATTTTTGAGAGCAGCAGGTTACAGCTGCAGACATACAGGATCTAGCTTATAGGTTTGAGATAGTTTAAAGCAAAACAAAATAGCCATACCAAAATCAAGAAATTTCCAGGAAAATTGTTTCAAGTCCTGGAACAGTTTGATTCACCTAAGGGATTTAGAGGAGAGAATAAGAAACAAGCCATCCATCAAACCTGGAGGGACTCAAACTGCATGAGTCAGAAGTGCTCAGACATTGTCTTATCTGAATCGTGTGGATAAATAAACCGGACATAGCCAACTGGCTTTACAGTGCAGTCAATCTACCTAAAAGTCAGAGCATCCCAGATTTATAGATAATGAATCTACTGCTCTAATTTCTTACCTCATTTTGTTTGGGTTTTTTGAAAAAATATAACATGACAGTATTAAGCCGCAACATACAAGTAAAACTGAGCCTCAGAGAGGCAGTACTTAACACCACAGTACTTCCCGCTTACACAGACTAATTCTTCAAGAGCTATTTCTAGACTAATGAATTAATAAAATCTATCAAATTCCTTAAATTCTGACTCTTGTAGCCAGATTAATAATAGAGTTGCAACCTAAATGTAGCTTTACCATCATTTTATAAGACTTCAATAAGACTAAGATAGATAATAGAACCATGCAAGAAACAGCATTTATAAGATAAGGCCATAAGAAATTAGTCTTTGGAATCTTAACCCATAAGGGGCTACAAATATTTCTATTCACAGTACCACCACTCCTTCAGGGACATCATAATCTGATCTGTCCTTATCTACTACACTGTCTGGTCTCGAAGAACTTGACCAAGATGACCTACTGAAGTTTATTTTGAATTGAAAAACAGGTTCAAAAGCTAGGAGAGGCTGGGTGGAGAGTGGCTTGCGTGCAGCTCTGAAGAGAAAGACTTGAGTGTGTCAGTTGATGACAAACTCAACATGAGCCAG
>VZTY01027174.1:160762-172640 GCA_013400935.1 Turnix velox | reverse complement strand
ACTATTCTATGACTCTATAATAAGTAGAAGAAATGGGACAGTCCATCAGAATAGTTTCCTGGGGCAGGAAAAAGGCTAATAAAATACCAACACACGTAGATGCAAAAATAAAAACAAAAAGTGAAGGAAACTTGAGAAACACCAAGCAACAATTCAAATCAAGTATTTCTTGGACATTCTTTTCTTACTACTGGATACATATGTTTCAGATAAGAGCAACTTTAAAAGGTTTATTATTAAAAACACCGACCAACTGAAAACTCATTTATTTCGCACTTGCAGGAAAACGTAGATAAGACAGACATAGATTACTTCCCCTGTTCCTAAAGTGTGTGCTGTTCTGTTGATGGATATTAGTTACATGTTGAGATCAAATTGAAAAAACTACGTGCTAAAGAAAAGTCTGAAAAATATCCCCCCTAAATTTAAACAAGCCCTAAAAGCAACACTCAATTTAAAAGGGGAAAGGGGGGAGAGACATTAACTTCTCTAGCTACTGAATTCTACTTTCCAAAAGCCAGGTACTTGCTACCTTTTGCCAGCCCTGAACAATATTGATGGGTGACACCATCTCCCTCTGCCTTTTGCCTTTTCACTGACACACTCGCACTTCTTTCCTCTATGTGGATTAATCAGTCCTTAAAATAACAGTTAAATGTTGTGATGCTAAAACTGATCAGCTGCCATTGAATCAGGCTGCAGCACAAACAGCAGCAAGTTACAGATGTGGTTTCCTACATTGCTTTTGAAAGCTGACAGCTCTATTTCCTCAGCCTAACATCAAAACCTGTTCTGATCCCCTATTTCATAAGGGTGATCCTTTCCCTTTCACAGAAACACAGAATGGTAAGGGTTGGAAGGGACCTTCAGAGATAATCTAACCAAACTCACCTTCCAGAGCAGGTTCTCCTATAGTAGTTTGCACAGTTATGTGTCAAGGCAGACTTTAAATATTTCCAGAGACAGAAACTTCATCACCTCTCTGGGCAGCCCACTCTAGTGCTCTGTCACCCACAAAGTAGACAATTTCATCCTCATGCCTGATGGAACTTCCTATGCTCAAGCTCAGGCACTACTGAAAAAAAGAATTGCCTCAAACCCTTAGCTCTATTTTTCAAATAATTCTCAATTCATCACACTGTCCATTCCTCTACCCCCACTTCTTAAACTTCCCTAAGTGAATGCTATGGGAGACTGTTTCAAAAGCCTTGCTGAAGCCAAGGCAGGTAACACCAACTTCCTCATCCAGTCAGCCAGTTATGTCAATATAGAAGTCTACCATCAGATTAGTCAGACATGAATTCCCCTCAGTGAATACATGTTGACTACTCTCTCCAAACGTTTTTGACTGCTGGCATTATAGAGAGGAATTACTTACTGTCAGAAATAGCTTCTACCGAAAAATCTATGTATTATAATTTCAGATGGCCATACTTTGTTTTAAAATAGTGCTACACACTGTTAATATATTTTTTGTTACTGCTTCAAAGCCGTGCCATCAGCAACCACCATTTTTACAGTTTCTTGTGCTTGTCACTCCTTTACCATCAGCACGTAAAGTAAAATACTCAAAACCCCCGCTGTCCACCCCATACCCAATGCAAATCATTTGATACAACGTTACATTATTTAGAAACAGTGCTGAGATTATATAATCTAAGTTTTCTTACATAGAGAAATGCAACTAAGCAGGAGTTCCTCTTAACAAGCACAATAAAATAAGCTGTTTTGCAATACTTGTTGCATAAATTATAGGGTTTATTCCACTAACAGCTGATCACATTACTTCCAAAGGAATACACACTTTTGGCTGGAGTCACTGAAACAACTAGTCCATTGCGAAAGATAAGTGAATTGTACAGCATAAGCAGAAACTTAGGATTTTAAAATAATATTTAAATAGTTTAAAGTCAATAGAATATTGAGTATTTACTAAAATTTATGACATACACAATGGGAAGAATAGATTTTATGATAAGGAACATCTTTATAAGTGAACTGGGTTTTAATCAGCTTATTAAATACTATTCACATACATAAATAAGAATATCATTAAGCATATATCTATAAACAACAGCTTTTGTTCACTGCTTGGTTACAGTAAGCCTGAAGCAGTACACCAGACTGTTAGCAGTTGGCATTCCTAATTCACTTTGCATGTTGATTCAGCACACAGAGGGAGGTGCTACAGGTTTATTGATTAGTTCTGGACAAAGGAAGATCTTACACATACTCGAGACAAAAATAAACTCACACAGTAACTCATACACTAGTTTAGACTTCACTTTAATAGAAAGTATTGACTGTGTCTTAATCATTGGATCATTTTTATGACAATTATCCAAGACTTCTCTAGAGAATTTATAGCATTTGGAAATAGCTCTCCGGTAACCACACCTTAAGCCTTGTGAAAAGTAAGTAGAACCTTACATTTGTTGGTGATTCTTTGCACAAGGATGAACCTATGCCTGTATCTTTTCACTTTCAACATGAAGTAGTACATCCTGCCGCTCTTGTTTAATTTAGATTTCTCAGCCTAGTTTCCTTGCTGTTAATAGATTTTTACTACCATGTTCCACTCCACTAAGTTTCTGGATTAAAAACATAATTTTACTTTTTTTACTCCACTTTCTCTTTTACTTTAAATCATTCTAGAAAGAAGACTGCCTCCATAATAATTTTTATTTCATATACTTACTTTTCCTTGCCCTCCTCCTGGAATAAAAACAAACAGTACCTCTCTAACAGTTTACACATCTATGACAACTGTCAGGGATAATTTTGGGGAATACCTATCATCACCACAGGAAATAAATGCCTCATATTGAAGATCTAGACCATAGCATGGAGGACAACATGGGGCAGGGGAATCAGTACAGAAGGAGATCTGGAGAATACAACCAGTCAGGCCTCAGACACAATACATAAAGAAGACTCTCTTATGAGTGAAATTAATACTTCTCACTTTTCAATCAGGTTACTTAGTCCTTTGTATTTACTTAGATCTGTTGAGGCTAAACTCCAGGAAACTCCATAGAACTCTGCAGAGCCTAAAGAACTGGCAGAGGCCAAGTCAAGAGATTTTTTCAGAAGAAATGGGCTCATCTGGAACTCTCTAAAGGGGGAGGCAGAAGGGGAGAGTGTGGAAGAGAATATAATATGCTGCTTACTCACAAAACCTAAAAACCACACATCTTAGGGCAAAAAGAAAAAGAAGCTGTGTGCTCAGATTTAATAATGGAAAAGCATCTTGGAATTATTTCAACCATGAACTCTAGGAAGCAGCAGAGATCTTCATAAACAGTTCTCCAGAATTAAAAGAAACCTTATGCTCTGCACCAGCAGGATCAGAAAAAACAAACCTGCTCTGAAGTCCAAAATTATTCTTAATCATGAATATCTACCAACTGTATAACAGTATGAATAATATATATTCCAGATGAGAGAAAGTAAATATTTGTTCTTTTAATGAAATCATTCCTTTGGAGATGAAATATAATACTGGCTAATTTTACTTTGCTTTGAGTTCTCACATTTTTATCCCCTTAAAAGGAGAACTGCATCTCTAATGATGACAGATTTTCTTAGAAATAAATCAGAATGAGGTGCAGAGCTTTGAACTTTCTGGAAACTCCTGAAATCTTGTAACCTTTTGAAGAAAATGTCTTCATTGCCCACCAATCACTAAAAGCATGAATTTCTGTAACTAGGGAAAAATACAGTGTAGGAAGCAGGAAAGACATGTAGTGTCAGGGAACCTTAAAGCTTACTCGTAATAAGCTTTGGGCACCTAATTCTGAATATGTAGGAAAGCAAACCTAGTTTTGTTTATGCACACCATCATCAAAAGATTAGCCTGTTCAAACAACTCAACTAGCAAGAACTAAGGATACTTATAAGATAAAAAGCAAAGGAGCAGAGCTGGCAGATACAGAAGAGTGTCTGTCCAGAAGCTGTTTAGAGAACATTTTCAAGCCTAGTTTCTCTTGCCTACCATTCAGATCTCTATTGACCTCACACTGAATCCCAAGAAAACAGCGCTTTCAGTTTCTACTAAAAGCAGGCTTCCAGCATCTTCAACCCATCAATGTATTTCACTTTGGAGTCCAAAGTGTACAGCTGTATTAGCTACGACCCAGGGAAAAGCTGTGAAGCTCAAGAGCAAAAAACACTGATATGTGCACTCAGTGAAAATCTGTTTTGGTACACCAATTACACCAGTTCTCTTTATGTGGCAGAGCTAGCACAAACACTGCAAGAAAAGTGAAGCACATGTGCATAACATATTGGGAGGGGATCAGCCAAGGCAGCAGGCTACAATCATGAAAAGGAGAATCTCGTCATGAGGACACCTCTCTTAACTGCTCAAAGACCTTAGAAGTAAAGGAGCTTGAGCCCCATGAAGTTTTGCTATTGGAAGAGCTACTAAATACCATGTATAGGGCAGACCCAGATGATGGAGGTGCAAGTAATTTTAAAAAGTACTTAAGTAAATTAAATTTTCTGGGAGCAAATTCACTTGCATTTTAGTAATCCAGACTGAACCAAAAGAAGGGATGTCTTTTCTCAACAGAATGTTACCCTCACACAAAAACTGCACTGAACTTTTTTTTTTTCTTAAAAGCTTTCATGCACACATAAGCAATGGAAACTGAAATGGTGGGTAAAGTAAACCACAGTTTATATTTAGCAGTTATAAAAGGTATAAAACTTCAAAGTATGTCATTTGTACTACACGTTTCTAGGTACCTAGCACTTACAGGTAAAGTATCAAAACCAGTCTTCCTTATAAGAGCAGCAAGTATTGAACTTACATAACAATTTGTTGGAAACAAGACTTCATAAGACTTCTACTTAAAACTAAAAATTAGTTCAATCTCAGAAAACAAGCTCTCCATTTTAGAATTTAACACAGACTTTGAAGAATCATTCTTTATTGTTCCATAGTAACAATACAGCAACACTGACTACAGCAAGGAGATATTTCTCCTTTTTAACTGGTCCTATATGGTACTTTGATAAAGCTGAATACCAAAGTAGATGCATTAGAAGTCTCTGGCCAACAAAAAAATTATTACATTAGCCAATTTTTTAATCACACAACTAGTGAACTGTATGGAAACATATTCCTTTCATAGGAAAAAGAGTCAATAGAACAGAAAATAAAATAGCTATTCTGGCAGTCAATACTTCTCTTTTCCTAGAAAAACGTACTGCATATCACCCTTTGTGAGAAACGTATTAATAAAGAAAAGTAAAGTCTGGAATCCTCAGGCTGCCAAGTTTCGCTGCAGTGAAAGAAAAAGTTTGGCTTCTTCTTCACTCCTACTCATGATGTTATCAAGTTCTTCTATTAGTCTTCCAATGATTCATATCCAAACAAGCAAATCTTCATTTTAAAATTGTTTTTAATTTACTTACTATTGATAAGATTTATATAGATGCAAACAAGGGGGAAAAGTGCTTTATCAAAATAAAACAGGGAAATTGCAAGAAACAAGCTAACTCTAAGGTTTCTGTGTGAATGCTTATCTATGCGTTGTCAACATTCCTGTTCTGAATAATACTGTTTATATTAAGACTTATCAGAAGTACACTAGATATGCTTCTTGGTCTGCTAGTTAAGGCACTGCTGTCTAAGACAACTCTGTTTTACAAATAATTGAAGAATAACTTGGCAAAACTGTCAGAGCTATCTAATTTAAAAAAAAGAAAAGGTACTACCTAGTAACATTACTTCCATCTCAAGAAAGTGACTGTAAAGAAGAGGATTTTTAACTTCTGCTTTCCAACAGAGCATATACTGTATTATTCCAACTATCTAAAGTATAAAACTAATATTACAGAATCGTCAAATGTACAGTAACAGCTAGCTTTTCTATGCAGTAAATACACTGTAGCTCAATCCACTTTCTCAGTACTGTGTCAAGGATTTAAGTATTTCTTTACTAAAATGTTCCCATTATTGAAGTCTCTATGCAGAAACTTTAACATTACATTCAGACTTCCCAGTGATTATTTCTTTTTAAACAAAGAGCAGATACTCCTGACAATTTTTGGAAGAGAATTTTAAGGCAGTGTGACAGCCATCAAATGAAGAGTAAGAGCTGAATTAAATTGTTAGCCCAATTGGCCAGCACAAACAAGAATTTCAGTAAATGGTAGTTTTCCTCTTAATTCAAAAGGCAGTATTTTGGGCAGAATTCTCTTTAGTGCCTGCACAATGACCCACAGAAGAAATAACCCCCGAGTTCATATCTCACAGTTTGGCTACGGGCCATCCTCTGCACCATAGAGCAGTTGGGAACACAGGCCTGCTCAGAGCTGCCAGCTCAATCATGTGCTTTGCAAGAACGCCATTGCTCTGTGAGCTCACACAGGCCTAAGGGAGAGAGCAAATGATTACCAATTATTCCTTAAAAATACCTTGAAATGTGTCAAGAACTATGGATGGCATTGCTCTCTTCCAGCCCTATGTTCTACCATCAATTCACTGCAGTCAGGAGGAGCAGCAGCTTCAGCTCTCCTGCAATAGTCAGTGTGCTCAAATCATTTACGTGCAGTTTGATGACATTTTACCGTTTCAACATGGAAGTTTCTAGACATTAGGTGCACAGCAGATGTCAGTGGGACAGTTCCCCTCTTGTTAGGCTATTCATGACTAACACAACTTCAGCCTGGTCTCTCATCAGCTCAGTTGCATCAGGAATAAACCACAGAATCGTAAAATTGTAGACAAATAATTTGTTAGAAGACACTTCTTAGTTGCTGCCAATGCAACTGAATAAAAATGCTTCAAAACCATGCAAGCTTCACTTCCCTAGCAGTGGCCTGCACTGCATAACCAACACTCACCTGTTGACATGCAGAGTTTTAAAATATCCAAGTATATAGAATAAAAAGCAGAAGACAGACTAATAGCCAGTTCTGTGATCTAACTTGGACTTCATAGCACCTGTTCTCACAAAGGGCTGGGGCCTTTCCACAAATGAGCATGGAAGTATAACATCAAAAGATGGAATACCAGATTTTTCTTAACTTATGCTGCTGTAGAGTCATAATGATGTCTATGGAGCTCACTGCACCTTGAGCTCTACTGAACACTTCAATACAAAGCTACTTTGCTAGCTTTTCTGCCAGACTCACAGGCATTGCTCTCATTTTCAATTAGGAGACTATTCCAGAATGAGTGTGGGATAACAAAGGCAAATCCTTTTGTCAAATATCCAAAATTATTACTTGTGATACAAACAGGCATGAGCAATTTAATTTCCTTTCACTTAGCAAATGCTAAGAGCCAAACAATGTGATACTAATTAGTTCATGTTGACAATGAAAGGAAATTCTCAATTGATCTAGGGATTGGTTTTCCAAAGACAACATTTCCTAATAAAGGCAAAACTTCTACACTTATGCAGAAATTGTAAGACTTAAAGATTAAAACTACAAATTATATTTCTGCAAATTCGGTAATACTATAAAGATAAGTAGTGTACTGCATTAGTGTACTTCATTTCCTACTTTAACAGATATACAGCACTTTTAGAAGACAAAAGCCACTGTTTTGTGTGATTATTAGTTCCCTGCAACAATCAGTGATTTGAGAAGGCTGGACAAGTAGACCCATTTCCAGGTATCTTCACTACAAGAAATGCTGTGGGATTAAAAGACAGGGCACTATACTACAAATTAATATGTAACACACTTCTCAAAAGGAAGATCTCAGGTAATAGTTAAGATAGCAGGTAAACTCCCAAATAAAGAAAAAATCAAGAAGTCAGTTAAGAACCTCTTCACTACAAAGATGGAAACAAAGAAGTTAACCACAATCAATTAAGACAGTTCCTTCTCATGTTCAACAAACTATCCACCCTAAACCCCTACTTTTCCTTCTCTCCTCATCCATATTTTATCTGAACAAAACTAATACTCCTAATCAAACTTGTTTTTTAACTAAGATTTGGGGAGATGTCTGAAGTTTGAAAATACTAACTAATTGACATCCTATACAAAACATCAAGTCTAATGAAATTTAATTTAAAAGACTAAGGAATAAATCTTTACGGATTTGGCACACTTGGGCTCTTGGACTTCTGACGAAGGGAAGTCATTCCTGAAGGACTTTGAAGCAAAGGCAGAGATATAACAATTATTCTACTTTTTAAATATGAGGTAATACTGAATAATTTGGGGATGGGTAAAGAAATCAAAGCAGCTCTGGCACATAGCTATAAAAACCCACATACAAAAGAAATCATTGAATGATCTTCATCACTACTAAAAAAAAGATAGGACACAAACTTTGACAAACTCAGAAGAAGAAAAAAATATTAACATATATTAAAAAGTATCCTATGCATTTAGGCCTGTTTGGTGTAAGTTTAAGGTAAATCTTTAATATAAAGAGGCATTCCAAATTCCATACTGCAAGATTGAAACTAATTTATTATGTAAAAGCAGGTCCTTCACACAAAATTCCTTTCAAAGAAGCATGTTGTTGGAAGTCTGTGATCATCACCTGGGTAAAGTAATTTTAAGTACTTAAAATCTACCTAATTGCTAAAGCAATATTGAAAGTTAGTACTGTGACGTTTCTAGTAACTTTCAGTTCTGCTGAGCTGCCTTGGGGAAAAACCTGATCTCCGTCTGTGTTGCCTTCAAAGTAATTCAGAATCAACATGACTGAGGAACAAAGGAAAACTGTGGATTCCTGGAAGGCATCATCTCAGTATAACTACTTTACAAATTAACTATCATTTACAACCATGCCTATGAAAGTTAGACATAAGTTTCAGGTCCAGAAATACTGAGCAGCAATTTCATGAACTGTTTTAACTATTAAATGACACATGCAGCACCTAGAAAGGTACAAAATATCTTAAATAAACAATTATCATGCTTCTACAAATGAACTTGAGATCCACTAGAATATTACAATCTTTGTTATAGATTTCAGTATGGATCAAAAATAAGCTTCAGAGATATAACTCCTATTCTGCTGCAGCCACAAGTGAAAAAAATAGCTGCAAGTGAAAGGGTATATTCTCTGCCTACATTCAAAAAACATCTTTGCACTAAGTTAACCAGAATTCCCAAAGACACTGAACACCAGTTAGTCTGCATGAGTCTTCAAAAGTTTAAGCTAATGAAGGAAGTTTTGTCTTAGTTTATCTGCCATGCTCTGAACAAGTGTTTTTATAACCAGGAATCAAAATCACCACAGATTTCATAGCTACAAAACATACAAACTTCAAAGATATATTTAACTTACTATCTTTCAACAACAGAACAGCAAATGAGATACAGTAGTTTTTCCAAGTGAAGCCTTGCTAAACAGTCTTGAAAGTCAACCCAAAAAAGGACAGGCTGCAAAATGGCTACATGCATAAAGTTTTCCTTAACTGTATAAAATGAGAGAAACAATATCAAGTTCTGTTGGTCTCAGATTTGTCAAAGGCCATTGATTGTTAGTTGCCATACCCTGTAAGAAGGCATAAGTGAAGCAAAGAATAAAACTCTTAATGCAGTGCACCATCACATTAAGAAGCAGAAACAATTTTTCTTCACTGAACTGTAAAGAAAGAAGTAATTTCTCTTCTCACTGAATTGATGGACCGTGTACATCTTTTCTCATTACTGGAACTGTCAATATTTATGTTAAAACATCCAGGGTCTGCTGAGCCTACAACACTGTTTGCACAGAAACACTGGAAATACATTTGTGTTTCTCACAAATTTAATTTGTGAAATTTTCTATCATTAAAAAAATCTGGCAGTTGTTACAGTCACATCTTCCATAATTCAGCTTGCATAAATTCACTTTCAAAAACCATTTTGAGCTGATAACTTCTAAAAGACAAAACAACTTCTTCAGAGCATCATGGAAGTGGAATACATGCTAGTTTAAAAACAAGCATGTTCATACAAGGCTGTGTTCAGGAATGCCTGTATATACCTTGTAGCAAATAAAGTATGAAAGGGTATAGCCTAAGGAATTAATCCAAGAAATGTTCAGCACTACTGGACATTTGCATTTTGACATTCTAATCATCTTTGGCATGCATATAATTTCTTTGACCATTTTGAAGTACTCAAACAAATACAGGACACACATAAGTTGATGTAATAACTGAATTTTAGCCAAGCCAGGATAGAAATATTTCAATTCCTGCTAATTGATTTGCTCTGATGACTTTTCCTCCTACTACTACTATCAAAGAACTTCAAACAGCTCTAGAAATGTACTTCCTACAGACCTTCAGAAGGTATAGAACAACCCTTTAGCAACAAGCATTTAAACAAGTAAGCCTGCCTGTACTTAAGAGATACTTTCAGCAAGGGCTACTCTCCAGATTTTACATAATTTCCTCAAAACTTCTTTCTGAAAATAGCAGCAGACAACTAGGAGCAGTAGTAACACCTCAATTGAGGGCAGAGTTTCAGCACATCTCTCAACTTTCTTTATGAGTGACAGACATTAGATTTCTGCTTTACTAAAAATCGTTCTGGAATTAGTAGAAAGCAAATTTATAGCAAAGTGTTTCTTTTCAAATTCCAACATTCTTGCTCAAAATTTTCCCAAAGTGCTGCAAAAATATCAACTTAATTACTGGAAAATCATTGTTATTAGTCATCTATGCAACCTACAAAAATCTGGCATGCAAATGTAGCTGCAAAACAGTTATAAAAACAAGTGACAGTTTTAGATTAGAGATCTTTTCCCAGTACCCTTGTTGAAAATACTAATTTCTGCTGTTCAGAGTAGAAAGGCAGATGGATCCTACACCTGCTACCGCAGTCTAGAGAAACTGGAGTCACTGGGCAGCCCTCTGGAGCTCCAGCAGGCTGAAGGCAACAGTAAAAGCTGTTTCTTCCCAGAATGACAAGTCCAGGATCAGAATCACTATAGCTTTTTTCATTACTGTGATTGCTTATAGATTCTTCAAAAACATTAAAAGCTATTAAAGACTCAGTGGAGTTAAGCAGACAGTTATCAGGAAACCGACTGAACACAGATGCTTTTACACAAAGTGGGCCCAGCAACAACTGAACATGCCAGCCCAGGGACATCTAACCGGGTTTATCTTCTGTAAGTAGAAGAACTGAGAGGAACAGATGACATGACTAAAGAGAAGAAAAGTTAAGATACCATGGGACACATGACGTCAGAATAGAAGTGGTCGGAATATAAATGGGAAGACAAATTGCAATACGTAGCACCAACAGTAATCTTCCATTTAAAAAAAAAAATTAAAAAAAAAAAAAATCAGCAAGTTCAGAGGTTCCAACCAAAACCAACCAAAGAAGTCCGGCTGCATTTCCACCCAGACTATCAGGCTCTAACTCCCACTTTTAACTGACAGTAGGGTCTTCAAATATCATCACTCGAGGGAGATCAACACAGGGGGAAAAACACAAAGCTTAATTTCAGCAACACAATTAACATCTCAACTGACAAAATCACTTTAAGAACATGGCAGATCTGTGCATGATGGGCTCAACTGTTTACTAGCTGTAGACAAAGAAATGCAGTTCTGGAACTGCAGAAACAAGATTCAACTTTTTCATGCAAAACTAATCCACCTAACAGAACATTAGATAAGGAAAATGCTATTGACACAGTTTTATAAGCAAACCATTAAGGAGTATGGAAGTGATACTTAGAGCAAGATGCTTTTGATGTCTAATGGAGGGCCATTAACATTTGCTTTGAAAAATCACCATCTACAAGGTGAGGAGCTATGATGAAGCTTCAGAGGACTCAAGTACTGCCCATTTCCTGAACAGCACACAGAAATGCTGACAGCAGTTAGGCAGATGTTTATAATACAAGCACTAAAAAGAATGTCCCCTGCTCCCGCCCCCCCAAAAAAGAAAG
>VZTY01027174.1:140600-160748 GCA_013400935.1 Turnix velox | reverse complement strand
AAAAAATAACCAATTTAGAACAGAGCCTCAGATTGTTTATAGTCAGAGTCATGAAGCAATTTGGATCCCTAAATCAAGTTAAAGAGCAATCAATGCTCCTCTAACACACCTGGTGACCTATATAAGTGAAGTTTTATTTTCACAATTACTTGTGAGTGTGCCTTATAACAAAACAACAAAAAAACCAAAATCAAGATCTACTTCTGTACTTACAGTTTTTTCTGTGGTCACTCTGCCATGAAATCACTGCAATTTGAGTCGAATAAAGAAGCATCATTGCAAGAAGTGTCAAGAATGTTTCACTTTACCTAAAATTATAACTATATATTCACAGTAAGTGAAGAAGAGTTGAAAATCTGTAAGACTACACAATACTTTTTTAGGAATTGTCATAGAAATACTACACAATATTGAATTTGTACTTAAAAAGAGACATTCTGTTATAGTAATCCCCTACATTGTGCATTAAGAATTTCTGTAAAACCTTCTTTTAGCTTAGAAGAATTAAAGGTGCATAATAAGCAGTTCATATCTTCATTTGTCAAAATGCATGCAAAGTTAAAACACAGAACATCACAGAAGTGTATTGACAAGAGTTATATCAACTTTTATTCCTCTCTCATCCAGAGACTCGCTTCAGCTATATAAATCAGTTATGCCAGCTGCATACTCTTGCACTGTAAAATGATGAAGAGCATCACCATAAATTAATCCTCTTCTATATTTCTGAAAGATGTACTCAAGCACTAAATAGATTCCTGCCATGTCTATAGGTAGCTGCTTTCTACATAAAAGCACAATGTAGCCTTGCTTACTCTTATCTAGGCATCTCATTTATGGCTGTTGTGTATTCTGGCATCATGCACCACAAATCCACATGCTGGTTTGTGAAATGTAACTGAATTTTCATCACTTGAATTGAGTCAGACTCTGCAGAAAACCCATCTGTAGCAGAAAAAAGGCCTATCTAGAATTCCAAGAAGGGTAGTAGGAAAGATCTGCCCACTATTTTGTGATGGCAAGGGACAGAACCGCATTGTTGAACTTCTGGAAGAACACACAATTACATACTCATCCTGTTGCCTCTCAAACTATGCTCTAGATCCTACCAGTAGAAACTAAAACTGACTTGCTTTAGTCAAATGCATTGCTATCCTGGGCTTCAGCAAAAGAAGTGTAGAACCAACTGACAAGTATAAAAAGAACTACTGTACAAAAAGATATGCCCAAAAAGTGCCACCATTTCAAGGCAGCTAGTTCTATAGCTTGTGTAGCTCAAGGCAGCCAATTACACTGTAATTCAGATTATTTTCTTTTTTGGTTTTGTGTTAAAATATAAGCTGGAAGAAGACAACTATAACTAGAACAGGAATTTGCACTTTCTGGAGCAGATTTTTGTCAGCAAAAATCCAAACCACTATAATTAGTCAACATTTAATTACCCTGACATGCAATAAACAAAGATGCAATCAAGAATGATTAGAAAAATTGCAACTTCAAGTTGCATGGCTTAATGATAGTGGTACCTTATAGAAATTTCAGATTAGCACAATTTAGTGCAGGGAGTTCTTGAAGATGCAAACAAACATTAAATAAAAAAAGCAATACTTGTTTCCTCATGTAAATGTGTAAGGCTTATACTCATATATAACCTGATAGCTGATGAAAACACATAAACATGCAGAAAAACCACCACAGGCCACATGCAAGGCCTCCTTTCAGAGAATGTTAGCCTCGGAGTTTGTGTTTTAATTTCTTTCCAATTTAACTCCAGAAGTAGCTATGACTATGGGAGATGCAATAATATAATAAATGCAGACAAATTTCCAGCATGCTACAAAACCTAAGTAACTCCAAGATTCTATAAATTAAGGATGCACTAAGCAGATTAGAGCTGTCTGAAAACATTAACACTGAAATAAAAGATGTGGCTAAAAAAAGCTGCATCTGCACTAGTGTTGCATGCAAGAGGGTTATTCTTTGGTGCAAGTTTGCATTTTGTATCTGGAGTTTTGCACCACTTACTAAGGCACAGGCCAAGCATTCTCATTTAACCTACAGCTGAAGGTGAAACTACGGCTGAAGTCCTACCCCAGAATTCTACCTGTAGTACCCCACTTCTAATAAAGGTGAAAAATCCTCTATCAGTTTCTTCTCAAGGCAAGTACAAGGGATTACAGATAATGCAATTTTTCCTGTCAAGAGAAATGCCAAGTGAATATGAAGTCCTAGAACCACAATGGAACATAGCAAACAGCCTCTCTTTACCACGCAGAGCAACAACAGAGGTGCATCCAACCAACTTCTTATATTAGTACTATGAAATATACCAATACCAAAGTTAGTTAATCAATTCCTAAGTTAACTAACACTTAAACTTGTCCTATATTACAGTAGATTGTGAGGGTTGGGAAGTTACTCTTGCAAAAAGCTATTTTTTCCTCGAAATACCCCATCTGTGTACAGAGCAAACATACCAGCAATTATTTGGAAGTAAGCTGAGGTGAAGTTTTGGAAGTGAATTAACACTCAGGCTTATTTACATTTACTAAAAAGTGATGATAAAGAACAGGTGTTTGGTCTACCCACTGTCACTTTAAAGGCACAAGATCAAAAATAACATACTTAAATTCACTCTATGATCCATTCTATGAGCCTCTTTTCACTAAGACCCATCTGCTTCTTCAGCTCTATGCTGCCCACTCCCTGTGCTCTGCCAACTCTTTTCTCTTAAAGAAGTGCAATTATTCCTACCATACCATTCGGCAATACCCCTTTGCTATACATCCTTTCATATTTTCATCTTCTGTCCTTCTTTGAGCTTTTCTGCTTCCTTCCTTAACTCTGCTTTCAGTCCTATTTCATAGGTTGCAGAACAAGTGGATCTAGCAAAGTGTCTACCAGCCCAGTAGTATCACCCACTAAGTTAGCTGCATATCTATATTGATACGCAGTAATTGAGATCACATAAAACCCATTAAGCTTAATAAATTGCTTAAGATTGTTATGTTTTCAAAGCAGTAATTCTGCTGCAGCGGATCTGTAGGCCTGTGTTTCACTGTACCCCAAAACCTCTTAGACAGTAAAATCACACAGAAACCACAACCAAACTTGCAAACAATATTAATTATTTTGACATTTCCAGCCACAACAGCCTTTCTCAACTGCCCGCATTAGAACACATGCAACGATGAGGAAAAGGGAGTTCACAGTCTATCCTTATCCCAGCAGAGATGCAATAATGGCAAATTGTCGCATTAGTAAGAAAAAGGATCTTCACAGCAGGCAGAAGTAAAGAAAGCAACAGAACACTTTATATAGGCTGTGCTTAGCACTGTACAATACAGCAAAACTAAACAAGAAAGCCTCACAGCCAGCATACAAATACTCTTCCTTTGCTACTTGGCTTTTTGGACTTAAAGCAAAAGAGCTTCCAACATAATACAAAGTCACAGGGTTTGTAAATTTCTTCTTAGGCTTGCTCTTTGAAGTCTAACTAGACAGACTGATACACGAGATATAAGATGCTACTAGTTTTTCTGAAACACGGTGGAACTACAAATTGCCCAGGAGGAAATTCATTGTACTTTAAGATGTACTGATACACCTTAAGAATTGACAGATTCAGCCCTTGAATTTGAAATTCACAAGTAACTATGATTTTAAAAAACAAAATACTATTGTGCTAATATCTGCAACCATGAAGCCTCTCCCACTCTCCAAAGAAAATTTCATAGCTGTTTGTAAAAACATGTGGCCATGCACAGCTGTCTGAGCAAGACACACTGAGCTCAACACCAGACCTCCCATGAATTCAGTAATACCTCTCTTGAGATTCTTTTTAAACCTCTTGTTCTCTCTCCTTCCCAGGAAAAGGCAAAAACAACAAAAAAATCTGATAAGAAGAAATTACATCAATTTACCTCAAATAAAAGAAGGAGGTACGTGGGAACAGCAATACTGCAGGCTAGATATGAGCACTCACAAGAAAAGCTTCATTCAGATACAGTCTTGTACTGACAAACAGGTGTTCCCACTCCTTTGCAGGGCAGCACTGAGTAAAGAGAAACTTAAATGCAGTAAAAAATCTCGGTCTCTTAATTTTTGACAAAATAATTAACAGAGAATTGCCCATGCAGCACTTCCTGCTTGCTTTCTCATGAGAAAATGAGCTACTCAAGAGTATGGCAACACTACCATTAATGCAAAGAAAGACTGCTTGAAAAGTGTGACCTTTCTACCAGAAAAACATACTAGACAGATAAAATGCCTTAAGAGTAGTCACATGGATATAGGAAGCAATGGCAAGCAAAAATTCCTGTGTGGTGTTGATCAGAAGAAAAAGCCACTGAACAGATTGCTTTTTTCTTACATCAGACAAATGCTTATACTGGCTCCACCGAACAAAAGTACAACAAGGCATAGCTTACAGTCAAAGATGTTAAAATAAGATTTGAAAATCAAGATGCTGCTCTCAACTACTTATGATAACAACCAAGTAATGTTGAAAGTTCTGAATCTAGTTGTTGATGCACAGAAGCTAAATTTGAGGGGTTTTCTGCATTGTGCCAATTTCTACCCATATATGCGTGTTGATAATGTGCACCAACAGAGCATATTTCTCTGCAACTCACACACTGTTTTATCATCAGTACCTGCTCTGGATAAATCTCAGATGTAAAAAGCAGAAATGTTAGTATTCACATCCCTTTCAGACAATACAAACTCCTGGGTCTGAAAACCAGTTCAAGACAAGCAACTGAACATGTCACAAAGGCAAGGAAAGCTTTAAAGAAAAAAACTTGGAATTATACTTCATGGAATGAATATATTAGAATGAGCAGAACAAAGATGGCTGATTTTGTATGCAACTAGAATAAAGAAATAGCTACATCACCACTTCTCAAAAACAAATTCCTAAGTCTTTGGAGATATGCCATGCCATACAAACAGAACCCAAGAGTGCTACTAGAGCAGATTTATTTGGGAAAAGTCCACAATGACAGCGAATTCAGACCTAGCAGAAACTGCTTTTCAAAATGCTCTTATGAAGATATCTTTAAGTTAACATTCATTCAAAATCTTTGATATAAATTCATACCTCAGTTCAGTTTGAATGATCAATTTGCCTGACAAAGCAAACTGAAGCTTTTCCATCCATCCTCCCACCACCCAACACACACACTCTTACTGTTAGGAGATGGGTTTTTTATTGTAAGATTATTATTCCTTGGGCTCTGGTTACCATCAGAATAGCACTGTGTCACAGTTTCCCTCCAGCAGAAAACAACAATGCTGTTATTCTCTTTTTTTCTGAACTATCTCCCTTCACATCAATTTGAAGATTCTCTAAGCAAGAGGGGCAAAGAACTTACTCAAGTTTTGTGACAATTTTTTCAATAAATTCCTATCAAGAGGGTACTGGCCTGCACTGGTGGTCAAAAAAATCTCAATAGGCAAGAAATCTTTGTTTTCTTCTAAGCAGTGCCTATACTCACAGCTTGCATTAAAAAAACAACACTGCCATAGAATAGATAATGCAGTGACTACTACTCACATACAATTTCTCTAAAATGTACAACAAAATAGCATAACTTTGCAGGAAGATGCTCAGGAAAAAACCACAACTACTTGCAAGAACAGGAACTACACAGCTACACATTTGCAATACTAAAGTATCATCTGGATGGAAGAAAACAGAAAAAAAAAATAAAAAGGGACAACACACAGATGCAAACAAAGCCAGTCAGCACAGAAAGAATCAACTGAGTGATGTTTACACACCAAATTAAAGCTCCCTTCCTGGGGTAGAGCTGACTCTGCTCCTTGGTATAGCAATGAGCTAACCCTCTGAACATGGAACTGACATTTTTCAGTATCATCACGAAAATAAACATTAATTTTAACTTTAAAGTTTGGTAGTTTCAGTACTACTTCCATATAGCGATGCCAAGAGCTTACTAAACCTTATTGGAATTTCAAGCACTGTGAAAGCACCAGGAGTTTTTTAGTACTGCTGTATGCAGGAGATGCTGTTTAAGCTCTGAAGAAGAAAGGCTTTTTTTAAAGAGCAGGCTTCAAGTAACACAAGGGAATTACTTCTAGTTACTTTCTAGCGCCACTGCCACTTACGAGCAGAAGCAATGGCCCAAGAACAAACAGAACGAAAAACCAGTTCAACACCTACTGTTTTCTACCACAGAGGCACTGAATGCTGTGGGTGTGGGAGCCACAGGTGTCTCATGCTTGGCAGAAGCAGATCCTAGTTCATTATACATGCCAAGGGAGCTGTGAATTCCCAAGCAATCAATGGAAGAAGTGAGAGGGGGGAACCACACACCACCACAAACAAGGTTCTTTTGGGCTTTCAGACAAGTCTTCTACCTATAAGACTAACCTAAATTCAATATTTTGATGTCTGAAGACACAGTGATGGTTACAGAAGAAAATAAGCCCTTTTGAGAAAAGATTTTCAGTACCTTACTTTTTTCCACAGTTCCAGCTATAACATCACTTGCAGGTTCCAACACTCAAGAGAAACATCTCGGTGATTTCTGAAGCATGGTTTGTGGCTACACAGAACTCGGATTTTTATAGATTACAATAACTTAAAAGTTTTTTTGGAATCTACTCACCAAAAGTAGGTACAGCCCAAATCATGTGGCAACCAAGACCGAAGCACAACTGCGTTGTATCTTTTTTCTTAGTTTTTTATAAGTCTGTACCATATTTAAATTTCCCTCTACATACACAATGCTTTTTAGCTGCCAAAAAAAGACACTGTAGTGTCACAATAGATGTGGTTTCCGTTTCTAGAAGCATCCTTCTCCACTAATGCAAATCTGAAGGCAGCTGACCAAATCCATTTCCTCACTATTCAGAGTCTATTAAAAAACCCATCTGTTGGCATAAGAACCCAGAAGTGACTGCAAAAGAAATAAATCATTCAAGTTGTCAAGGAGCAAGCAAATAGACAAGTCAATGGATACAACATTCCAAACAAAAAACCAAAAATTATAAAAAGCTTTCTACTCGTATTTGTTTTTAATGGTGAATAATGTTTTTTGTCTACTAGTAAATTGGGTAAACTTGTATGCTGAACAGCTCTATCTAAAACTCCATTGTTATTCTTAGCATTGAAACTATTTATTCTTTCGTAAACCTCAAAGCTAAGTGAATTTAAGAGGATAACTAAAATTATACATTGTTGTCATTTGTACAAATGAAGATCAATCAAAAAATCCAACATCTGCAGTATGGTATTCTCCCCAGACTTCCTACCATTCAACTGGATTTTACGTTCTAGTGGGAACCAGAAAACACAAGCAGCATTTTATAATAATCTAGCTTTATAAGATGTGTTTGTTTTTCTTACAGCTTGTGATGATTTTCTGAAATAGACAAGTAAAAGGCTAGGCTTCTTCAGCATAAGTTCCTCTACTTTTCAACAGACAGCTTATCTTCACTCTCTTTCTTACTTTTCTTACACATTATGCTTTGTTGGCGACTGACAGAAAGCAGATGCAACAGATACTTTGCCTTTTAAAACAACTATAAAAACAAACAAATTTTCCCTTTTCCGCTGCAGAATACAAGTAAGAAACCTGTTGTTGTGTGCCAGATACTGTTAAAATTACTAGATTCTGGAAGCCCTTCTACCTCTACAGAAACTCTGGCTCTGGTATCATAAACAGAAACAGTCAGTTCCTAGTTTAAGTCACTTACTGAAACAGAAACACTGAGCTCTTTGACCAGCTTGCAATTATTTAACACTTAAACCTAGGACCACAAAAGTTCAAGTTAATGGAAAATAAGCAAGTGACCATCTGACATACTCTTCATAAGCTCCTGGCAAGATAGCAGATTTCCCAAGTATTCACCATATAGTCATTAGTCCCAGGCAGGAATACTATCATGTCAATATCAGTACGTTTCCATACTTGCAGGGAAAAGTGAACATGCAATTTGTTTAAGTAGTACCTCTTATTTTCAACTAAGATACAAAGAGTACAGCTGTGAGACACTCAAACACAAACCCAAAAGCACATCACAAAACCCAGGCAAAGAGAAACAACAAACTTCTGCTGTATATTTTCAACCCTTAAAGGACTAACAGGGCAGTATGGTATTACAAGTCCCCTCTATTTTCAGAATGGGCACACGAGTTAGGACTGGATTTCCAGAATAAAAGATGCAGCAACAAGTTAGTAGTTGAAAATCTACATGTGAAATTACTTACAGTATAATCTAACATGAAAACAGTGATTACTAATATCACAGTGGGGACAAATTACTCCCACAAAAAACTGCTGAAAAGCTCCTGCATTTTTACTAGATACGAGCCGGTCATTACCATTTTCCTCAACAATAAACAAGAACACTCTTGGGCACAGCATTTAGAATATTTAGAATATTTAGTATTAAAGTTACATGGGCAAATTAAGATCACATAGTTAGGCATGCCATCACCCACAAGCACAGTAAAAATACAGCCCATAATATATAAAAGTACACCTATAAAAGTACAATTGAGAAAATTCCCATCTCAATAGTAGTTGTATCCATGCTAACATCATTGCATTAACTGGCAAGTGTTGCTGTTAACCTGCAGAGCTGGGGAAAGCTTTGTTTCCTGGAAAAATGCAGAATTCAGAATGAGAGGGAAGAAGGAAATCAACTGCTTGATCATTAACTATGGGGGGAAAAGGGCGTTCTGACATGCAATAACCACTATAACTTCTAAAACCAGAAGGGAAGCCAGTACTAGCACTTCCTAACATTTCATGTGCTACTTGTACAATGGCCATTCAATACAGGGGGAGGGAGACAAAGGACTACAAAATTATTATCTTAAACTTATCAGCCTAAGAAAGACTGAACCACGCTGCTAGAAAGCAAACATGCTGACATCCCAATTGCTACAGCCTAATGCCAGTAACAGCATGAGAACAAACTAAATGAAAAAATCCCACAGATGTCAGAAGAACAGTTACATTGAAACACTTCCAAAAAAACTCTTCCATTTGAGACTCTTTTTCCTTCAGCTGACCAAAAAAAAAAAAAACTAAAAAAAGAAATCAGAGCTAGAAAACTATCTGCAAGCTCTAGCTGATCACAAAAAGACAGAAATAAAAATTATTTTTAATTATTTGGATGATTATGTGACATTGTCTTCCAGACTGATAATTTCACACTTCTTCTGTCATCTATCCCCAGAAAAAGGAGTGAAATAATTTTAACCCACAGACAGGAAAAGCACATAAGAGTCTTCAACTCATTCAAAGACACAGATAAGGTGCATCACTAGAAGGTCACATAGTCAAATAGAGTCAAACTTGCTCAAATATTACAGGAGAATCATCAGCAAAGTTTCAATATCTATGTAAGGGCCATTGCCTGTAGTCTGAAAAAAAAGAAAAAACAAAAAACCAAAAAAACCACACATTTTACATCTGTCCTCACCTGTGTACTAAAATAGAATTGCTACCTAAAAATCTGGCTTACCTAAGAACACATGATTTTTTTAAAAATATGTGCCATAATGTTCTGACAAAGTATTGTGACAGTGCATGAGGAGAATGGAACAGTCAAAGCCAAGGACAATTAGGGATAAACTCGAACTCGGATAGCATAGAAAACAAACAAAAAAGAATGAATAATTAAAGCAAACTACAGACACTTAGTAGCTGTTCTGCACACATAAATAAGTGTTTGTAGTCTTGAAGAACTGCCATAGTTTTAGTATTTTAATGGATTATTTTAGTAGAAATTGCCATCTTAAGTACACACTATTTCCTTAGCTTCTACTACTCACATCGTCTTTTAAAAGCAGAAACTAACATCTTCATACACCCACTAATATAATCATTACAAACTGGCCTTCATCTGGATGCACTAAACCAAATGTTTAATCTCACAAAATTCAGCAAGTAGAACAAAGTTCTACATCAGTTTTTCTGCACACTTATCCAGATCTGTCACTCAAAACTTTTCTCAGTAACTGAAAATAACAATGTCATGAGATGACAGCCATAGTCATAGTCAATCTGAGCAAATGTCATGACATTTCCAAACTATTGCCTGCATCTGAGCTCTGTTGTTGGGAATAAACATTAAAATATCACAATTCTAAACAAAACTGAACATGCATGAACTGAAGGCTTCAGAAGTGGTCAGCATCAGTCTAACATTAAGGTTAGACACTAGATGTGGCTCACTGCATAGCATGACTACCATATCAGGCCAATAAACATTGTACATTATCATAATGTTCTCATGAAAACTCAGTGCTTGAGGTCGTATCACACCGAAGACTGAAAAAGCTCAAGCTATATGATGTGTAAACTGGGACAATATAATTTGATAAATTTCATTCAACTATTGAATTTTAGTCCATAAAAGCCAATTCTCTAACATACTTTGTTGAGATACACACAGAAGAAAAGGTTCAGTTTTGAGTGAAATGCCACACCAAGGCCATGTAAAAATTTCTACATTAACATCATGGCCAACATCCACACACTGATATCCAAATCCTACTAGGAAGAAGCCCTTTTCTAAATTTGTGATGTAGCAATAACCTACGACCATTCTATCTTTTGCAGAATTGAACCAGGACTCTAGAGAGTGCTATAATGCAAACAGTCAAAAGCCTCCTGGTATCTTTTTACCAGGCTTTCAAGAGTTGGGCTGATGGTTGGACTTGATGATCTGAAAGGTCCCTTCCAACCTAGATGACTATGACTTTCTGATACTGTAGGATAGTGCTTATAACACCCAGGTTTTTCAAGAAGAGAAGTACTTCTATACAGACTGCCAAGCAAATATACTACTGAGTATTTACCTTAAAAAAAAACCACTTACTAAATAAAGACACAGACACTGAGAAATTTTAAACACTGATTGTCATTCCTTACTGTCTGCAAAAGAAAAAAAAAAAAACAACACTCCAGGACTATCCATGTCTATAAAAACAGGTTTTGTGTCAGATGCTGGCTCTTGGGATTGCAAGCACACATGAGGAACATTTAAGTCATTGCAGACTAATTTTATCATCTTTAATTTCTAGCTATTGTTCACAGAATACAAGTACCATTTTTCCTAGAACACCACTATGATCTGCATTAGTTATCTCAGTAGGAAACGTAAATGGATTTTTAAGCAAAAAGCTTTTGCTGTGTATTAAGCCAGGTATTATAAGTCTACGCTAAAGTGAATATCAAGATCAATCTCTTGCTTATTTTTGCTAGAGAATATTCAGAAACTATTGGAAATAAATGAACAATTGCACCTTTTTCCTCCTCTGCCCTAATATATTTCTAACTCTTGTTATACCTCAGTAGTATTATTAACAGTCTTACACTCATTTTAGTCTTTCCACTAAGAATCAAATAGTCCAAACAACACCCATGTTCATACTCCTATAAAGACAAATAAAGGTTGAAAGTTTCCTCAAAGCACACATTTTGCTGTACAAAACCAAGCCTCTCCCCTGCACTTTCTGCATATTAAGTACAAGACATAAGTACTCAAGCTGTTTGCTAGGCCACTACCTATTATTTGTTAAATACCTCTACCAGGTTCAAAATTCCTTTTTATTTAACTACCAATACATGCACACTCTTATGACAAGCTTAATGAATGCACTTAGCTTCACCAATGGGGTAGGGAGGTTGTCTTTGACAGACATCAGTTTAAGAGGTACTGAGAGTAGTTTTATTTAAAAGTTGATCAAGTAACAGAACCAAGCTCCATCTCTCTCATGAGGTCTATCTATGAGAATACTGCCAGAAAGCAAGACGCTGCATCAGTGTAATAAAAATGGGTAATGGAATACAAGTAATAACTCTTTCACATGCTAGAACAGTCAGTTCAACATTTGTTGAAACTACATGACACAACATGTATTCATGTCAAAAGCTGCTGGCAGAGCAACATGGTAAAAACCCAAACATACGTTGTGATGTGAGAGTACAAGTCATAGGACTGAAGAATATCCCTTGTATGCTCCAAGTTCATAGTGGTGGATAAAATGAGCAAGGTTGCTACTGATGGATAGTCTGGTATGATAGTCAGGACGACTGATGCATACCACTGTATGTACAGTACATGATACTGCCTACAGCAAGAACATAATACACTGGGTAACAGACAACCCTGATTTATTATCCAGCAAATATACACTGTAATTAAATCACCCCCACATTTTTGGGGACCCACCTATCACAGCAGTGGTTTTGTGATAGGGCCATTTTCCAAAGGTTGTACAATGATCCATAATTAGATAGACTAGTTCACCATTACCCTGTAGCATCTTACTTCCATGTGGTGAAATTCATAAGAAGAAAATTCTCCTTAAGTGTATTTCAGTGAACAGGCCTCTCCATTTCATTTAAGAGACTCAAGAGAAAAAAAAAAAAAGAAGTCGAGGTATCTAAAAATCATAACATTTCATCCCACTAAAGCATATTTCCATATTTACACTCAGATATTTATTGACCATCCTTTATTGATAGGCCAGCAGCCTTTACGATAAACTTTTTTCCCAATAAGAAACTTCAGTTATAAAGACAACGAATCCAAAAAACACCTTCAATATACACTACATAGTAAAAGAGCAGAAAGTCTGAATTTTGGAGGAAATGGCTATCTCATTCCTTTCCCATTTAAATTTCATAAGCAGAGCTCAAAACTAACATCCGCCTGAATAGTCACTTCACAGAGACGTGCTCTTTCAGGTGGCAAAGCTATTTGAACTAGCATATTTTAACTTTTTTAAATGACAATAAAGAAACCTTGGGCAATTAACAAAACCAGCATATAATTAAAAAAGGATGTAGGGAAAATAAATAGCTTAGGGTTTAAAAGGCAAGCAGCAAGAAAAAAGCATTGGCAGAAATTTGCACAGGCTACACTAGAAGGTTATTACAGGAACAAGTAACATTGTTTTCTCTGGAGAAAAAAAATAAAAGTAACAACTTTAAATTTAATGCTGATACATACCAAGAAAATGAATCCAACTCACACATAACAAAACACTAAAAGAAGCCTCCTTAAAGACACAATAGAATTTTAAACTGTGCTATACTCTAACAGGGGATGTATTAGTCACAGTTCATAGAAAGGAAACAATTTTTTACAGCTCCTTGATCACTTAAGTCTGCTGCAGAACACAATCAACAGGTCAGGACCACTTCATTCATGGTGAGATTACTCAGCAAATGAACACTTAGAGAACAGGCAAGTATGTACTCAGTGTGCACCTGTAACACACAGGTTCCATAAAATAATTAATTTACCAAATAATGGAGAAAGAAACCACACCCACACATTTTAATATGTTCACTTCCATTTAGTAGAAGAGGACTACCATATAGATTTCTGTAAAAGAGCCTTACAGATCAAGAAGGAACAGGAAACAGTTTGGTTTCTGGTGTTATTCAGATTATCTTATGATATATCTTTAAGTTTCCAAATAGACTAGATGATAATTTTGATGTGGACACAAACCTTTTTTTCTCCCCAATCTTTCCTCCTCAGTCCTTTGAAAGCTTACATAAAAAGGAAAAGCTGAAGGCAAGATGAGCACCCAAGTCAGATACATACAGCCCGAAAGAATACGCCCAAGTTCTAAAGTTTAAGATACCACTGCTTTGAAATACATGATGGAAATGAAACCTGCTTGGTGTTCCCCTCTGTAACACCCATGCTGATATTTTATCTCTGCACTATCCTGATCTATTTAGGCAATGACATTTCAGATCCATACACCTGGGAAAAAAAAAAAGGCAAATCCAGCAAATCCCTCACTGCTTCCTCTAGACTCATCATTGGAATTTCAATTTATCATAATACAGCAACATATTGCCAACATATTGGCAATATACAGTTTCTTCTCTACTTTGATACCACATAATACTGTGAACCAAAGAGAAAAGGGCCAAAAGAACAGACAAGACAAAAATAATCAAATAATCAGGACTTTGTACAACTACGTATGAAGACTACAAGAATTGTACAACTACATAATTTTGATAATTCAGATTGAAGTTTTTTTAACATGTTTAAATAGTGTATATTTTCTTTGGCTAGTTTGGTATAAAGGTCAAGTGATGACAATTTCATTTTGCTAAATATCACTGAGGTGGATCTTCAGTATTATTCATATGAAGTTATATTTTTTTCTAATTTAGAAAAGGCACAAAAGTCCTATTTATCATTTCCCATGTTGTATTTCTGGAAGAATGTAGAATACATGGAAAGAACAATTGGCATTTATAGGGAATGCAATTCAAAACATACCACTGACAAGCCAGAACAGGTAAGGTACATGGCACACATCTTTAGTGCACTTGCTGATTTATAAACAGTATCTGTCTAAGGACATCACTGTAATTTACAAACTTTGTACACTAAGATCACAGCTGCAAACCACAGCAGCAATGGATCAGCATCCAGAAGCATGACAAACTACTACCATATTCACATGAAAGGGAAAAAATAGGGGAGGAAATGGTTACTTACTTTGTTTCACATGAAACCACTGAAGAAATCATTCTCATTTCCCCAATCCCTCCTGCCACCACTACAGCCCTGCTCTGCTGCTCCGTTTATGAAACAAAATAGCTATCAGTAATCTGAGAGCAATACCATCTGTATCAAAGCCAGAGTCACCAGTTTCTGGCAGGTTGCAGGGAACAACAAAACAGTTTTCTAGCTAGAAATTCATCTTTCGCTACCTCTCTGTATCAGCTGGAAAAAACCCCATTGGACTATTTCAAATAGCAGGGGAGGAAAAAGGGCAGAGCCAAACATGACCACAGACCTAAACAGACTGCACAAAATTTGCATTTGAATGTCGTTTCATTATACTCAAATTTTATTAAGTAATGTGCAAAAATAAGTGACTAAACCGCCAAGACAATAATTTGGTTAAATGACATATGTTAGATTAAGGAAACATACATGTGCAACAAATTTCAGAAGCTCATTTTTACATTCTAGTGAGAAAAAGACAGCTTTATTATTCAAGTGCCCAGGCATTTAATTTCTTTCCCATTTATTCTAGAGCTGTACAGAAAACAAACATGCATTAGCAACAACTATTGTCTGTCCGACATACAGAGAAACATCCTATTCTATCTCCTTGCACCTTCTAGGAAACAGATGCCGCAGAAACTACACATGATAATTTGACTTCTTTTGTTTTTTTAAATTTTTAGTACCCTCACTTATGCGAAGATATCAAAAATCACATCTGATGTCATATCATGCAAGGAGCTCAAGTTACATTTTTTAATTACGTGGCAAACTAAACGAAGTATTTAGCAATTAAAATAGGCTGTCTTTCTCAGATGAAAAAATAGTAGAACTGGGTAGGTTACTTTTAATTCCTTCCTAAAACAAAACACTGTATTGTCTTCACACACCTTGAGACAAACAGTCCAAAGAAGTCACACTTTGCAGTTTCACTCTAACAAAAGTACGTTAATGCACCTAAAGTTAAAACACATTTCCTTGTCCCTCCTACTTAAATCTTCAGAAAGAAACTGGATTTCTTTTTGCAGTGTATGTAGCATTTTTACTCTCCTATGTGAATCATTATGTGTAATGGCCACAAGAACATCATTTAACACTAACTTAAGTAGTCCAGGTGTTCCAAAAAAAGGAAAAAGGAAAGAAGAAAAAGCTTTCCATATGCTGAAAGGAGTTATTCTGAAGTTTTACTCTTGTAGAACAAGAAATTACAAAGCATGCAGCATTCTTTATGCTTTCTCCACTGTGGTTTGAGTCACATACTCAAAAGCATCACCTTTTACCTATGGAGTTACTTCCTCTCATCTAGCTCAATGACACAGCCACCTATCAAAAGGTTTGCTAAGAAATGAAATTTAAATTAAAAAAACACTCCAAAACCAGACTATGGATAAGAATAAATATCACTATATACAGGGTAATAACCAGTTCCACATGAGAAGCCTGCCTCCTTGTGGCTCAAGTAATCATAAATTATATTTCTCCAATTTGTTCCATCATATCCATTAAATCTGGTGAGCCAAAAGCATAACAACAACCTTCTAGTTAAGGTGGCTTTGGAGTTCAGCTTTTTTAGGGGCTGGTGTTCTGCTTGGTTCTGGGTTTTTTCTGGGAGGGAGAGGGGAGCTGATGAAAGAGAAGGATGTTTCTAACTTTAAGAAGAGATGTCAAAGATTGCTTTAAGCTTCCTCTGCTACAACTCTAACTAGCTAACATGCAAATATGGGAAAGGACAGAATCCCAACTTAAAAACAACTGGCATTCTTTACAAGGCAACGAAAGCAAAAACTTGTCAGCACTTTGGCACCCAAATTCAGAAGGATGCAAACCTTGGCTCAGCTGCAGCTTAACCTAGTAGGCCTCTCTTGACGCCTTGGCAATCAACAGTAAATCCTCTTTCTGCCCATGGGACACCTTCAGGGTACGCTTAGGAGGATTTCACTCTTGACAGTGGTGGAGTGCTTGGTGCTTTCAACAAGATGCAGACATTCCTCTGTCCTGCCAGAAGAGCTCGATTACATGGGGCTACTTTCTTAATGCCTGGAAGAGTAAATTCTTTAGAAAACAGCTAGGGGAGTGGCTTTTTTTTTTTAATCCGGTCACTCTATTGTGCAAAAGCTTAGTGGTTAAAGACCTCAAAACCTTAGTGACAACCACAAAATCAAATCCGCACCAGTCTTAGGAAGGAATCACATCATCAGGATGACTTTAGCTCATGAGAGCATCTTGCAGAAGCTGCTCTATTTTGTGCAAGTCTGAGACACAAAGCACCCTCAAAAAGAAGGGAAGTTAGTGTCCACTGCAAGGGCTTTTTAATACAAAACATGTTAAGGAAACACAAAAATAGACACATTTTCTCAGTCTCACAACTGCTGGACTTGCAATTTGCCACTTTCTATGTCACTACCTCTTTTTAGGAACTATTTTCCTAACCTCTGAAGTCAGACTTACTCTTTCCAATCTACAGCCCAGTAATCTGTCTGGAAAAACACTGAACTGAATCCACAGCTCTCCCATGCTTACAGTCGCTTTAACTAGAGGTTCAATGGAAGAAAGAAAGAATGAAGGGCTGGGGGGGAAGGGGGGAAGGAAAAGGTTGTCACCTCTTAAATTCCAGACATGGAAGACATTGCTACTTTCTACTGCAGTTTTTATGCCTATATCCCTCTCATTTTTAATTATGTACCATTGAAACTACTACTACTTTGTGTCCTCTAGCCCTTTCATGCCTGCTCACCTCTCACCAGGTCATAATAACACACAGAGAGCTGTGGATTCCACTACCATTGCCAGATGCCAAAAACTAAGGCAAGTACTGCAACAACCAAATACCTACACAGACCTCATTGAAAGGTTGTATACGAAGAAGAATAATAAAAGTAAGTACAAACTTACATTAACTCTGATGTTATTCCAATAAGAAAAAGAAAACTTCTTCTCTTACTCAGCTGCAATCCTAGCAAAAGGGAAACACCTTCAGTGCTACTGGGGAAAAAGAGAATTGATGGTGCTCATCAGATTGCAGGACTGGCTGCTGCGCCAAACAAGTTCAGTGCATCTGGATAATACTATCTGTATATGGAAAAACAAAATCATACTTTTGGAAAAAAATGTTCTGTTTCTAAAACCAGATCCATAACTAACATGCAAATTACTTCAGAAAATTAAGAAATAGGCCAGCTTTTGTAATTTTAGAGACAATGCAGTAGAGAGTTCCGCTTATTAAAAATTATGTTCTTCTGTAAGCAACTTTGTCTCCATTATACTGAAGTGCTGGGTAAGTAATAAGGACTAAATGAAGTCATACACATCAAGAAATTTACTACCGCAAGATTTCTTTTCCCAAGTTTAAGACAGTTTGTGTTTTTGCTTTATACCACAGTCTGACACTAAACTAATAACCTATGACATTACACACATCTTCCTCTACTTACATTTGCTAACCTATGTTGAGGCCTAGGATTATATTTTACACTTCACTGACAGAAAATAGAATCCTGAACCCCAAATAATTGTTAATTTCCCTTCTTTTTTCTTGAGGTCACAGTACTCATTTTTGTCCTTACCAAACAATCTTACTTTAAACTTTCTCATTTCTAAACCTAGCTCTTAGCTTCAGTTCAGGCGTATGAAATTTCTCATTTTCCCTAAATTATCTCTACTAAACTCTCACAATTGCGCACACAATTAAGGTTTTACTAACTTTTGAGCAGAAAATTAACAAATTATAGGAAGCAAGGATCAGGATCATAGATCTCTTAAAACCTAGTAAAAGGCCTCTTACTGACATCAGCAATAAACAGCAGCATGTTCTAATAGATTAAATACTCTGCTTGTACTCAGAAAAACGGCTTTCCTCTCTGTTTTATCCTTACCTAGTCTTCTAGACAAGATGGCCTTGGGCAACTCACTATGCCCATACTGCTGTTTCCCCAGCAGTATAAACAAACTGTGGAGTTAGGTATCTGTCTGGAAACTCCAAATGAAACACACCATAAGAGTTAAAAAACACATTTCCCTATCTGCAGGTATATTTGCCTTAGACAGCTTTTCGTTATCCCATTATACATCAGCAGCAGAGTTAAGATTGCTTTTACTTTCTAAATACACTCTGGTGGTTCTTCAAGAAAGGCCTCAGGCTACTGCCTTACTTTTGTATCCCACACTTGATCTATGCCTGCTACTGTATCTACTTTGTATTGTATCTATTGCTTGTATTTAGCAATATACACTTAGAACATACTGTAATATACTACGTCAAAAGTTGTTGCCAAACAGATTACCGAGCCAGAAGGAGAAAATAAAGCAAGACATATGAGAACAGAAAGCCAATTACCAACAAGAAGCAACTCATTCTCTAGACCCTTGCTCACGTAAGCAATCTTATAAGTAATCATGCACGTATTTGCTTTCTTGACCTGACACAGGAACCAGTCATCAACACATTTTAACTGAGAATACAAGTACTGTTGAAACAAACTGCATCAAAGCAATATAGAAAGATTCCTCTCCTTATGCGCTGATGGACTTCAGAAACACTACCTTTATTTAACAGGAGAGTGACATTTACCAGCAAATAGCACTGGTTAGCTGCAGTGCACTTTGTTTACCTCGTTCTATTCCTATTTTTGGGTTTGTATGGGGATTTTTGAAAAGTGATGCCATTATGAAATGCTTTTTGACTTTTACTGTTCCAAAATATAAAGCTTGAACAATGGTTTGTGAAAGACCTTGGCTTTACTAGCCTCTGAGAAGGAAATAAAAAAATAACAAAAAAGCTCATGCATTTATTAGTTTTTTTTCTAAGCAGAGTTAAAAGATAAAGTTCCCACACCATGCTATAAAAATCTGTTTTGATTAATACAAGAGTGGACTGCAACATACTTCCAGCTGTTTTCCTAATCAATGAACTACTACAATACACTGAAAAAAAATCACCTAGCAAGTTGATGAGTAATGTAAAATTAGTCCTGTACTGTCAACAGACAACTTCTTGAACACCAGCAACTGAGCAGTTAAAAAAAAATTTAAAAGACAGATTTTCACTGACATGAAACATGACAAATCCAGCTACTTCCTGAAGGATTGGAAAACCGATCAGAAAACCGCATCTTTCACGCATAGCAGTAAGGAGAAAGGAAATCGCTATGAACCCAAGAGGAAGGAAAGAAAGGGAGAAAGGCATTTGCGGCTGAGATCCACAGCTGTTCTCTAGGTAGGCACACCAGCCCAGCCAGCTTCAGTGCCCGCGGGGGAAGGAAGGGGCAGACGCTGTCTGCCTGGAGGGAGCAGAACGCAGCCCGCTCTCCCCTCCGCTCAGCACTGAATCTCCCCGCCGCCTGCCCCGCTCTCCCCTTTCACACCAACTTCCATGGCCCGGGACTTGGCCGGCTGTAGTTGGATAGGGAGCGACGTGACGAGGCTGAAACCGGTCTGAAGTCCACAAAGAAACCATCTGCCTCCGGGAAAATGGGCTAGGGAAGGGCGGGAGAGGAGGAAGGACGGGAAGGAGGAAGCCGGAGGAGTTTCACTCTGCCTGAAAGCCAGCGGCACTCACGCCTCGCGGAGGCGAGGAGACATCTCTCCATCTTCGCCGCCGCCACACTCCCCGCC
>VZTY01027174.1:119072-140391 GCA_013400935.1 Turnix velox | reverse complement strand
GGTCAGGGGGCAGAGGGCGAACGCCCGCCCCCCCGACCAATCCGGCGCCGCCCGGCCCTGAGGGGGGCGGAGCGGGGCGGGACTACCGGCGTCGCCATGGTTGCAGCACGCCGGGCCGCCAGCCGGGCCGCTTGGCTCCGTACCCCCCCACACCTCCTCTTCTTTCCTCACGGCCGGGGGCCGCGGCAGAGGCCGCACCGAGACCCGCCCTAGCCCGCTCTGCGGCCGCCTGCCTGAGGCACGCGCGCTGCCCGCCGCACCGAGAAGCATGTGCCGCGCGCCAGCGGCTGGGCGGGGGGAGCAACGGCTCCCTCCCCCTGAGGCGGCCGCGCTGCGCGGAGCAGCTCCGTGCAGCCCTGATGTGAGAGGTGACCCCAGAACGCAGGGTTTGCAGTGTACAGCGCGCCCCCGTTGTATGGTGCTGTATGGTGCTACAGTTTTCGAGCACCATAGTATATACCATTAATGCGTTGGATCACTGGCGTTATCTCACTCCCACCCATACTGGTGGATTATATTGAAACTAACTGGTCCACAGAAACTGTCCTGGCCACCCCAGGTTGTGTCCATCTCTCTCTTTGCTGTTCTCACTGAACAGCAGCAAAAAGATAACATGCTTTGTAAAGGTGTTGTTCTTGAAATCACTTGGGGCAGGCGAGAAGGCAAATCCACGTTGGATGAGGTCCAGCGCCCTCTGCGTGACAGGTGTCTGCACCTCATTTATAAGTCTGCTGTATGTCATTTAAGAGACTCTTACGTGGCCTTATGAGAGACATCAAGCTCCTTACAAATCCATCGTCTCACTGAGGTCACTCACCTGCTCCCCTTACACTTGCTGTTGTCACTGCATTACTGTAGTGCCCAGACTGGAAACATGGTTGTCCCTACACAGATCTAAAGGGACCTCTGGGACATTCTGCCTGGACCTTCCCAGGAGACAAAACTCTGCTTTTAGAGGCTGGTGGGTTGATACTGGGTCATAGCCTGGAAAAATTACCTTCTTTCTGCTTACTCAGTTCCACTCCGAAACACGTCGAGACAGATGTTGCGCTGCTGCTGGCTCTCACTATGGTTTGCTGACTTGTGTGTGCAGGGCTCGTGCTACTGTTTTTCCATGGCATTTGCTGCTGTCTGGTCCAGCTGTGAGACACCAAGAAATGAGAATGCAAAACTGGGCAGAGACACATTCCCAAACAATTAAAAACCACCTCTATTTCAGAGCCACAGTGTCCACTCAAAGCAGAACATTCCTGATTTTCAATGGTTTTCCCTGACACTTCCTTTTTTTCAACATGCTGTTTCATCAATGCCCATTCTGACTACACCTTTCATAGCTGTCCTCCTTCTGCCTATACCAATGTCAGACCTCTGCCAGCCCAGCAACACCAGCTGCTACAAAGCCCCTGTAGAAGACAGCTTACCCGGTCATGCCAGGATGCGATGCCAAATTCTGTTGCATGAGTAGAAAAAGATCCAGAAGCTGAAAGAAACAGCACCAAAGGCTCAGCAGCTCAGCAGCACAGTCACTGTGCTGACAGGCTCATCAGGAAGGTGATTAGTGTCAGCACTGGCTGTCCATCCTGCAAAGACTCCAGTGAATAACTGCATACCTTCCCACCGGAAAGAGGCCTGATGGAGAGATGGGAAGGACAAAAAGACAAAGAAAGAAATCCCGAATATAGTCAAGGAACTTAAAGACATTTCTCTCTTCTTGTGAGGAAATGACTCAATAAGCTCAGCATTCTGATTTTTGGAGTTTGGAGGGAGCTGGAGAGAAACATCCAATTTGTGCAAAACACAAGTTTTGAAATCAAAAAAACTGACACTTACTGAAGTGAGGTGTATTGGAGAGCATAGCTTGCCAGGAGACACGCAGATGTTCTGGATGAGTTTTTGATTTATCAGAAGTGTGTTTGATGCAAGCAAGAGCAGTTCCTGCAAAAGCACTGGTTATGCCTGTCCAAAAAACCACGCACACATACATCACCCCAAAGGCTAAATTTTATATAGCATGATTTTATTTAGCATGATTCAGAACAGGCTCAGCCTACCCAAGATTATAAACTTGCTGGTATACTCCTGCCACTTGAACTCTACCATCAGCTAGGAGTGAGATGAAGGAGCAGCTCCCTGCAGCTGGGGTACCTCTTCACTGGGCAGAACTGCTGAGGGAGAGGATGCTGTGCATGACATCCTTCCTTATGGAGAACATCATGAGCTTGCTTGTGTAAAGTGCAAGTTCTGGAGCCCATTAATCCCATTTAACCTTACAAAATCTGCAGGCCGCTTACTCTTTAAATATATTACAAAGCCTACAGAATCATTTCTTGCTCTTCTCATAGTCTAAAGGATCTTGGGATGGTCTTCAAAGGTCTCCCTGAAGCAGCAGGTATTTTCACAGATTTTAACAACGTGCTTAGATAGATTTTTCCCTTTCCAGCAAAATTAGCCAGCCATGCATGTACAGAAAATCCATCTGTAGCTGCACACTTCACACAAGCTTACCAAAATAATCCTCTGCACATGCTCAATCATGGTTTTTGAGGGTTTATAGCTCAGTCAAATCAAAACTAATTTCTTCTCAAACAAGCAGATACAAGTGTACTTCAAGGAAGGCTACTTCCATGTCAGAGTTCATTTTTCACCCTTCTGCTGATAAAGTTGCAGAAATGCTCAAAAGAGGCTGTAAGAACCTGTTTAGCTTGAGAAACATTTTTCTTTTTTTTCAGTCCCTTGATATTCTGAACTTGCTGAACCAGTTCTGTTCAAATCTTTCCAAATATTCACATTTGGACAAAGTCCCAATCCAGCAGATTTCATCCTGAATCATTTATATTTCAGAGACCACAGAAAATACGGAGGTTTAGAGTGGAAAATGTTACATTGCTTTAACTAGTTGAAAAGCTGCCTGTTCTACTACGACACATTTGCATGCACATACCTCTTTGCCTCAAAAGTCCTAACACGTTTAGTCAGCAAAGCAAAACTGGGGGAAAAAAAGCCCTTCAATTATATCAAAGAATTCAAGAAAAAATGTAAGACATTTAAAAATTATTTTTCCAGTGCATTTCAAAAGGGAATATTAGCATATTGTAAGAGCAGCATTGCTAGCATGATTCACAGAATAAAAATGCTTCTGTATCAGTCACAGTCCTCTAAACAAAAGAGAGATCAAGCATGTGAGAGTACAAATAGGAGTGAAATTTGCAGAAGGAATCATCAAAACTTTGCCTTTGATCTGTCATGCAGACACCTAGATTTGTTGGGCAGAATTCTGATCTACTTAGCTAGAGTGCAAACCAGAGGGAAATTTACCCGTTTTATTTGAGTGAGGGTATGAAACTAGATATATCCATGATGGGAGTCTAATTCAGAGAGTTAATGTCCACTTTCATGTAACTAAAGACCACAGCAGTTGCTCATCCTTCTCTGGAGTTAAATGACGTAGTCAGTGGTGAACACATCCTCCAACAGTCCAAATGGAAAATAGTCTTCACCTTCCTTGAGGAAAAAGTGAGTCAATCCCTCACTCATGCAAGCAACACTGTCCTTACAAAGACAGAGAGGAGGATTTTCAGATCAGGTCTGAAACACAGGAAATACATTTTTAAAGTCTAAATGCCGAAAACCCAGTCAGGATACCTGAACTTCTTTGACACGGGGAACCTAGTATGCTGCTGATCCAGTTCAGATTCCAGTCTTTTGAACCTATGCAGTTACGTCACAAGGTATATCATTCCTCCTCTCTCATAAGAAATATTACTCATTAGCCTAATGTAAGATGTTGTGTAACACTGAACTCACACATTAACATGAAATTTAAAATACATATCTAGAGAGGGTATAGGTTTATTAATACCTTGAGAGCTTAAGCTGAGTTTGTGTTTGTAAGGCAAGAACAGTGTTTGTAATGAAAGATCCTGATCCTGCAAACATTTATGCAAATGTTTAACTTCATTCAATGCATATTCCCATTGGAGTCAGTCAGACTACTCATATGTTTAAAATTATACGCTCATAGCTGAGTACTTGCAGGATTAAAGGTTAAGTGCAGCTAGCAGGTCTGAAAATCTATGTGGGTGTTTTGCAATTCCTCACTGCACAGTGGTAACAAAGAGAAGCAGACTACCTCCTCAGCTAAAGACTTGGGAGTCAACATGTCCTTACCCATCTGTTTAGATGCCAAGATCCATGTTTGTTTAATTTTTCAACACAGTTTCTGATGCTACCCAGAGTAGGCAGACATGCCGGCAGTAGCATTCAAAAGTGGCTCGCTTCCAGAAAATCTTGTTACCCTCCAAGAATGTTTTTTGAGCTGCTAAAACCCCAAGTAGCAAATATTTTATCATGTACAATTTACCTTGAAAATAATGTCTTGCTCTGCCTGACCTGTAAAGGAGTTGTCAAGCAAAGTCTGAAAAATGCAGGCCCTTTAGAACTGAAGCTCTAAAGACTTTGATTTCAAGAAGGCAGTATCTTCACTTTTAAAGAATAAAGCAACAGCTATTTCCTCTGATAGCAGGGATTTTTATGCTGTTTCTCCATTAGTGATCAATCAACACATTACACCATGCAATACAGACATTGTAAACACTGCATTTTCTCCCACAGGATCAACTCAAGCCCTCAACCTTCCAAAGCAAACGGTCCAAATCTGAAGCCCTTCCTCTCTACTAAATGAAGTTTAAGGTTCAGCATTCCTTGGAGTAGTCCAGTTCAACAAAGAGAGGAAACACACTATTTTCTTATGGGTGGTGAAGACAAAGGAAGAACAGCTCAGCCTTTGGTAGGCCTCTCACTAAAGATGGCAGCAGTCAGTACAAACTGCAGTCCCCATTGCCAACCATTCTTCCTGAGCTGAGTCACTTTGTGTTGTACTGAACTTCAGCAGCACAAAACAAACCTCTTGCGGTATTCTGTAGGCTGATGGGCGGATTTCAAAACATGATATGGCTCAGAAGCATCTCTCATAGGAGACTGATGACAGATGAGAGAAAGAATTTTCTGCATAGAGAAGTTTGATGAAACAGTGTCCTCACCTTTGATTCAGGTAATTTGATCTGCCTTTGTTGCATTTATCTGAATTCTGAGGGTCATGCTGCATTCTTCAGAGCTGCCAGGAGTGGTAAAGACTGATGATCTATGGTCTGAGACAGGGCAGGAAATTCCATCCTTTCCTCTTGAGCAAGACTGCTTTGCAGTGGTGTGCAGCTGTGGCACTGTAAGTCATTTGAGGCTAGGGATAAACGCTGTGTGCTAATGCATAATACAAAAGTCTATTTTTGAGCAGCAAAGACAAATGTGAACACATCAAACAGCACACACAAAAGTGTTGTAATCACAAGTGGTACTCTGTCTATTCAGATTCATAATCCAGATCAGTAAGGCTGCAGCTAAGTAATTTGAGGCTATCCATCTATGCTTCGGCAAAGCATAGAGAATGCAGCTAAATTAGCCTACAATAAGATTCCTGGAGATCAAGAAAGATGTTTCCACAAGTCAGTGTTCTGCCAGAAGCAGATTTTGCTTATCTCTTTAAATAAAGCCTGTCCTAGCTAATTGCAGCATTATCCACTCATCAAGGGAAATGTAAGAGACTAAGAGAATTAGGAAGAAAAAAAGTTAAAGGGAGGCAAAGTAGGCGGGAAGGTGTGAATGCAACATAGGCCTTTCCCTGACAAAGTTACTGCATCATATTCAAACTCCTGAAGTGAAAAGACTGGTGTCACAGGTTGCCAGCTGTTCGACCCTAGACAGAGGGCAACAAGAACCTGATGTGGCCAGCCTCAGTATTGTAAATGCATCTCTGCAATGGCTGTATATGATTCAGATGGGCAGAGAGACAAAATCTTTTCTTGCTATACAATATTTTCATTCAGCTGGATAGTAGAAAGAATTTCATTGCTTTTTCTGCATTTTATTGTAGGAGTTAAAGAAATTTTTTCAGTCTGAGACACATTAAGAAATATCCTAATTGCTACCAATGGCAAGTTTACTTCCAGAGGTGCCAGAATGGACAGGCTGAATACAGAGCAGATGTCTTTCAGGAAACTTTTTTTCTTTTAATACCATTCCTCCTCATTGTTGTCTCACACTTAGCTTTTGTCTCAAAAGTGGTGTGCTGACTATAGCAAACTATCCACACTAGTCCTCCTGGGCACAGTGTGGTCTGACAATCAGCAGTGCTGCAACATCCTCATAGACAACTCTGTGCACCATTCCCCACACACCTGCCTCAGCGCTGCAACTGCTTTTTGCACAACTGTGGCTAAACAAATGAGCCTCAGTGATTTTCTGTCAGTGCTGTAGATTATACTCCTGGATATTGCGCATGAGTATTTTACACCATGCAATTAAAATTAGCTTTTTACACAGCACATGTCATCAATAAATGTTATTTTATCATGTTCATTTGCATATTTGCCCATTTGTGTAGTTTGGCATTTGGATCTCACAATCATCATAACAAGTTACAGAAGACTTCTGTGTCATGCTCAAAAGCATATTTCATATAGAAGGCAAAAGAGACACTCTAAGCTATTTCAGTTCACACGTCCTCTAGAAGTCATATATTGATTTCTCACAAATTTAATCTTTCAGACAGTAAGTAGGCTCCCTTACCACAGGGGATGAAACTGACCCTGCTTATAGCCTTCAGAGCTTAAGCGGCTTTAAACCTTTATCTTCATCTGTTGAAATCATAAAAGACACCGTTTCTAAAAACAGGGTCAAAAAAAGCAAACCTGGAGAAACCTGGAGTTTTAGTTTCCCTCTACGAACAGAAGTAGCCAGATCTACCCTCTTTGCAACACAACTGAACCACAATGAACTTGGCCCTGGCCCGATCACACAAACAAAATTATTTGAAAGAGAAAGATTGCTCTGCAGAGACCATGTATTTTCCACCCCTCTTGTTCTTTCAAAAGTTTCAGGTAGAGGAGCAAGGGTTTTCTTCCAAGAAGTCAAACAGCAAATAAAAGAACTTTCTGTCCTGGTTTTGTAAGCTGAAGGTCTGGGGGTTAGATAACTGAGGTTAAGATCTTTTTCCCTTTTTCATTCTAGCAGAGTATTGCTCACTGTTTTCTCCCACTTTCAAAACTACTTCTACAGTGAAGTATACACCTTGTGGTGTATACGGTCAAATAATGATTTTACTTTTACTTGTAAATTAGATTCTTTCAACACATGCAGGTGTAAATGAGGCCTTCCCTACTGAAATAACATTTTGTTCTTAATAATTCCCCAGTTAATTTCTTCTTCCATAAGTCCAAGAGAGAGATACTTCATCTGATTGTCATTGCATGTGCATTTGTATAAATTGGGAGTAACTCTGTAGAAGGTCATGACATTACAATAGCCTAAAACTGCTGTAAGTTGAGAAAAAGAATCATGTTTCATATATAGGCCCTTTTCCCACTGAAAAGTGGTAATACATAGGGGAGTAGCATTTGCACATACTACTGCACTACATATACTTTGCACAGAAGAGTCCCAAAAGTTGTCACCACGGACAACTATGCATGGAAATACTCACAGGGCCACTGTCAGCCCCAAAGTCTCATGTGCAGGGAATAGAAGTGGGAGGGGAGACAAGGGTAAGGGAGGCATGGGAAGAGGAAGAGGAGAATCAGAAAAGAGAGGACATGCCCTCTGCTTGGTTACATACAGGCACACACTGGTTGTTTGAGGAAGACAGCACAAGGGACATGCCTTCACACTGTAGCCAGTCATGCATCACTTGTTAAAGAGGGAAAAAAACCAGCATTTTAGGCAATGCTTCCTACCATGATGCTGGAAATAGAAAACTCTGTGATGATGAATGAGAAAAACACCGCTTCTGGTATCATATCTTTGTAAGCAGCACTTCTACTATATACTTACTTTTCTTTCAATTGTCTGAGGCATCCTCTCCAGAAGGATGTCCCAGCACAACTTAAAGGAACAAACATCCTTGGCTGTACTGCATAGTATAAAATATTTACCAGGTATTCTCTCCCTATCACTGTTACAGAAGAGCTCACTAAATACTTGCCTAGGGACACAGATGTTCTCATAAAAGTACAGCATGACAGTGGTGAGACAAATGTGCATACACAATATTGACCTTGGTGGTCATATGCCACAAGAAGCACCAGCAGAAATCCTACATTTAAGCAGTACAGCTGCTGTCAAACCTCGAAGAGCCTTACCTAAACTATTATTTTTCTGAGTCATCTTTCAGGATCTTAAAAGTTATGTGCCGTGGAGCAGCTAAGATCCAGAGCTCTTGCTGAGAAGAGTGCAGAGGGGACAGTGGCTTGACACTACAGATGCTGCTGACATACCTGAATGCAAGGATCCCATCAGGAAAAGTACTCTATCACCACATCTTAGCCAGGCACTCACCTACACACTGCAGAGAAACTGTACCGAAGAAATGCATTGCCCTGTGCTCCCACACTTGCCCAGGGCTTTGTCAAACCACTATTACAGGATTTCAGCCAGAACAAAAAACATTATTTTCTGTGCTTGGGTGTCATGGTTTTCCCTGCTTTCTGATAGGACCATGCTAGGGGCTGAATGCAACAGGAAGCCTCTCCACTGTTAGCAGGACCACTGTGGCTAGTATCTTGCTCTTCCCTGCTTCCATTTCAATTTATCAGCTTCACAGATTTTGCCTTTCCTCCTGGCAGATAAACTTCTTTTAAATTCGATGAAAGGCAGTTTATGTCTTTGCTGAAATTAATAGCATGCTTTCTGGCATGTGACTAACTAACAATAATTAACCTGGCAGTTGGTGTTTCCCTCCTCATGATGCTCTGTGCCAGCTCACCATAGAGTTTTCTTGCTGTGTGCACAGCTTTCTTGGCTAGGTTACATTCAGGCCTACCCTATGCTTGAGTAACAATAATAAACAGGAAAAATTAAGCAGTTATCTTATTAGATTACTATTATTTTAGTTAGACTTTCTGTTCTAAAAGCCAAAAAAAACATCAGCCATCCAATAATACTCAGGAGAGCTGTTTTTATCCTCTAGTCACTAAAACATCGAGCTATTGTATGGCTGTACCAAGGAATTTGATGGAACACCAAATTAATTCAGGATCCTGCTGGTACTTCAGCTGCTGTTTTAAGCTATGAGCTTGTATTATCACTCCTAAAGAGAGAGGAAAGATGGGGAGTTTGCATTGGAAAAACCTGAACAGATTCAGATCAGCACTTGTCAGGGTCAGCCTGAACATGTCATTCTTTCAATTCCTGAAAAATTGTACCGTGCTGCTGTACAGGAAGAAAAAAAGGCTTGAAATAAAAGGCGTCAAAGAGCTGGAAGAGGTCCCAACAGGAGTCCCACACCCCACTCCTCCAGCCAAGGAAGCAGAGTCCTGGTGAGAACTTGACGCAGTTGGTGATACATGTCTGAGAGGAGTCAGTATGCTTCTGGTATCTCAGGAAATGCAGAACAAAATGCTCACACCTACAAACACAACAGAGCTCTGCATTTATAATTTACTAGGTGAAGAAGTTTTTCTTTCCAAGAAGAACAGAATCTTCATAGAGGAACCTCTTCAATATTGGAAACTCTGCAGAGCTGTGCTTTTATTCAGCGTGCCCCATGGGGAGTGGCTTTACCTAGAGCTGAGAAAAGTTTGAATAAATAAATCAGCTAAGCCAAGGCCTCTTTTCAATGTGTAACCAGTTATCCCCTTCTCACGTGAATCCACCTGCCAAGATTTTCCTCTGATTCCTTGAGAAACAGAGCTCCCAGTCTCCTTGGGACTCAGCTGGGCCAGAAGCCCTTCAATAGCTGCCTGTGAAATGGCGTAGTCTCAGGTCACTCATAGTGGATCAGAGCCCACAGCACTGATTATGATCAAACATTTGCACATGTAACAGGTACCTGCCTTGTGGGCTGTTGCAGGGACCACAGCCAAGTGAGTTCACTGCTCTCCATCCTACTCAGCTGAAACACATTCCTGGTAGGAAACCTTAGTAAAGCCAGAACCAATCCTGTAGCTGCTCCATGGAACAGAAGGGGAACATCAGTACAGAAGCAGTTCATCTTGTGCTGTTCAGAATCACTAAATTCTCTAAACCAAGCCAAACAAGAAGAACAGTCACAATTGAATTTGCTATAGTTTCAGCTCATCAATCTAGTTAGATCTCAACTCTATACAGAAAAAAACAGCAGCAACTAAAGGCAGGATGAATACCTTGTGGAAGCAATAAGCTATATATTGTCAACTGCTTACACAGATGGGAAAATCATAGAAGCAGTGGCAAGGCTGACAACAGTTTGTGAGAACTGACAACATCCCAAAAGCTAAGGAATGCATACTCTTTGTCCAATACTTCTTGACATTTCCTCAGAGAGCAAGTTCCTAAATTGTGTATTTCTGAGTTCAGACAAAACCTCCCACACTTGTCAAGAGTATAAATGCCCAACCCTGGGCTGTAAGACTTCCATAGGTGTTGCCATTTATCTTTTTCTTTCTTTTTTTTTTTTCCTTTTTTTGGTAGAGATGGCTCTTGTAACATCTTGACTTCTGGGCGAGATGAATTCTGTCACTGTGCCAATTCTTTGCACCAGGCAATGGAGGGCAAAGATGAGGCTTCAGATGTGTCCCACTTATATGTCAAAATATTGCAACACTGACAAGTATTTCAGTGCTGTACATTCCCTGAATATTAAACTTCTTTCTGGTACTGTCTTGTATAGCTGTACAATATGGCTCTCTTTATACTCCAGTTTACCAGCATGCTTTTTCATTTGCAGTTAGGCTGGTAGGTGAAGAAAGCCCCTCACAAAAATCAGGATTGCATTTTTCCAATCTTTATTCAAGTATGTAGCACATGGCAAACTATCCAAGCAAACCAGGATTAGAAGTCTAAGAGCTAAGACATATTCACACCTTTTCAGACCTGAAGTATTCTTTATCAGAGCTTAACTCACTATTTATCTTTGCAAGGTTTAAAAAGAATGTTTTATTACCTACCTCAGTATTTTCTTGCCATCTTCAGAGATGATGGAGTGGAGAGTGCACTTACAAAATTTGCAGATGATGCCAAGGTGGGAGCAGATGGAAGCACTTCCGAGGATGGCATTAGAATTCAAAATTATCTCAATATGTTGGAGAAATAGTCTAAAACTAGCATGACAGAATTTAGTAACAATGCATAAAAAGCGTGACATGAAGAAATGAAAGATCAAATGCACTAATACAAAATGAGGAATCATAGAAGAGGTGAAAGGACTGAAAAAAAATAATGTGAGAGCAACAGTAGGAATCAAAGCAAATATGAGTAAAGCAGGTAAATCTCATGGAAGACAAATCTTATACTGAGATGTACTATTACAGGAATGTTGTGCGCAACAGGGAATTATTTGGCTCTGCAAGGCAGCTGGGGTACTGGATCTAGTTCTGGGTGGCTTCTACAAAGAGAAACAAGACTATGAGACCTTTAGAGAATGTGGACAATCAGAAACAGCTCAGATAATTAGGCTGGCAACTAAAGGCTCCAAAATGAGATTTGATGATAGTTTCCAAAAAGGAAAACAATAATTTATTCCCTTTGCCAAATTTTCAGGAAAGGATCCACTAGACCCTGAAGAATAGCAGTTAGACATTAAAGGAAAACTGAAAGCTGGCTAACAATCCTTAGGGAACCTCAGTACTATGCTAGCAGAGGATTTTAGAAATAGATCTGGCAGTGCTACAGGTATACTTGATCCCACTTGGAGCAGGGAAATTACCTGAGTGGTTTCACATAGCATCTCAACAGTCTCAATCCTGTTTTATCAGCACCTCCATCCAGTTCCTCTTTTGGCAACAAGAGGGTGTTGAACCTGAGCTGCATGTGCTTTTCAGTTCCTTCAACACTTTGGCAGTTACAAATTCAGGAACAGAGACCTTTCCCTTCTCATACCTTTGCTGGAGAAGTAGGGACCATTCTCATCATCTGCTCTCTGCTTGCACATGTGGTTTTCCCAGCAGCTAGAGTTCTGAGGGAGTTGCATTCTCCCTTCTCTCCCCAGTGCACTGCATCTTTTCCCAGCTACATGACAACAGAATTATGAGATGGTTTGGGTTGGAAGGGATCTCAAAGGTCATCTGGTTCCAACCCCCCCTGCCACAGTCAGGGACACCATTCAACTTGGCCTTAAACACTATCAGGGATGTGCTACCCACATCCTCTCTGGGCAACCTGTTCCAGTGTGACCACTCATGTGGTCATGCATATCCACTGTCCATGCATATCCCCTTCTCCTACAGGATACAGATGGGCAACAGCTTTATGATCAAAGTACCTGGAGGAAAGAACTCTTTCCTCCATGCAGGTCTGTAATAGAGGTCAAGCGAGTGCCTTTGCAGCAAAAATAATTAAGACACCACCATTACCTCTTCTTCTCCCTCTTCTAGTAGCGAGGAGTAGTATAGAATAATAGAATCATAGAATGGTTTGAGTTGGAAGAGTGCCTTTTGAGTGCAGTGCCTTTTGCAAGTGATTTTGTTCACAGCTCAGAAACTCCAGCAATGCAATTAACACAGAGTAAAGCTGGATGGAAGCCTCAGGACTGAGACTGGTGGAAGTAAGCAAACTGGAGATCTCCCTTGCATCACCCTGTAGTGCTTTTGTTATGGTTGGAGAATATCCTATGTGAAGAGGCAGTAAAGCAAAATGTAGAAGCTTTCATGCAAAGTGATTCTTTTCTTTTGAAGTATAAAAAAAAAGTGCAATCATCTATATTTTCAGAAAACCTTTTTCATTCAAAAAAACATTTTAAGTCAGAGTCAAGGAAGGCTTCTGGTGGAACTTTAATTTGCTCACAGTAAGTTGTTGGGATTCTGCTACATCACACTACACCAAGAAAAGCACTGCATGGATGCACTCAGCTAAATCCTACCCAACATAGAGCAGCTCAAGAAACTTTCTGAAGAGGGAGAGGACACACTTGCACACAAAATGCAAGGATTCATGTGCATGCCATTCAGTCACCACTAGACCTGATCACTTCTCCTGTCTCTCAGTAATGGTGTATTGTGGAAAGTGAAAAATCTAAATTTATTACTACAACATTCTGGCATCAGCCTTTCTACAGCAACATTGATTTTTCTTTTTTTCTCTTGCGCTTTCTCAGCCATCCAATTCACCATCTGCTTCACCCTCCTGCCAGACTCTTAGCCCTTCCCTAACAAAGACAAGTCCTTAGCTCTGCAGAGCACATCCCTAGGTTTACTGGCTTACCCACATTTTTCTTCTGTTTCAGTCCTTTTCTCCCGTTCTTTCCTTTCTTCTACTTAACTTTTCTTACTACACCCAGGGATATGTTTCCATTTACTGGTTTATTTACTTACACATTTATTACTTTTGGCTACTGTAGGAGTCCTCACATTTTTCACATTTCCCATCAGTTCCCAGACTTGGCTCATTTCTCTTGCAGCTGGAGTAAGTTTCTGTACTCCAGCCCTCCAGCTATGGGTTCACTACAAGCCAGAGTACCAATTTCAGCTGATGCAACACCTTGTTTTACAGTATTAAAAACAGTAGGACTAGAGCTAGTCAGGGTTTATTATGACCTGCAGTCTGTCCAGGATCTTAAATACATGGGGTTCTCCTCTATGTTGTAACTGCTACATGAGGCCCAGGCAAGCTATAAGCTCATTCTTGCATAGTAAAGCTGGTCTAAGAGGCACAACAGGGAGCTCACAACCTCGATGGTCATGGCATGACAGCCTTTAGCCATCTGTACCTTGCTCTATCCCATGTTGCTCTGAGTAATGCAGAAACCCTGCTGGAGTCCAAAGGGGGATGTTACCATGGTGTTTCCAGGAAAAACGGTCCTGTCGAGAAATAGCAGTGGAGAAAGCTGCTCCCCATTTTCATACATACCCCTTCCCCACAACTCATGATAGCCCAGCACATCTCTGCCAAGTGTCCAGGAATATAGCCTTGTGAGTGCTCCCCGTAGAGCTGACAAAGAAATCATCTTTCCCCAGACAGCGTGGGACCTGTTGTAGCCCTTTGGTGAGCAACATGTAGGGGTCCAAACAGGGAAGAAGGTAATACAGGTTAACTTTTTGTTTGTGCAACACCTCACAGCACCAAGTGCCCATATTTTGCGCTATTCACACCCTGGAGAATTTTGCTTTTGTGTTCAAAAGAATAGGAGAAGCCTTGTGGCATTTGCTTCCAATATGATGCAGAATCTTTTCAGCATGCAAGAAGGGGGATAAAAAAAATGAAAGAGAAAATAAAAGGGAAAGCAGACCAATGTGATTTAGGAATGAGGTACTGGAATTCCCACTGCAACTGATTTAAGTCCCAGTTTCTCAGAAAGGCCAGATCCCCAAAGGTATTTTAATGTACAGCTAGCAAAGAAAACAAAGAAGGGCTTGGTACCTAATACACCTGTGTGAAACCTTTTGATGGTAAGCCTTGGATATAAGGGAGTGAAAGCCAGACTCACCAGAGCACAACATGTCAGTTTAACTTGGCTGAGAATCTGGCTCTCTGTGCTTTTCCTACACCGTGCACAAAACTGAGCTTGTTGGCAGAGCTCAATAAAAAAATAACAATAACAAAGTTTGAAGCATAACCAAAAAGATACACAGAAATTCCTTTTGTATGTAGAATTCTCTTAGATATGACGTTGTCTCTTCAGCACAGGGAAATACACTGACAATGGAAGCTTACAGTGAAGTAACTGCTACTTTTCACCAGTTACTCCAAGGTGACAAAAACAATAATCCAAGACTGTGGTAGGTCAAATCATATATAAATTATCAGGTAGATTATATTGCAGGCCTGCAAACCAAACTGATGGTGTCCTGGGAATAATGATTGAAGTGTTAAAGATACCTGAATTATTCTCTTAACATACGATCCAACCTTGCATCTTGATGACCTGCCAGACTTGTCTATGGTGGATCACTTGTTATTTGTGAGAGAGTACTGGGGGGGAATAAAAAGGCTGTATGAGTGCAGAAGGCACAGAGGGTATTCTGATGGACTAACATCTATCTTGGAAATCATCCTTTTTTCTCATGCTATTCAAAACCACTGCAGTGAAACAAGAGATTTCTAGTCACAGGACACTGAAATGGGAGATTTTTCTTTTGGGAATGAGTGCAATGCACAAAAGAGTAAGCTGCAAGAATAAAATGCCGTGCAATGGGTAATAGATAAATAATTCAGGGCTATGGACAGGCATATGAACGCCATCTGGTTCAGGCTGGTACTAGCTGCACCTCATAATGAAATCAGTGTCTTGGATTGGAAGCTACTTGCTATCAGTAGGTATCTCATCTATTCACATTCATGCACTTCAGGCAAATATTTCAGCGCCACTGTCTGACCTGGTGCAACCAGAAATATTGCTGCACTGGAGAAAAGAACTGGTCATCCCTTGAGCTTGGCTTCTGGTCTCCAGCTGTGAATGGAGCAGCACAAATCACAGCACACTCCCACAAATTCATTCAGGCACCTGACTCTGCTCTGAGCTAGCAGGATCTCTGAGCCCCTTGATAACTTGCAATTGAGATGGACTCATGTTTGTTCCTGTCATAGATAAGGGAGATTTTCCACAGAATTCAGTTGAGAGCAGGATAAAACCACAGGATCATCCTTACTGTGATGATAAGCAAATAATGCAAAATTGTTATTAATACCATAGCTAGACAAGAATCATTCATTCATACAACTACATGGGGGGAAAAAGATCTCTAAATCAAGTATATTTAAATCAGATTTAAGGCATATCATCAAGTGTCAGAAGAAAACCCTAAAGGAAGTACTGGATAAATGAAGAGAAGGATTAGAAATGATAAAACACTTGTGTTCTGGGCACGAGTAGCAGTTTAATTCCTTAGAGGATACAATTAGGAAATGCTGAACCATGTTATTAGCATCTAATAAATATTTACTCAGAACAGCTGGCTCTGCACAACTGAAGTGAGATTTACATAGGACAAAGCAGTAATTTTATGAATGAGTTAGTTTATTCTGTGTATAGAGAAGAGCAAAAAGGAAGTGCAGAAGCCATCTGCGAATCATGCAAATCACCTATTACTCAGTCTTATTTTCCATCAGTCCATAGAAAGGAATGTTTACCCCCTACTACTTACAATGCAGATCTCCTACAGGTGATTTCTGACACTTTCACCCTGCTCAGATAAAAGCTCTGGGCTGCAAGCTAGTGATGGATCTGGAACAGATGATTCAAATCTCAAAATGTAAGCTTCTTGGCCAGCACTAACACCTTGGTTCTTTTCCACAAATTCCATAGTTTTCTGAGTGAAATTTTATGGTTTCTCAAAGAACTGCACTTCTTCACATCTGTAACTACTCTTGCCCCCTGTGTATCATGTGGAGGGTTGCAACATGTACTTACCAGGAGGCACAAAGACGATTGCTAAATGCATCCGTGATCTGTCCTGTGATGAGCAATTACTGGCTTTTCAGGAAGTAGAATTCAAACAGCACTCTCAAACGGACATTTGATTTTAAAATATTTAAAATATAACATAAGTTCCTTGCTGCAATGCTCTAAATGCACAGTTTCTAACAGCAATACTGTCATTATTTTTCTTTTTCTACTACTCTTAAAACACTCTGCAGTGCTTGCTTCTGTCTGAGTTGGCTGGGCTCGACCCTTACAAATAGCAGCACAGCAGTAATAAACACCATACTCACAGTGTCTTGAAAAAAGCAAACACAAGATTGCCAGTTTTACATCAGAATGACAGACATCTGTATTTTAGTCAAATGTGCACAGTTCTTTCAGAATTGAATTTGCGATCTTTTTCATGCTTAAAGGTCACCTTGTTTCTATTGCAATCCATTGATGTGCTACTTGCCATGCTGATGATCTGACACATCCTAATTGTAAAATATTCTAATCCAGAAGTATAAGAACTGCTTACAAACTGAAACATACAAGAAGAAACAAAAACCCTAAATCTCCTTATTAAACAATATCTTCTTTAAAAGCAAAAAATTACAGCAGCTGGAAAGGATGTGGTTAAAAGAATGTGGTTTTGTTCACTGTGTTGCCTTCAACTGGAGGAACATACTACAGGCATGTGAAGTGACAGAGCTGAGTACGAGCCAGCACCAGCACCCACAGGCTTCTGGCTCTCACTCCCCTGCTAAAGCCACTGAATGCCTCTGCTGACACAGACACAAGGGTTTTCACAGGGAAGCTGTCATGGGGTTTTCAGGAAGTGAGCTAACTGCAATGCCTCACATCTGCTGCAGGCTTATCAGGTACCTCAAACTTCCTTAAACTTGGTATCTCTCCAGTCACCTTAGGGAAGAAGATAAGTTCAAGGCTTGTTGATAAGGGGATGTTCAGGAGAATTAAATTAGTTTAACTTTGGAAGTGGATTAGCTACTGGTGGATAATCAGCAGCAAATTAAATGCTCTCATTCAGAAATAGAGAGCCCTTAATTCAGTTAATATTCATTCAGACTGGAAGTGATTTAGGGCTGTGACTGAAGTATGGGGAAGGCAGACTCAGGTGCAGCAGCCACTGTGCTTCCCCAGCTTTCCCCCAGTTATTTGGCAGGGGCAGCCAGCCCAATTAGTGTGGGAGGAGAGGAAGAGGGAGAAAGGAAGCCTCCTCTCCCTCTTCACCATTGCAGCTCACATCTCAGGTCACTGCATCTGAAATAACAAGGTTTGGGGTTTCAGTAGTCCCCTCATCACTGCATACCATGCCCTAGTGTGGTTGATGAGTCCTCAGACCTATCTTCAGAAATTCTCCTTTCTCTGTCCTCTTTAGATATTTCAAGAACTCAGGTACTGGCAAGGTCAAAGAAAAGTCCAACTCCCAGATTAATCTGATGCTGAAAATGAAAGACAAAGATATGACATAAAAGCATTGAGGCTTTTGGAAGTTTGCTAGGAAAATTCCAGTGATTAAATAGGAGCACAAACCCAGCAACTTGTTTAGGTGCCAGCTAATGTCCCTGCACAGCCCACAGTGGGCTCCTTCTCCTCACCTTTTACTATGTCCATCTCCTAGGAGCACTCGTTATTAAAATCTAAGCTGCCATATTTTATTTACTTCATGCCACATAGAGAGAACCAGGGCAAGAGTGAAGAAGTCTCAGCAATTGTGTGTATTATGGCATATACGTGGCTTTCTTCTGAGTGGAGGCAGCTGAGGATAAAGGAGGCAAAGGGCTCTCTTTGGACCTACTCTGCCAGCCATGAGAACACACTCTTCAGCCTGAGACACCTCAGCACCCTTTGCTAAAGCAATTTTTCTTTTCCATTTGAAACCTGACATAAATAACCTCTTTAGCCCAGTTAATACCAATGAAGCATTGTCCAGAAGACATGTCACAGCCTGGCACACACAGTCCCTATTTTGGACCTGTCTTGCCCCATCATATTTTCAGGTGCTGGCCCATGCTCCATCACGAGAGCAGCTCAACCCCTCTGCCTCACCTTTTCCAAATGCTCACAGCAATGTATTTTGCTGAGTAATGGCAACTCTATTAAGAATTGGAATCTCTTCAGACTTCAATTGACTCTAAATACAGGTTCTGTTCTAAAATCCCTTCTTCAGCAAAAGTGGATGTCTGAGAGAATGGGTAATGGAATACAGATGATTGCTGCCTCTTGCTGTGCTTGGCAATTACCAAAAATTGCTACTGTTTGATGAGAAGTTCCATATGATTGTACACCCATAGCAGCAATGGTGCTGAGCCTATTCCATGATTTCTACTAACATACCATTAGTTAACTGGTAATATTCCACACTCCTTCACTGCATCTCACCCAAGCAAAACAGCAGTTGAGAGCATATCCAGTTGTAAGTATTTTATAGTCTGGGAACTCACAGAATATTACTAGGCAACTGTTTATCTGTGAAGATGAAAAAAGAAGTCACACATGGAAATACCTCCCATAACCATTCACTGCTTGTTCCAGTGACATGAGTTCTCATGTTTGCTAACAGTAAAATTACGCACAGAAAGATGAGCAATGATCAGGTGCCAGCACAGAGATGTTGGGTTGTGGCAGTCATTGCAGCAATAGGTGCTCATTTGGGGTAGCAATATCATGCTTTCATATCATGTAGCTGTCTCTCACCTGAGTGTCATCTTTGTATGACTGTACAGCACCAATTACATACACACACTCACATGCCCTCCTCACTTCAGTGGCTGGAGCCCTAATATGTCTATTTTGCTTGATTTGGTAGATCTGAAAAGAATATGTCTGAAGTGCAGTAAGATAAATAATTGTATTCCAGGCTATTTGATGACACCATATACTCTGTCTAAATATATATATATATAGAATGCTTAGACATATACATGCTGAGAGACAGACTGGAAGATGTCATTTTTATAGATAAGAGTAGATACAGACACATGTATACATATATATAGAATATTTCAAAATTAAATAGGAGATTCAGTCACACAGCTTCTCATGATACTGATACTGTATGTCTATCTGCATACACACTTGTGCACACACTGCTGGTACTGTAAAAACAATCTGCACTATCACTGTATAGCAATTTTAGTCACATTTCCCATGGAAATAATTATTTTTGAAATAATCTTCCTTTTGCCTGCTTGCTCTCCTTGCAATCTCAAACCTTTTTAGCAGCTCCAAACTTAACAAATCTCTTATAGAATTGGTGAAAATAAGCATCCAGACAGAGAATTAAAGCCTTAATCTGTATTTTGACTTGAGTAAAGGCTACAATGTAAACTTACCCTCACTTTAACCCGCAGAATCCACTAGAGATAGCAAATTCAAAAGTCCAGCAACCCCAGGAAAATTTAAATGTGAACTTTCATTCAATTTCATTCAGCCCCACACTGAAGAGGAGGTTTAGCTTCATTAGTTCCTGTGCTCACAGCACTGCTTAGTTATTGCTGATCTAAAGGAGAGTGTTAAGTACATTGATTTCTCTATTGGACACTCATCCTGTAAAATTTTGCTTCTACCCAATATTTTCTACCCAACATTGTTAAGAGGCTTCCAGAGATAAGATTTCAGATTTTGTGTGAGTGACATATACTTATGTCAGAAGGAATTAGATCAGGTCTTAACTGATGGGAGAAAAGGAGGCCAAGCGTAATCATCATTTAGGGGTCTGGTAGCTGGAGAGGAATTAAACATTAAAAGAATTTTCAAGCCTGTTTCTCTTGTTCTTGGACCTTATTCCCCTCTCAAAGACATAGAGCGNAGCGTAATCATCATTTAGGGGTCTGGTAGCTGGAGAGGAATTAAACATTAAAAGAATTTTCAAGCCTGTTTCTCTTGTTCTTGGACCTTATTCCCCTCATAGGGAGACATAGAGCAGGGTAAAAATGATGTGCACCTTTATCAAAATTTACCTACCATGGGTAGGTAAAGGGAGGTTTAGAGCCCAAACAAAATAGTGAAAGTGTCTCAGCTGAATTAGAAATTTAGGCATCCTAGAGTTTGTCCTAGATACCAATGGGAAGGTTTCACATCTTCCAGTCCTTCTCAGGTGTCTGAGCAAAATCCATGCCAAGCTGGAACAGCACAGTACGAATTGGGTCCTGCACCAGTTTCCACACCCTGCACTCCCAGAGTTGTAGGGGAAGGAGCCCAAAGCTGGAGCTGACTTACTATGGCAAGTGCTTCTGATGTCTAAACTTGGTAAGGGTGGGACACCTGGACCTTCTCAGACTCCACCTGCTGACGGAAGTCATTCACTTCCACACTACATAAACATTCCCATAACGTGGGTTTTGCATGTGATGGCAAGATAGAGCTCATTTGGATTCAAGTCACCTCGTTCCCATTAATCATGTTAATAATTGAAAACATATGTTCAGCTTGAAAGCACAGCAAGAGAGTTAGGCAACCCTACATGGAAGCACGTTGTTATCTAATTCTAATGATACTCATTAACATACCCTTACCAACCTTGCACTGAAAATCCTCCCACCAAAATCAGGTGTGGGCTCACTGTCAACTTCTTGTATTCCAGCCTGACAAAGCTCATCTTCAGCCAGGCATTTCATCTCCTGACAGTTGAGTCTGACCCTGCTCCCATAGCATGGATGTGGTGCAAGTGGTGAGCTCTTCTACACTGGTTTGTAAACTGCTTGCACAGAAGAGTTCTTGGGCAAGGCTACCAACTTCACAGGGCTTTTTCCATCCATGGTCTGCACCTCCCTCTCCAGCAGCTTTGTCACAGGGACGAGAGCTCCCTATGGTTCTGCCACCACACTTCAGCCTGAGGTTGGTTTGTGACTCCCAAGGAAGACTTTCAGATTTCCAATATCAAAACAGCCCAAATAAGCTTAAATAATCACATCCAGTGATATTTCCCCCCCC
>VZTY01027174.1:0-119039 GCA_013400935.1 Turnix velox | reverse complement strand
CCCCAATTGCTCCTGCTAAAGTGAAGATAATTTTTTAATTATAAATTCAGCTTTGCCATGACTTACATGAGGCAATCATTAACATTAATTTCAAGTGCAAACCTGAAACACAAATTCTTACCAGAGCAGAGAATTTCAGGCCAAACCTCACTGCCTATAGGTAGGTAGTATTCTTAACAACTCAGCTTTTCATGGCTTCTAAAACAAAACCAGGGACCTTTTGCTTTGATCAATGCTCTTCTTGAGTCTGGACACACTATCAAGTTACTACAGCAGCTCCAGAAACTGCAGTAACTTCACTGTGTGTCTGAGCCCTGGGGGAAGGACAAAGTACAGAGAGTAAGTTTGGATACAGGTGGAAGAAAGGATAGATGGTTTTTCTATTTTTTCTTTTCAGATATGCTTCTTCCCCCAGTGTGCATATAAATCACTTCTGCTGCTGTTAGTAAAAGGAAAGAAACAAGTCTTCTTGGAAATGAGTTTTGCAAGCCTGTAACAGGAAGACAGGAGGGGGAAAATACAAGAAAATAAAGAAGCTTGTATATAATACTGTATTACTTAGTATTAATAATATGGTTTACTCAAACTTTGAAATCCTGATGAACATTCTAGCTTAGATTGCATACTGTGTTCTCATCAGCTTTTCTTTCCTCCTACATCCCTTCTACTGATCCATAAATGCAGCCGGAATATATTTCTCCCACATGAGCAGCAATCCTCAGTAGCTGCCTACATTTATATTGGCCTTTTCCCCACAGAAACACAGCACCTGATGGGAAAGCTCTAGACAAAGAGATGGAGAGTGAAGTCCACCTTAGGCCATTGCTGGAAACAGGTGCCTGGCTAAGATGGAGTCTCCCACTGACCTACTGGGGCTGATAATATATAGAGATGGGTCTGAGACTCCAGCAGAGCATCTCCTAACCTCTCTGGTCATGTCAGCTCTCCTTATCTCCTGCTAAACAGCCACCCCCACTGGGCACCCCCACCTAGCAAGAGCAGGGCTCTGTTTCTGAACTGTGCAGCAGCAGAAATGTGCAGAGTAAGTCGAGATCTAACTGATATTTCATCTTACTTGGGGGAATAGGTTTTTGCAGGTTCTAACGCACTGTCAGCTCATTTCTGCTGCTCACAGGGCTGAATTTAGGCAAAGGGAGGAGACTATATCTGGAGTGCTGCTTGGGGCTGAAGGAGTCAATCTGTGATGAGACTTTCAAACCTTATGCCAGACAAGTTGTGCCCCACAGCTTTTAAAAGAGGGAGATGAGTGCATTACAGACACTGTACCAGAGGAAGTGAGAGCCAGCAGATAAATTTCATGTGCTCTGGTGCCTACAGACTTCATCCTGCTTCCCCCTAGCAGCCTGGAAGAGATTCCACCTAGGTCTTTCCTGGGGAGGCTGGGGACAGGAGTTCCCCACACTCCCCAGCCCATGGACTGCAGTAACCTAACCCTCTACTGATTAGACCTCTCTGGTATTTTTCATTACCAAATTTTGGAAAACTCTTAGGAAAAATAAGGCCAAGGCCTCGAGCAATGTAGACCAGTGTAACTCCTCTCAAATGTATTGCCAGGGATCTATCACGTGAAGTGCTTGGGATTACTATTGTATAAACAAAGTGTAAAGTCTTGGGCCAGGCCCAAGGAGCTGGAATCTCAGACAACTCCATCATCCTTTCCCCAGCATTCCCGCGTCCCAGAATGCTCAGATATTTCTCCCTGTGATTTGCTCAAGCTGCCTGTGCTGCTCAGCTCCCACCAAAGCTTCAATGCTGTGCCCTGCACCATTACTGCAATCTGCTTGAAAAGCAAAATTGAGGGTGTGCACTGACAGCCAGTCAGCAGATAGTCCAACTGTCAAAATGAATCAACAAAGCATACACTGTGTATGTATCCACATAGTAAGGGGATACCCTTACTAAGATCATATTTACTTCTCAACACACCAGTGGCTGCTGCTTGCAATAGGTTTTCCTCCCCATGATGCACATCCTAGCTGGATTTTAGAGATGTGGGATGGGAAAAGACCATCTTGGGGCTGATGAGCCCAGGCCCTTACATCACAGGCAACATGGAGTGGCACCTAGGGCAGAAGAATGATCCACCCCATCTTATTCTCCAATGTCCCACTATAAGCTCAAAAGCTATTAATTCCCAGCAAAGGCCCCAGGAGGAGGGCTGGGAGACCATCCCCAGCAGGTGAGGAGAGCAGACTCCACATCTCCCTGCCAAGGGTGAAACCAAGTTGTCACAGCTGACCAGAGTAAGAAATCTCTTTTAGCCCTAAAACTGGCAATGGGCTTATCTGAGCATGTAAGTGAGGCATACAAGTCAGGCCCTTCTGTTATCAGCTTGGAGAAAAGCTAGACTAATGATCTCATGCAGGGAGAACGGTACTTTGCTAGAAGGAGGAGGATTAAACCCAAACTGTTATTTCCTCTCTGTTTCCCAAAACTCCTCTCCCTGATTAAAACCAAGCTTTTATAGTATCTTTTTCTTCAAGACTAAATGTTTTGGCAGAATCTTTTCCACATTTGGCAAAGGCCAGAACTGCAAGTGCCAAAATGTTGAGCAAAAATTTGTTTTTTTCCTGAGAAACTTAACCCAAACCTATAAGCAGCTGAATGGAATTAGACATGCAAGAGAGTTGGTGACCAAGCAAGAGACAGACCTGTGATATTTTTTCCTCTAACCTTAGTCATGCTGTAATGCCGCCCACCTTCTGAAGACTCTCCCTCAGCCTGGAGCCAACCAAGCATGAGTTTCTTCAGGAAAGTCACAGGATTACATATGCCAAAAGCAAAGCATGTGTGTAATTGTGCTGCTGAGCCAGAGGCCAAAGACCCCTCTTCAGCAGAATTCTTAAGTATAAATCAATGAGACCACTCACACGCTTAAGACAAGAGCATATGTTTAAACACCTTGCTGGATCAAGGACTTAACCCCTCTTTCACACTGCTGAGTGATCTTTTAAAAAGCTTTGAATATGTTTACCATAGTTATTTATTTACTGGTGATACTTGGAGCATCAAGTCTCACTTAAACCAATGTATGTAAAGGACAGCTATTAACATGAATGTCACAAGCTTAAGGGGATGAAGGGGATGAATGGATAATAACTGCATTTACTAACCCCAGAGTTTTCTCCATTCCATTTCTCTTGTCAGGAGGACCTTAAAATCTTCCGTTTCAATCTTATTTCTCCAACGTCCTTACATGGGCATCTCAGGAAACAAAGACAATTTGGATCACAGCGCAATCACATGTGCAACCATTTCACCCCAGGTTTTGTTCTGCATTTCCTGTTTCTCCTGAAGATTGTAGCAAAATTCCCCACTGACATCAGTGGGAGTAGGAGAATGGAATCAGAATTCTATGTATTAATGGAATCACTCCAGCTCTTGAGATTCTTCCTTGTCTGACTGGCTTTCTACCTGTCTCCTCTTGCTATCCTGTCCAAACTGTCTACTCCTACTCCTGAAAGCTGGTGGCATTTCACATGGTACAGAAGGAAGACAATTCCAAGTGACCAATGCCAGAGCTTGATGTGCTTACAGCTAAAGACAGATTACAAACTACTAGCCACAAAAGAAGTTATTTTCTTGTGTCTTTCTCAGTCCTGTACCTGTTTTATTCTACCCATTAAGTTATTCTATAGCATGTCTCAGGGTAAAACTAGTTCTGTGTTCCCCAATACATGGTGAAACACATGGCACAAGTCAGGTTCCCTATATGGGAGCTAAGGGATTAAATTATTTCTTTTTGCAGTTACCCCTTGCGGTTGCTACTTTTCCCTTTTGTCCCTTTTTCATTTGCTTGATTTCTTTGCTTTACGCTGTGTCTGTGACATTTTGTTCAGGGTTGCAGTGGGTGAACAACAATTTAGAACGATGAATTATGGATTAAAAAAAAGGCTCGGCTATTTTGGAATTGCTACTCAGTGCCTTCTGCAGGGACAAAGGAATTCCAGAATGACAGTTTTGCAATTATCTATGCTGAAGAGAGAGAGAAAGAAGAGAAGGAAGAAAGAGCAAGCCAGGAAGAATGGAAAGGAAGGAAATGAAGGAGGGAAAGAACAAAAGGAAGCTAATTTCCTCTGCTCAGAGCACTGAGAAAGTACTTTGCTCTCTGATGAGTTTTCCCTGCTAGACTTTACAGGGCAAATTCTGAAACCCATGTGAATTATTAGTGGTGCTTACAAACATAGCCCCTTGAATCTGCTGGGGGCTACTGGCAGGGCTACAAGCTGTCTGGTACTTCTATGGATCAACAGAAGGCTGCTCTCCCCTGTTGTAGCTCAGTTCCCTAAGCACTTGGAGGTGCACTTGGTGGAATAACTTGGAGGGGGCTCTGCTGGAAATTTGCAGTCTTTTACTTAAAGCAACAGACGAACATTTTCTCAAGTACTCTGAGCAATATTTGTGTAAATGCTCCCTCTCTTGGCTGTAAGATTAGAGGAAAAACAATTGCAATTCTATTGACTTAGCTTCAACATTTGAAAACTATTAATAACAAGGCATGGGGGAGCTTCTGTCACAGAGTCAACATCACCATCTAATTCCACTGCAATTTATTGAGCTACAGGCATTTTTGAGGAATGCTAATCCTTGTCTACAATGAAAGGACATAATTGAATAGGAGGTGCTTTAAGGTAGACTCTGTTGCCCCTTTAGCAAATGAGGCATCATGGCCTCTGAGCCACAGCAAAGAACTAGCACTCAAAAGTCCTGCTGAAGGCCCAACTTCCCTCTCAGGCTGTCAACAGACAGGGAACAATCAGACCTCACCATTCTTGAACTCCTGATTACCTTCTACAAAATGACAATTGCAATGCTCAGATCAGGACCTGCTTCAAGATCTTGGGCTAAAAAGCAGTTTATAGAAATAGGAGGGTGGTGTTGCAATAACTGGGTTTTGGACTAGAATTGTACTCTCTCCATTAGATGGCTCAAAATCAATTTGTTTTATTTAATAAATTATCAGCAATGTACTTATTTCATGCTCCACTCTTTGACCCTAGCAATGCAAGTGTCAGGAAGACACAGTTGTGATTAACCAATTCCCCACTGCCTGCCCCTGCAGCTTTTCTCTAATCTCAGCTGAATAGTCTCATTACATGACATGTTAACACACCGACAGACCTGGAAAGGCTCCTCTAGGTGTACACAATGTAAAATCATTAGGTTGCTTAGGAAGCTTCCCAAGTGCTTTCTGTCAGCAGTTAGATGGCAATTACAGAATTAACTGGAACAGACCATGTCTCCCCCTTGCTGTCCTGCAGCTTGCCAACGAGTGGATACCATTTCAATGGAAAAAATGGTATCACCTGTCAGAAGAACAATACGAATAGCATGTGGAAACCATTTACCAGCCACCATAGTATGCACACATCAGGGGCCCTGTAAATTCAAGTACTACTCAGAGCGAGCCAGGGTCAACCAATGAGAGAATGATATTTGAGTTGCCCTTTCTCTGGAAACCATGTGGGTGAATAAAACTGTGAGAGGACCAAGACTTTCATCCACTTATGCTGATGGGACAAGGACATCAAGGACTGATGCAGATAGGATGGGGTAGAGTGGTGTGTTGCTGATTGGGGATTCTGCAATGTTGGAGGCAGGAGGTAAGTCTCCCTGGCCTGCCCCTGTGGTCCATGCAGAGAAGAGGGCTCCTCCAAAGCACTGCTTGGAGTTCCTGAGTGAAAACTGCATTACTCCTTTCCATCACCATCCCTGCTTCTCTCTGCGTGCCAGCCATAGCCAGCCCACTGGCTCACCCTCCCTGAAGGGGCAGCTAATGGAGCTGCTCTGGCCATGGACATGCTAATCTCAGCCAGATGTTTCTCAGAGTCATTAAAATCCAGGCACACAGCTTGCAATTTCATGCTGAGCCACACTCTTGCTGGGCTGTGTCTATCACCTCACTTCCATCCCTCCTTTCATAGAATCAAAGAATCATAGAATCTCATTGCTTGAGAGGGTCCAGCACAGAGCCATGAAGGGATTGGAGCATCTCCCTTATTCGGAAAGGCTGAGGGAGCTGGGTTTCTTTAGCTTGGAGGAGACTGAGGGGTGACCTCATCATACATGTTTATAAATATGTGAAGGGTGAGTGTCAGGAGGATGGAGCCAGGCTCTTCTCAGTGACCTCCACTGATAGGACAAGAGGAAATCAGTACAAGCTGGAATATAGAAGGTTCCAGAGGAATGTAAGAAACTGGAACAAGCTACCCAGAAAGGTTGGGGGTCTCCTTCTCTGGAGACGTTCCAACCTTGCCTTCCTATATTACCTAGCTTAGGTATTCCTGCTCCAGCAGGGGGATTGGACTAGATGATCTCTTGAGGTCCCTTCCAAAACCTGACATTCTGTGATTCTGTGATAGGGTTTGAAGGGACCTTCAAAGGCCGTCTAGACCAATCCTTCTGCAGTGAGCAGGGACATCCTGCACTAGATCAGGACCTCATCAAGCCTGGCATTGAATGTCTCCAAGGATGGGGTCTCCACTATCTCTCTGGGTGACCTGTTCCAGTGTCTCACCATCCTCATGGATTAGACATTCTAATGTCTAATCAAAACCTGCCCTGCTCTAGTTTAAAACCATTGCCCCTCATCCTGTCACTGCATGCCCTGGCAAACAGCCCCTCCCCAGCTTTCCTGTAACCCCTTCAGGTACTGGTAGGCTGCTATGAGGTATCCCCAGAGCCTGCTTTTCTCCAGGCTGAACAGCCCCAGCTCTCTCAGTCTGCCCTCATTGGAGAGGTGCTCCAGCCCTTGGAGCACCTTCATCCTCATGGTCTTCCCAGCATTTTAGCTTTTCCTACTCCTCTCCAGGCCTGAACCTTATCCACCACTTTTTCTTTCACATCCCAAAGATTGCTTTGGTTCCCTTCAGCTCTGCATTTCCCTTCACCTCTGCCATGACCATCTTCAACACTTCACCTTGCTGCTTTTTTACAGAAGCAGACTTGGATCCAGCTGCCACTGCAGGATCATCTGACACTGCATGTCATCTGTCCATTGTCCCCCTGCTTCTGGAACAGCTTCCTTACTACCTCCTTAGTCAGCTATCTCCTTAGAGTAATGTTGAGAAAATGCCAGCATCCACCACCGAAGTCTGAATGTCTCACTGTTTTGGGCCTTTTGGACTCTCCTACATTGTTCTTGCTTACATCTTTCTGTGTCACCTAGAGACATCTGCAGTTATCCACATCTGGAAAACCAAACTCATAGCTCATATACAGACCAAGTATAGACCACTGTACAGACTGCTGCACAGCCTGCTCCTGGTATCTCTTCTCTTGGGAATGACCAAGGAGGAGTTCTCTCAGCAGGTGTCAGGGCAGCTACAGTAAACAGTACACTGGTGTCTGCCCATTCTGAAGGCACTTCTCAGAAAGAAGGAGGTGGGCAGCATCAATTGTCCTGGTGAATTGCCACCTCCTGGGGTCTCCTCAGGAATGGCAAAAACATTGTGTATAGCACACACAGCTGTAAGTTTGAAGGGGCTTTGTGAGCTATCAAGCTCATCAAGCCACATCACATGCTAAATCTACAGCCCTCCTGACAAATGCTGAAGACTTAATCTGCACACAATCTCCAAGCAGCACTGGTTGAAAACACCTTGTGCAATACATTGATGAACAGTTGGGATATACAAGAGACAGTATCTGCATGGGAAGGAGACAGAATCATAGAATCATAGAATGTGTTGAGCGGGCAGAAACCTTCAAATGCCATCTAGTTCAACCCTCCTGCATTGATCAGGGACATCCTGCACTAGATAAGGTTGCTCAGTGTCTCATCAAGCCTGGCACTGGATGTCTCCAAGGATGGGGCCTCCACCAGCTCTCTGGGCAACCTGTTCTAGTGCCTCACTACCCTCACGATGAAGAACTTCCTAATTGGCAATCTAAACTTGCCCTGCTCTAGTTTAAAATCAATGCCCTTCATCCTGTTGCTACATGCCCTAGCAAACAGCCCCTCCCCTGCTTTCCTGTAGGTCCTCTCCAGACCTGGCCAGATAGAAGAGCAAAGGCTCTGGCATCCAGCCCACCCTGACACCAGAATATACTGCATGATCTACCCAGCTGGAAAGTCTGGGCTGACTGCTTATACATATGTCCAGGCAAGAGCCTGGTAAGCATTTTTGCACTCTTTGCATACTGTAAAGAGACCTGTAAGTTAAGGGAATTAGTTAAAAATGTTCAGTTCCAGTTTGTTCCATTCGGGAAGAACATATCATTTTGCATATTTTTGCATCTTTTCTTTTTTCCCCTCTAAAAAGGGAAAGGAAAAAAATTACTACCCATAGAAGGGCATCCAAATAAAGTAGTAACTGGTTTTTGGCATAAAAAAGACCGAAAAATTAAAAAATAACCCCAAAAATATCCCTTTTGTATGTGTGTGACATTCATATAAACTCCAGCTGCTGCTCTGTGGTAGCTACAGGTTCATTCATGAGACAGATCTTCTGGGTAAATGTACCAAGCCTCACAAGAGGAACCTTGGACAAAGACATGGCAGGGCAGATACTAAGCTAGACTGGGAAGAGGGAGAGGATATGCTCAAGGAGAATTATTCAAGGTGTGTAGCTACTCATTCTGCCAGCATGTCTTGAAATATGACAATGAACTGTTCAATTCTCCAATTTTTATTCTCACATGGGGAAAAAAAGCTAAGGAAAACCTATTGCAAATCCATAGAGCTGCTAAAAGGGCAGATGTGAAGGAGAACAGGGTTTAAACAACTCAGAGCACCTGAAATAATGAGAGCTTAGGAAAACAGAACCAGTGAGTACATAGACAAAACAGCTGTCTGGGCTGCAGCTGGGTTCTGTCTAAGGGAAAAAATGGGTGTCAAGTTCAGTTTTCAGCCCTCTCCATCATTCTTCCTTGTGTTAACAAAGCAGCCTGAAAGGGAAAGCAGTGCCAGAAGAAAGCCTGACCCTCTTATCCAGTTCAGTCTGTATGAACCATTGCCTGGCCCAGGCACCTCAACCATATGTGGGCATCTAAAATTCCTGTCCTCAGCAGGAGATGAAAACCATGCAGGGAGACTCCCAAAGCCACTCAGGGACAGGGTCCTTACTGGTGCTGCCTGAGGGTACCCTCTAGTTCCCAAGACAAGAGCAAGCTGTGGGCTGGTGGAGAAGTGCCTGGGGACCCTGGGTTCCCCTGGATCACCAGGTGTAACCCTGGCACCTTATCCAAGGACATCTCATTTTGCTTTAAAAATCCACATGGGTCTTACTGGACCAAGCCTGGTCATTCTCCAGCCCCCTTTATCCGCACAGGCAGGTTAAGTTGAGTCTATATGTAAATTGATGCAGGGCTAGGACTTGTGATATTTAGCTCCCACTGAGAGCTAAATTTCCCCATTTCATATGTAAAGTGCCCTACACATTTTTGCTGATACAGAGACAATCATTTTAAAAGCCAATGAACCTCCTCACCCCACCTCTGGTAACACCTTCTAATCACCACATGAAATTTCATCCTCTCTATATAAAAAATGTATGGAAACAGACTTGCCTGCCACATGCCTGCAGAGATAATTAAATGTCGATGCCAGAAAATATGAAGCTAGAGGTTGGCAAAATTTCTCTATGGCTTTTCATCCACCTCTTTTGAGTTCATGGAGAAGGAAAATGGGAGCTTGGCAATGACAAGAGATTTAAGGGAGTCTGTGTGAACCATTTTTTTCTGTGAGCAGAGAGGGAAGATTTCATTAATCTTTTTATCTGTCAAGGTACTGCGCTAACTTATGCACAGCCACGAATTTTAGTCAGTGTATGTGATATTATACTACACAACTGCTGATTTTTTTTTGTAAAATATGTTTTGGCTTACTGAGTTGCTGTACCAAATCATTTACTTTTGCATTTTCTGACTCATTTTTTTTAATAAACATCACCTGCCATATATGATGTAAAGCCTTCCCCTATCTCATGCACCACAAAGCAGTGGTATAAATTCAAATGTGAGTAAACAGAGAAAAGAAAGAAAACTGGATATAAATGCCACTAGACCTGTGTCAGTAGCAATCAGTAGAAAATGTGGAATAAGCTTTAAAAGAGCACAATGGTGAGAAAGTGGCCTGTTTCTTCAGGTGGAGGTACCTGATTAGCAGAGGGAGAACATCATGACAAAACAAAACCTTTTGCTGGACACCACTAGTCTCCAGCATCTGCCCCAGCCAATGTCTTTGTCCAGAGTCTGCTCCTGCCTTCCTTGTAGAAGATAGGGAAGCAATATTGTTAGACTCACCACAGGAACCAGGGGCTGCCATCCATACATGTGCAGGGATTTGTCAGCATGATCCTGTTCTTTATCTTTTGTTTTGTCTTTTTCTCTCTCTCCTTGTCCTGATGTTTTTGATCTGTTGGTGGAATTCAACAGCTCCCTTGCCAATTATATTATTGGCATCTCAATTGTTTTCCTCGCGTTTCTTCTTCCTCATGCTTTGGATGACCTCAGCATCATGCCTGGACTCCCACCACTTCCTGTCAATTACTGCTGCTGCTCTTGATTTCTGGGAGAGCTCCCCATGGCTCTCCTTCCTGCACTGAGCAGCTGGGAGTAACCTGCCTCTTTCCGGCACACTCACAGCTCTCAAGCAGGGATGCTGCTTTCCCTGCAGATGTTTGCTTATGCTGCCTATCTGTGAATAGCCTTTTCTGCAGCTGAGAACATGGAAATTATGTATTTTTGTTGTTCGGATCCCACTAGGGACAGGGGTTTGCAAGGGATTTACGGAAAAATCCTTAATGATCTGTTCTAAATCAAGCTGCAGTACTCCACCCTCCTCTTCCTTCTTTGTCTTGGCATTTCCATTACTCTCAGTGCAGGCAATCACACTGTTTTAATCTCCCCTGCATGTTTTATTCCAATCCACTCAAGTGGGAGGTCTTCTGGGTCCTTCTGGGGCTTTTCAAGGCTGTCCTTTGTGTCATACTCTTCTCCTTCTGCAACATTTATTCTACAGAATACAGTGCAATCACCCAATGAGAATCTTACCCTTTTCTTCATCGTCACACATCTCCTTTGGAGCTATAACCATTTATCTGGCCTTGACCGGACCAAAGAAATAATTCCCCCATTCTTTCATATGGCTACTCCTGCAGAGACCCACATCCCTAGCCCATAACCCTGAAACTTCACTATTGTTGACAACTATTGTTCCTTTATCTCATTTTGCTCTCTGGGAAGGTTCTTATCTTGAAAAAGCAAAGTATTCAGGGCAAGGTCTATCTTTTTGTTTTGTCCTTGCATAGCACATAGTGTAGTGGGGCTCCAGGCCGCAATGAAAGTCTCTAAGCTCTGTCACTAATGGAAGTGATAAAATGATAAACACAACAAAACTGGCAGCAAGTGTAACTATCCTGATCTAGTTTGTCTCTCCTACTCTCACACAGGCAGTAAAAACTGACAGACAATACTGTTGCCAATGAAGAGATTTCAAACTTACTGATCGTAGTAACCAGCAGTGGGAACAGTAAATTACTGGGTACTTGTGTATTCAACCACCACAGCTGGTATCTCATAGAATTGTCTAGGTTGTACAAGACTTTTCAGATCATCAAATCCAAATGATCAGCTTAACTCCAAAAAGAACCATCTACACTTATCTGCATAATAAACTATGTTGATTTTAAAAATACCCCAGGAATCTCCCCCGTAGTTATATCCAACAGGCTGCAGACAGTTGGGTTAATATCTTGAGCATCTTCCTAAGGTTTCTTGCAGTAAAAAAGCCTACCCTTACTTTGACTAAATTCTATACTTTTTCATGGTAAACCTTTTCTCCCATCAGGACTTTTCCTTTATACTTGCCAGAAGTGATGGAAAAACAGAGACATCAGTTTACATAATACAGTACTCACACTCATTTGACTGAGTTTAGTTCTTGTCCTTTCTCCTCAAATACGATTTTTCATTTCACTCGATTTTACCACAATAACTTTTCTCCACCACCTTCCTTTTCCCATTAAATTATACATTTGTAAAATTTTCATTGAGATGCCAGATGATGCAGGGAAAAGAAAGCTGTCATATAAGCATCTTCCAGAAGCAGAAAATATGTTGCTTGCCTTAGCAGAGCCAAACAGCCCTGTGTCTGATACTCTCCCTTCTTTCTCCTTCTGTTCAATGGCTCATGGGGAAGGCAGCAGCTCTCCATGCTTATCCAACAAGCTTTAACAGGAATGCTGAAGGTGTATTTGGTGTTAAAGCCAAATGTCACCTATCCCGTTCAGTGGCACCATCCACGTGGCAGCATGTGGTGATGGATAGAAAAAATGCAGAGGGCAAAGGAGGGCACAATGACAGGAGGAAGAAGAAATATAGGTGCATTTTTATGTCAGTAAATATTCAAAGTAAATGTAAGATTCATTTTGCAATCTGTCTGTATATGAAGCCTGTGACAGATGTGGCTTGTTTGGTTTTGATCTGCCAAATCCTACAAATACTATCAGGGTGGAACTTGGCCATATCTACAGTATTCTAGTAAAGAAGAGATGGTGTAACTGTAGGTATGGAAATAAAAATGGTACAGCAATCTTTGGAGCTTACAGAAAGAAACATAAGTAGCACTGGGACATGAAGAGCTAAAAGGGAAAAAAGGAACCTGGAAGAAGCCATGTAAATATTTTGAAAAAGGAAATATCATCAATATAGTCAAGGAATGAAAACTAAAGAAAAAGGATGGACCAATAAATAGAGCTCTTGGGAAAATAAAAGTGACAAAGAAACTCATTATTTTTCTTCTTCTGAATTTGTTAAGAAAATATATTAACAATAAAACTGTGGGAAGACCTGAGGGTACTAATGAGTATGAGCTGGAAATTACTGAGATTACCAAAAGCATGCAAAAAAGCCTCTCATAGGATATCGATACAAAATGCCAGGCAAGTATGAGTTAATCCACAGCTAATTTGGAGATTAGGGATCAAACAGTTGAACCATAAACTGTACATTCTGAGAGAATTATTTATTAATAATGACTCAGGAGGTTTTTTTGAAAGGCAAATCACATCATGCCGATAGGGGTTTTCTCCACAAAATAACTTGCGTTCAGAAAAAGAAAATGTAAAAATTGAGATGGATACTCAATAAGCTTCCAATGGTGTGTATGTGACAGCCAGGTGTGACCTTGAAAAACCCGTCTTCACAAAGAGAGCCTTGTCTCACTCTAAGGTGAAAGTTCCCAACTATAGGTCCTGATTTTCTCAGAGGTAACATTGAATGAGAAATCACCAGAGGCTTACTATGGGTGAACTAAAAAAAAAAAGGTGTGATAAGATTTTTTGGTGGGACACAGAATAAAATTAATAAAAAACAAGAAAAAAAATTTAGATAGCTGCATGCTAGGATGAAATACTATTTTCTTTGCAAGAACTGGTAAAGCTGAAGTCCTCTCTCTGCCTGTCAAAAAACAACTACTTTTGAAGCTACAATTTTACTGATTCTGATGTAAGTGTAAAATATATTTGGAAATCGTAATAAATCAGAGTGGTAGAAAGACATACAGTGCTGTACATCTTAACTAATAGAGTAACCTGAACAACAATAAAAGGCTCTGAGTCACAAATGGAGAGTCACAATAGCAATCTCCCTTTTGCTGCCAGAAATTAGAAGTATTTCTAATGAAACAAAAAAAAATTATGTTGATGTAAAACATGCACATATGTGTATATGAGGTCTAGTTTTGCATGATTGTGCATTTAGAGAACATAGTATCCCCTTAAGGATATAAAAAGAGAAAGCATAACCTTAAGTATGGCACACTTAATTCCTTTTTGCAGACTGAATAGTCATCATTTACAAAGTTCTATTTTAAGGGAAGGTAATAACAGCAGCTAATGACTTACAGAGAAGCAAAAACACACAACATGGGGCTTGAAGAAAAGCAAGAATGGACAAGACAAACTGCAGCCATGTCAATGGTGTTATATGTTTAAGCAAGAATTTCTAATTGAGGTCATTTCACTCACCAGAATTAGAACACCAGCTGAGGGGAAGGCAGAATATGTAACTAAATAATTTAAGGAGGATTATTTTACAAGGAAAGCAATCAGGAGGTGACACAGATATTCAGCAGAAATTGAGAGGTCAGACAATGCCAACGTGAGCAAAACTCTGCCATCCATGTGGAGCTTTAACTGATGCACACTTATGGGTAGACAAGAACGCAAAGTACTGCAGAGGGCAAAGAATTTGTCAGCTATCCCATTTTTCTTGCAGACCAGCTGTGCAGAGCCATTCTCATTATACTGATTTCTGGGAGTGCTTTTGCCTTTCTTCCACATTTACAGGTCATGTAACCCAGATACAGTCATAAGATCTGTAGGTGTTTTTGTATAAATGATGTGGTTTATAAAAGAGGGAAAAAAAATGCAAATTCACCTCTCCCAACCAGTTCTCTGACAGAGGAATGCCAAATCTGTTGTCAAACTCCCCCGAGCAGGAAAAAATGACAGCAGAAACATATCACATGGCAGAAAACTGTAATTATGGAAACTTCACCATGAACATCTAGTTCAAGCGTTCTGCCCAGAAGAGCTGACAAAGTTGTATTTCCTCTCACCTGTGTGAAGCCACTGCCGAGCAATTATTTTGAAATCTTGTAGGGCTTACCTGAAAAAATAAAAATCAAATCAATTTGGATTAAGTTGTCTCATGGTTCGAGAAAGAAGGAATCAGTTCTCAGTTTATGCAGTTGTGAGGTGGTAAGAAAAGCTAATATCCATCAAAATTCAGAAAAAGGATTTATGAAATTTGATAATGAAACTTAGTACTTGTTTACTTTACAGCTTTCACCTCCACCCACCTTCAGCTTGTCACGTGTCACTTTATCCCCATTTCACAGCACTTAAATTTAAGCAAGGGAAGAGTTCACACAGACTGCCTGCCACCCCGGGGAGTGAGCTTGAAACCATGGACCAGGTTGAATCATCCTTCCCTCAGTTTCCCTCTGCAGACTCCAATCAATGCTGCCTCCTGTTAGCTTCGTGTATGCCCGCAGACAACACACACAGGTGCAAACTGAAAAGCAGGGACTTCTCTCTCAAAGAACAGCCTATTGAGGCTGACCAACATCGCATTTACACTCCAGCTTTCTTGGCCTCCACCCAGCGCCTGCTTCCAAATAGCTGAGAGCCCAAATCAATATTGTCTATAACTTCTCAGCTTGGCAAAGGCACCCACAACAGGCACTTTGTGTGCTTCCACAAAAAGAAACAATCGTGCACCACTGAAGATAATTTCTTCTGCTTTTCATTCTTTGACTTACTTGAATCCTGGCTTTGTCCCCTACTGCTGTTATAGAAATAACAGACAGAAATGGTTTCTAGCAAACCAGACAGGAAAAGTGAACTATTCACAGAATCCTAGTAATCCTAGTTCTAATATATCTTGTTTGGTCAAATCTTAATCTAGCTCCTGTCAAAGGTAAAGAGCTTTCCTATATGGTCAGGAATTAGGCTGGACAATAAAGATCTCTGCTTACTATCAGTCTGCAAGCTGGCTCCATTTAATTAATTTCATCTGAAATGAATTTTTAAAATCATCTGTGGCAAAATTTTCACCTGAACCTAGAAAAATGGGAGTTATGAAGCAGTGAGGGAAACAACATATTTATACATACCAGCCTGGGAAATTTGTAATGTTCCTACATTACAATAATGTCTATGGGAATAAAGAACAAAATCTGAAGCACAGGGTATTGAAAGGGATGGAGGAGATCAGTCTGGACATGCAACTGAGCATCCAGTGCAATGATACAGTTATGTGGGGGACAGAAAGAAATATCAAGGAGGTGGAGAAATCATCAGTATAAAGCTGGTGAAAGTATCACAGTAACACTGTGCCTATTTCAGATTACTTGTAAATTTACTTGTAAATGTCGGTTAGATATGAAGAGGGGATCAGGAGACCAATTTGATTTCCTGAGGGCTACAGCCCTAAGATCTGTAAAAGAGCACAAAAAGAGCAGTGGGCATATAGAAATTTTTAAAAGTCCATTTACTGGAAAAGGTGAAAATTGCTGTTCTGTTTTGACCTCCAGTATAAAAGACCTTTATATGCTCTCTCCAACAAAAGATTTACAATGACAAAGAGTCTGCTAGAAACCTTGAGAATCAGTGAGATAGCTAGGAACTTCTGGTATTAAAAAGAGAAAATTTTATCTCAAAATTGAGCTTTTTGTCTTCAGCTCCAAACTGTTGGATTTTGTTAAGCCCATAGGGTGAGAAGCCCTCTAGGATCAGATTTCTTTTTTTAGTGTAGCAATATAGAGATTGGTCAAGTTCTTTCTGGGGTAGCTGATACCCAGAGCAGCATCTTCTTTTGTACTCATCTACTCCCTACAAATACCACATAACTGTATAGTGGTTTGGACTGGAAGGGACCTTAAAGATCATCTAGTCCAACCCCCCTGCCATCACCCTGCTCCAACAGATCCATGGCCTTCTTATGCTGGTGACTCCAAAGCTGCACACACTACTCCAGGTGATATCTTACCAGAGAGGAGCAAAGGAGTAGAATCACCTCCCTCAATCTGCTGGCCATGCTTCTATTCATGCAGCCTAAAATGTGATTAGATTTCTGGGCTGCTAGTGCACACTACCAGCTCATGCTGAGCTTCTCATCCATCAATACTCCCAAGTCCTTTTCCTCAGGACTGCTCTCAGTCCATTCTCTGCCTTGCCTGTATTTGTACCTGTGACTGTCACAACCCACATTCAGGATGTTGCACTTGTTGAACTTCATGATGTGTGCACAGGCCCACCTCTCAAGTTTATCCAGGTCCCTTTGGATGGCATCAACTCCAGCATGTTGACTACACCATACAGCTTGCTGTCATCAGCCAACTTGCCACAGTCTATGCTGCCAATAATGTATTAAACAGCAGTGGTCCCAGTACTGACTCCAGCATTTAATAGTCATTGCAGGCAAGACTGGCCTTGAGTGTCACATTCCCCACCAGCCCCTCCTTGTTAGTGAGAACACAGTCCAGCACAGCACCTATCTTTGTTGGTTCTTCTATCACTTGGAGAAGGAATTTACCATCAGCATATCACAGGAACCTCCTGGATTGCTTATACTGTGCTGTGTTGTCTCTCCAAGAGACATGAAGACCTCTGAGAGGATCTTGTAGCAGGTTTTGGTTCCAGTCTGCTTAAATATTTTTAACCTCATTTAACATAATATGTTAATTTGATTAATATGCAACAAAAAATTTCACTACTACAACAAATGCCTTAGAGAAATATGAATACATTATCCCCAGCACCTTTGCCACAACAAAAACCCTTCATCATGTCATGCTAGCATTAGACAATTTGTTTCCCTTAAGCCTAAACTGATTACTGTTAAGTATAGTTCTTTTTTGCCCATTTGCTACAGAAATTACATTGCTTTGTTCGGGCTCACTGTCTATGTCAGGCTGATATGCCTATAATTACCAATATCTCCTATTTCTCCAGGCAATCAAGTCTTTCTAGCATTCTCATGATTTACCAACTTTAAGAGCCCACACATCTCCTCATACAGATCTTTAAAGTTCTTGCTGCAGCTAGACCTACTGGTTAAAAAAGAGACAGCTTTTTAGCTATTGCTTCCCATATTGCCAAGCTACTGTTGCAAGGGAACAGATTTCATCTTTGCCCTCAGTGAATTCTTCATGCAGCCTTTTCTAAAAAACGCTTGGAACAACAAGATATATTGAAACTATTTGCCATTTCTATATTAAAAACATGTTTTTACAGACTAGTATAATTGTTAGGATTTTTTTTTAATTAGAAAAAAAAACCTAAAAACTTTGTTCTACTGCTATTCATCTCTTGCCTTAGATTTTTTTTTTTTGTGTCCTGTCACTTCACTAAGACTAAGACATTTTCTGGTTTTCCACTCTCCTAATTTATATTCATTACTATCTCTTTTCCCTCCATGTGTGTGCATTTGTATTCAGCTACAGTTGCCTATTTCAGGCCAGCTTGGTTCTTTTGACCAAAGCACAACTTCTTTCCCCTTAATTCAGGCAGCTGTGTGGCTCCAGGGCATGCAATAAGCGATTGTATGAAATTCTCACTTACACTTCCCATTTTAAGACCATGAGAACAGCTGGACAGAATGTGATCAAAGGCCCATGCAATTGTCATGGGTGAAGTGAATAACTCCACTTGCAAGAGAGAAGTAAAGAAATGTTTATTAATTTAAGACAATGATTGACAAAATTTTATAATAAATGCAACAGTGTTTTACAAGGTTTGATGTCAAGGTACGCTCTATTATTTACTGCATACAGGACAGGGTCAGACAAGCTGTCAGGAGATCCTCCTGTTGAGTCACGAAGTTCAGAAAGGACCTCCCAGACTTGGTCAACAGTTTGTCTTTAAAGGATTATATATGTTTACAATCAATTCTTTATCTATCACTTAGCTAAGATTTCAAAGTTTTTAGCATGCTATTAGTCACTTACTGAGAATCTGTTGTGGCAAGGAATCTCTCAACCTTGAGGAGCAGAAGCGTAGATCCTTAAGCAAGTGATCCCACTCAAGGGGAGATCCTGGTGTGCAGCCTGCTACCATACAGGAGAGCTCAAAGGGCTCTTGGGCTGTCCACTATTTATGGAGTAAGATAATTGACTTATAGTCATACTCTCATGGGAACACAGTATCTAGATACCCCCTCCAGACAGTGTTTTGACTGTAGTCAGCTATCCTCCAAGGTCCAGGAGCAGCTCATCACACCTCCCACTGATGGCTCTGACTCAAGTAGGAGCCAGGGGAGAGAAAGGAGGAGAAAGGGGGAGAGCACACACTGCCACAGCAGCGGCCCTCCAACAGTGGCAACACAAATACAGCCAGGTCCTCCCCATAACTCCTCTCCATCCTTCCCCCCTGCGCCTTCCTGGTCCTTAAGTATTCCCCAGAGCACTCTGGGGTAAGGGCCTTTGCATACTGCAGGGTTTGATGGATCTTTCTTCCATTCTTTTGCCCAGTTGCTTTTGGAATCCATAGGGAATTTTAGTAGCCACACAGCCCACATGACAGGAAACACTCGAGTTTGATTAGAGGGCAGATAAGGAAGCGTCTCTTTTTTATTCATTCTGTTTTTTCATCCAATGCCTCCTCCTCAATGAACTAAGCTACTGCCATTCATCTATTCTGCACAGTTTTGAGTTTCATTCTTTCACCTTCCCTCCTCAGTCAATTCCTTTCCAAGCTGACAGAATCAAGTCTATTTAATCATTCCTTGTATTAAATTACTTTCACCATATCTGTGATCACTCTTCTTATCCTGCACTGAGCCTTTCCACTTCTCCTACACCCTTTTCAAGATGCAGAGACATAAAACTATGTATACTACATAAAACTATGTATATAGTATACTATGTATACTATAAAACTATACTTGTGTCTGCCACATAAGATCAAAACCCAGAAAAGATTCAGACAGAAGCTGCAAGAATAATCTAGGATGGGACAGCCTAGATAGCAGAGTAAAAGACCAACAAAACTTGATGTTTCTAGCTTATTTAAGAGAAGATCAAAGGTGATTAGATCTTTACTTACAAGCACTGTTATGAAAGGGATTTCTGACAGCGGATGTATGTGTAATCTGCTGGCATAAAGGCTTATTAAGATCCCTTGGCTGAAAGCTGAAGCAGGACAAATTCAGATTAGCAACAAGACAAAAGGGTAATTAACCAAACAACTTAAAGGGAGGCACCAGGCTCTGTAACACATGATACTTTCAAATCATAATTAGCTGTCTTTTTAAAAGATGTATTGTTGCTCAAGCAGAAATTATGGTCTCCATGCAGAAATAATCATAAGAGAGTTTTTAGCCTGCATTAAGCTTGAGGTCAACCCCAATGATTTTAATTACCCCACTGGCCTTAAGATCCATGAAATGTAGGGATAATGGCACGTATTTAAGCATCTTGTGTTTTGAACAAGCAAAATGGTGAGAATTATTCACAGTGAATAAATAACTCCATAAATTTAGGCCAATTTTTTGCTTGTAATGTATCTGGGAACAGACCATTAACTTCTCAAATCTATTTTCCAAATGTGATGGACAGCTATCTTGCCCAATATTTTACTTGGAATTTGTGAGCTGTGTCGCCTAATTGGCTGGCTAATGGGTAATGTGCCAGTTCACCTCTGTGACTGATTAGCATGAAGGCAAAGCAGACAGGCATATTTAAACATCTCAAACTCAGTCTGAGTGAACATGTGCACAAACATGATTTTGAAATCCACGTTCCTTTAATCAAGCCCCACCATGTCATGACTACTACAGACAAAGCAGAAAAACTTCATAAGCATCACTAAAACAGATGCATTTATTTTAAGTGCTGAAGTATGATTAAACTATAGTGACAACATTATTTTGCTCATCAGCCATCCAGGTCTAAGGATGCATTTTGTTTTGAAAACGAACAAACTCCCTAGCCATTTGCTGCTACAGAAGGTAGTCCAGTGAGGTCCTTCTAGGGACTAATGCAATTGAAACAGTGAATACTCAAGATACTGGGTATTAAGAAAAGCACTGCTTTCACTTAATGCAGGTTAATATTCATGGGACAAAGTGCAGCATGCTGGAAGACAAAACAAGAGCAGAGGCTTATGTTGCAGCTAAATATTACAAAAACAAGATTGGAGTATTAAGATAGGATGACCACAAGAGGAACATCTGTTAAAGAAATTTGTCTTTCAAAGCAGATCCAATTAGAATTATTTTAGGATTGTGAAAAGACATCTTTGGTCCGCTGTGGAAAGAAGAGGGCTCCTCCAGGACCACAGAGCTAGCAAGTCATGCCTGTGACAGGCATGTGCAAAAGGAAGGCACTGCAAAAGCAAAGAAATAGATAACACATAATGTAGCTATCAAACAAGGTTTTTATTACCAACCTTTACCAACTGTGCTTGTTACCCACCTGCCTCTCCCTATCCACTGTGTGCAGCTGCACCCCCTTCCATCTGCATGCCTCATCCTGCATCAGATCCAGGGCAGCAGGGAGAGACCATAGCAAGGATGGGAGTGCTACCTCCTGGCCAAAATCCAAGGGTCTTGCTGGCAACTGGGACCTCAGACAACCATTCTGCATCATCACGAATCAGAAAGATGGCACACTTCCAAGAGCCTTCTGTCTCTGGCACACCCAGTCCCACTGCCAAGAAATATGACCATGACACATGCAGACATAACTGGGCTGGTACTGGTCAGTTTTGAAAGCATGGGGAAATATCCAGACCACAAGTAAGATCTGACAACATGCTGTGAAGCCCGTGCTCCTGGAGCATCAGGTTTTGCAGCCCGCTCTGGATTACAAGTGGGCTGGGTATTGCAACACACTTCAATGCTGGATTCCAGGTGCAACATGGAGATACCTCATGTAGGAGCTGAATGCCCCAAGCAGACAATTACAGAAGCACAATCGAGTGTGATTAACAGACGTTTGGCCTCCAGTGAGCCTGCAGTGAGTATATTAAACAGAGATGTCAGGGAGCAGCTCATAAGGCTGTGACAGGCATGAGGGAGTAGCTGCCTTTGTCAGGGGCCACTTTAATTGTCACCTGTTAGATGGCTTCCCTATTACATCTCCAGCTTGGCATAGAAATTATGCTAGTTCTGTGCCTCTGGTTCAACACCAAATAAGAGGAAATGTATAGCTGCCCCACCCTACTTCCATACATTTTTTGGGGGGGCTGTGTACATCAGTTACAAAACCACTCAGTAACACCAGCATCTGGGGGGAGTGGTACCCCTGATGCTCAGTAAAATTGTGATGTTTTGGATCAGACATATCTCTGCCATCAGTATCAAGAGTTGTAAGAGCATCTATGCTCCTGGAGACATGCTGTGGTATGTAAATGAGAAATAATGCAATAAACTTCCCTTTTCCCCACCCATGAAAATTAACTTGTGAGTCATCAAACCTTCGAGACAACTGAGAAACGCACATGGAGTCCCCAGCTCACCAGTCAAGCACATACTTTCTGCTGCCTTGCCTCACAGGCAGGCAGGCTGCCTCCTCCATTCCCCAGGGATGGTGGAACTCTGGCCACATATCTCAGCTACTTCCTGGTGTTTGGGAGACACAGCATTCAGGTGTCTGACCTCTCTCTGCAGGATTTTACTTGGGCCTTTGCAGAAGGCTAGACTGCTTTTACTCCAGCAGAAAGCCACCAGCCTAGTTCTTCCTGTCATATCTGGTGACATGAGGGCAGGCATGGGCTCTGGTGAAAGGTCTTGCTTTCCCAGCAAGGAGAGAACTTGCTGGCACATGTGGAACCTGCTCACAACTCCATACATGCTTGCAGCTCTGGCAAGTAAGTCCTTGGGCTGTCAGGCCACACTTTGTATTATTATAGTTGGAGCAGCCTGGACCAAAACAACTGCATCTACAGTGTGCTTCCAGCCAGCAAAGCTGCCTGTCTGTTTCCTTCAGGGTTTGGTGTTTGAATTAAGAGGAAGCTGAGTTAATCCCAGCTCTGAAGGTTGATCCACTAAGGAACTGTCTCCTTGCCAAGAATAATGGTATTAAAGTGCATCAAAACAGTCTGTTCTGCCTTAGCTGCTGGTGAACCAATACTAGTTTTCTTAAAATGGGCTCAGTTCTAGTCATGACCGGGACTAACCTATGTAAAGAGGCCTCTAAGAGAACAGTCTTTCTTTTCCCCAGCTGTGAGCTAACCTGCAGATACAGGGGATTTTGTGTGATGGAGCACTGAGTGTCTTCATCCTCAGAATTGGGCAGATAGAAATTCAGATCCCTGTCTAGTCTAAGCCCATTACAGCAGCTCCTACCTGTTCTCCATCTGAATTAATGAGGTTAGTGTGGGTTGTCTGATAGGCCAGAAAAGGGCTCTGGAAAAAGGCCACCTCCTCCTCCCTCCATCTCTCCCTTCCTCTGTGCAACTCAGACCTTCAAAGCCAGCCCTCAGATTTTTCTCCATCACAAGCCTGGGAAGAGAAAGCTGTCAGTTTGAAAACTCATGGAAGTTCATGGCTTCATTTTAGGGGTTTTGATGGCTTGTTGCACTTCAGTGAGATGCTCAGGTAAAGACTACTTGGGATCTGTTTATCTACAAATACAATCGTGTTATTCCCACCAGCAGCTATGTGAGAGCTGTGGAGACAAGAGAGATGAATGTGAGACCTGTTCTTTGATTAGTGTGGTTTGTACAGCATGGTTTTATTAGCTTTTACTGCCCTACTGACTGCTGCCTGCAATAGCTTCCATCTAGCCTCTTCCCTAATGGCTCCTCTGTGCTCCGCTTTCCTCTCCACTGCCTTTATGTGAAACTCTTTACTGTCAGAACCAGTGAGATGATCAAATTTGGCAGCCATTGTTGGACACTTCAGGTTTATTAAATCTGTTTAAAAAAAAAATCTTTAACCCTTACCTTACCCTGTTAGTCTTGCATAGAGCTTTGTTTCGTGTGTCTCCCTGCACTTAGTCATCTGCCTTCTGCACAGATATCTCAGCTCTCTTCTGCAGGAGGCTGCCTCGCTCTGCTGAATGGGTAAGACCTCACTGCCTCACTGAGTTAAGTGCTTAAATAAGTATCTCCAGTATCTGAATGTTGCAGATCTTCTTTTTCACAGCCTCATGCATAATGATGTGATAGAACAGGTTTATTCTAATGAGGAAAATAAACATTTTTTCTCCTCCTTTTTACTCCAGTCACTGGAAGAACTGATATGTTTCACTCCCAGCATTCCCAGAAATTTGCTACTGAGCTGAAAAGCCACATAAATGTTTTCACACATTTCACATAAATGTTTCAAATATGTGCTCCAAAAAGTCATGAGAATATAGAAATGAGAGATAATCATGATTAGTACTTAAAATTTCACAGAGTGGTCACTGTTGGCAATTTGCATAATAACCCCGGGAAATAAGTATTACACTCCATGACAGCAGTAATAATTAAATTCCAGAACTGGTCATTACAAGATTTAACCACTGATTAATTAGCCTGTTTATATTAAAAAACAGGGTTGGCTTTGCTAACTAATAAATTGCCCATTACCAAAAAGATCACTTGTTAGATAATTGCTTAAGTAATTTAAAAATTATTTTAATTAAGTTCTGGTAACTGGACTCCCCCCAATTAATTTTCTTGTTTTTATGAAATGAGGGAGAAATAAAAAAGCACTATGTATGTGTAGGTAATATGAGGCAACAGAAGTATGATTGGAAATATATAGGAAAACAAATATCCATTGTGATCCTCTTGTCCTCTTAAATGCTTGTAGGGATGTCACAAAAATTAGGCTTTAATTTTATTTACTTTGCCTCATAAAGGCTTGACTCCTATCTCACTCCACTTGGTGAATTCATAATAGGGACAGAGATACTCAAGTCAGTAAATCTTCCTGTGCTCATCCAGGTTATTATGCATGTTATTCAGCCAAGTCATGTTGGAGGGGGGCAGTTTATGCCTTAACAATAAAGCCTCACAGCTTCACAGTGCCAGACCCTCTCTGGAAACTCACAGACTGCCTTTCTCAGCCTGTCCTCTAAGGAAGGCACAGCCCATACCTGCTCTGGGAGGCAAAGGCAGGGAAGCCCAGGGCTAGAGGCAAAAGCGGACCAGTGCCAATGGTAACAGTAACAGGGCTACTTTCCCTGAGCCAGCCTCCTGACATCACCAATGTGTCAGGTCAAACAAGCCTTGGCACAACAGAGAAAGCAGTTCTTTTGTTCCTGGAAATTCAGTCATAGGGGAGTTGCTATAAAGGGCCTCTTTAATGTGTTGCTGCTCCCCTCATTACCAGTTATTACTGTATAGCCTGCTCTTAAAGAATCCTCTTGGGCATCAACGCACAGGATCTCTGCATTGTCTCCCTCATCCATAAGGTCATTTTATTAATGACTTTATTGATTCATACCTTTGCATGGTTCAATATGCTATTTTCTGCCATGCTATTTCAATGGCATGGAGTTTCGCCTTGGGACTTAGTCATCCAGGCATAACACTAAGTTTTCTGAAATACAGTTGTTTGACAGCTTACTGGCTAAGGTTCAAGGGTGAACATATTCACAGGCTCCAGATTCAGAGCAGGGATAAAGTAGTAAGGCCAGAAAAGAAGGAATAATATTCTGAGTTAAAGAATTAACTATCTGTACCACACCTAAGATAAAAAAAAAAATACATATGCATACATCTCCCTGTCTAGAACAAAAATAAAACCACCGGATCCATAAATTCCCATCAAAAGTCTCCTCCCATACAGAACCTTCAATTACATTCAATTACATTCAATTTCTATCAGTAATCCACCTGTGTGGTTCTACTAATATTAGTTCTTAAAGCCATTTACCTTTCTTTTTAAGAAAATGTGATTGCTTTTTAATTGAGAAACAGCCTCATTGGAGAATAGTAAATCCACAGTTATATTCCCTGGAGATTTCAAAGCAAGCAATACAATAACCAGTGGTGTGAGCAGTGTAAGTGTTAAGAAAGCTCCCTCCTAATCCACGCTTTTTTGAGCAGATTGGCATACCCACACTTGTACCACCCAGTTGAAGCACTCTTGAACAGAACAACTATGAATACATAAGAAAAAATGCAGTTAAGTTTGGAGGAAGAAGGGAGGGACACTTCAGAAGAAGCACTGAATAGGTCAGGTCAGGTCAGGTCTGCTGCCAGGGAAAATTCCCACTTGCCCTTTACAGCCAAACACTGAAAATTGTGACTCCTGTTCTTCCGATTGACCCTATCAATTAGAAGAATCCCATTCTGGTGATCCCATTATTGAGAAGACTTTTTCTGTTGGACTTAGCCCTTGTCTTCTGACCTGGGCTGTGAGTGTCACTATGACAAACTGGCTGACTCAATGTCTCAGTAGTCTTGCCATGGTTGTTTTCACCTCGTGTGAGTTCAAACCTCCCCATAGTTCTTTCAGCCCAACTACCCCATCAAATGGCTTCTCATTTCCATCGCATCCTGTCCCAGCAGCAGCCTGAGGCCCCGATGATCAAAGGAAGAGCACTCACTGGTAACATTATCTTCCCCATCATAACAGCAAAAAAAGAAAAAACTGGAAGGCAAAGAGCTAGGCCCCCTGGAGCTGCCACAATTGGTGACTGCACCAACAAACTGGTGGAGCCAGAGTAGGGACAAGGGTGCAAGTATGTCCAGGTGATCTTGCTCTGTCTGGCTACAGAGCAATCAGAGTCACCACACATCAAAGCCACTGGCACAGCCAGCTAAGGCCCTTGCAGGACTCCCTCACTCAATGCTAACACTTCCCAACAGACACTTTTGCCCTCCCTCACGGTCCTGATTGTCCTTCTATTCACAGTGCCGTGACTAATCTGTGTCTCATCTCTCCTCCTTTACCATGCTGCCTTGCCAATACTTGTTCCTACTGTTCCCATTTTGCAGGTCTTATGCTGACACCTCTCCTTCCAGCAGCCCTGTAGAACTCAAACAGAAGACATCCAGGCAAATTCATGAGGACTTGGGAAACACTTGGATGCCACCACAAAAGGTTAGGCAGGAAAGTTAATCAGGAAATTGCCTCCCATTTCTTCCACGGCACAGTTTGAATCACAGATTGTAAATAAGGAATGAGAAGTGCTCTGAATAATGAGGAGAAATGACAAAAAGTATGAAATAGCTGATTGTGAGATCACAATTTATTTTAGATGGTGTATGTAGGAGAGGTTCCTAGGGAAAAATTAGTATGCAGCTACGTAGGTTCAAGATGAAAGATGGTGTCATAATACATATGGAAATGGAAATCAAATGAATATTGCGCAAACAATCCAAAGTCTAACCATTCTTATATTCCAAGAGTTTAATTTTACCATTTTAAAATCCTCTTATATTTGGAGAATCAAGGCCTTATTTTGTTAATCGCTTATATGGAAATGCTTCCAACACAAGAAAGGAATTCCATGACCAATAAAATGGCATTTGATGATTTTATCTTTTTATTGAAAATTAACTTGCCTGCATATTGAAGCTCAGCTCTTTGCTGAGCAAGAAGGAAAAAAATACCCAGGAAAAATCCTAGTCACATAAAATCTGTTCTTTACTTTTGGTATATTCAGCACTTTCCCTGAGTAAAGTTCATAGAACACTCACATGAATAAAGCATTTTTTTGTTGTTTAATTGGATTGAGCCTGGAGAGAGAGCAAACCAAATAAATCTTTAAGTGGGGGCAGGGAGAGATGGAGGAAAATACTTCAAGGTGAAGTGAGAAATAGGAATGGAAATTAATTTCCTGAGGCAAAGATTATTTAATGCTGAGTTATTTTCCTGGACTCATAGATTCAAAAGCAGAAGGTGCTCTCATTCATAACACAGGTCATAGCACTTCATACAGCTGGTCCTGCTTCAGGACTGTGTCTGAGAGGAGTAAGCTGATCACAGGTAAGCTTTGCTCAAGTGGTCCAAAGCAGTGAGATGAGGAGAATCCTGGAACAGGTAGCAGGATTTTCACACAGGACATTTTTACATGGTATCCAGAGCTCTAAGCTGCCACGATTTTATTGCTGGTAGTGGAAAAATTAGCTGCAGTAGGACCAGCATCACACTACTTCTGATGCTGGATGTTAAGCAATCCCACACCCACATATTTCTGTTTGCCAGTTCTTTCCAGGGCTATTGACTCCTGTGGGAATTTAACTGCAAGGTCAAATTGAGACCTGGTTGAAAGCATTCTTATTGGTGTGCTCCTGTGTAGGGCTGGGAAAGGAGACTTAACTCTTTAGCAAAAGCAAAGGATTGTGACAATGCTGTCAGACTGATAGTCTGCAGGCAGCTTTTGACCCTAAGTAGAACAGGGATAGCAAGTGTCACAGCAACACTTTCTTGAGTGCTCTGCACATTTTAGTTAACCACTTGCAAATGAGCTGGTAGCTCTTGCAGACCAGTGTTCTCATTACCAGCATCAGAACCTGCTGGGGTTCATGTCATGCTGATAATCTCAGGAGAGAAATCAGAAACTGTGATGGAATGAAAACCACTCTCCTTTGCAAGGTTGGATCCTCCAGAGCAGAGTGGAAATACGCCAGTGGCATGATGTGATTTGACACAGCAGACACAACCGCTGCCCAGGCTGGCCACAAGCTGTGGTTGTAAAGAAAGTCAGAATGTGCACTTGTTAATCCAGCCTGTCTCAAAAGCTCCATAAAAATAGACTGGGAGATGGTGAGATGGTTTATTTACAAATGAGCTGTTATTTTCAGCATCAGGGAGAGAGGAAGTGCAGAACACTGTGACACTATTATTCACACTTGTTCATTTACTCAGGCTTCCCCCAGAGAGGCCAGCAGCCAACATAGGCTAGTAGAAAAAGTTGCCATAGGAGATACAATTTGCACAATTTGATTATGGAAATTTGAAGGCCTTTTGTGGCACTCAGTGCAGCATGAAACATGTTGTTTCAGTGCGGGGTGAGTTATCTCAAGCAAATGCTACCTATTCAACAAGGAGATGAAGAGGACCAGACGGAAAGATGAATTTCCTCTCCTAGGATCCAAAAGAGTGGGTTGATGCAGTTGCAAGGAGAGATGAAGGCTGAGTTGGGGAGTGAGGATCTGGCTGCAGATTTAAAATATGTTGGGTGGAGGGGGATAGAAGCACTGGTCCAAATATTCACAGAAACACTGTCAGATGAAGAAAACTAAAGGTAGATTTAGTGTGGCTCCGTCCTTCAGCACAGTAACACCTGCCTTCCATCTGTGTGTCTCTTAAGCCAAGACACTCCTGTCTTGAAAAACCACAGATAGGAACATGCCACCCCACATTTTGGTGAGAGGATATTGAACACGACAGTCAAGCTGTCAGAAGAACATCTCCTTGCCACTATCCAGGCCCAGCTTGTCTTGCCACATCTGCCTCTGGTGAGGAAAGCTACAGTTTACAGCTACAGCAGCCTTTATTTTCCTGTGATGCCCTTTTCTCCCCATCCCAATCTCCTCCAATGCACCAGTTCTTCCAACCCTATCTGAAACCCTTATCCCTCCTCACTACTAACTGCTTCTTGCCTCTGCACTCTTCTGACATGAGTGCATCCTCAAAATTTTTCCTCATCAGCTCCTGTGTCCCACTGTATCCCACAAGGTCATTCCTACCACTACTCCCCAGCTTAGAAGATTTCCAATCCACCCTCCCACCAACAGGTAGTGTGTCCATGCTGCCAGCAACCCAGCACTCAAAAAGGTTGGTCTGATCCCTTCCCCCTCTCCTGAAATAACTGGGTTTCAGAGGCAGCTGTACATCTTTTTATAGATGGGAGTTAATGTCACTTTATGGACCACAGCGCTATTTTTGTGCCAAGCTAACCAAGGCTTAGTATTCTGTGTGTGTGAGTACTTCACCCAAGACTACTTGCTGAAACATAAATACAACTCAACCAAAGTTATTTAGAACTTCAGCTGAATCGACCTGATCTGAGCCAATTACTTTCCCTGACAGAATTAATTAGACTGCATATAAAGTGAGTGAGATGTGAAAGACAGGTCTGCAAAATTACTTATTCCATTAACAGTGGGTCTGGAGAAAAAAGAAGAGTCTCTGTCCTTGACTTGGCTTTGTCATGGCCTCATCAAGAAGAAAGGAATCAAGGTTTTCACATGAGAAGCTGCTCTGCTGGGAGCCACAGTTCACTTAATGCTAGTTTGCATCAACAAGCTCCCAGCTCTAATACATTCATGGTGATAAGGGCTGGCTGTTTACATGCTGTCGCAGAATCCAAACTCCCTTCCTGTTCAGAACAACTGTTGCTCAGACCTCCTCTGTGGAGCTAATTTGTCACCAAAGAGAGTGAAGTGTAAATAGTCTGCAGCAGGTAGGCAATTGGGCCTTTCTTTACTGAGAATTACTTGGATGGGAGCCAGTTGGTGTCTGCACACATTGGTGGGGAGGACATCTTTTCAAGCATGACAGTGAAGTAGGACTAGCTTCTAAAGTGGTAATAATTTTATGAAAATAACTCCAGTAAGGTGGGGAGAAATTGATATTTTTTCCAAACTCCAAACTCATTCCAAGTTTCCTTGGGACTTCTTTCTCCTCCAGAGCTCAAAACTGAGTGAGAGCAGCTCTGCTGCTCCAGTTCTATGTGAATAATTGATTCTGGGGTGAAATCCATCCCAGCATCGTTGAACAAAGCCTATTTCTTCCTCTGCATGAGGAGTTCACATTGTCCCCATGAGCCTCCCTGTGCTCCTGTCACAGCTGCTCCAGTGCTGCAGTTTTCAAGTAAGATCAGAGGTCCGGCTCCTCCCAGGTTTGCAGGGCCTGGTGAACCATCCTCAAACTCAAGATCCAACGTTTTCCATCTCATAGCAAATTAACTCTGACCTTCTGCATTTACTGTCCTCTCTAACAAAATCCACCTGTGTGAAGCACCACTCCCAGTGTTACTGTTAGACAAGGGGATTCTCTCTGATGACAGATGCACCCTCCTCTTTTCCAAGACCAACTTCTTTCTGATCTCAGAGCCTTAATGTCCAGGCTTGTGGGAAGGGAAGGGGAGAAGCTGGGGAAGTCATCATCTTGTACCTGCAAGCAACTTCACCTTCACCAGCATAACTCTTCTTCCACCAGCTCCTTGGATGTAACACTTCATGGGCAATTTACTATGAACAGAGCAGCTGATGGTTATAAATCGTATTGTGCATAACATTGCAACACTGATGACCAGACTGCTTGGCAAACCCCTTCACAGCACAGGGCTGCCATTGCCACTTCTGCTAGGGACAGACAGAGCTTTCCTGTGGCACAGCAGAAAAGTATTGCTTCTTATTTTACAAGGTTATTTTAAGCACCATTTTGTTTCCTGAAACACACTAAAGTGTTGTAACTGAGCTTTAGAGAGGTGGAATGGACTGTATCATCTTCCATAATGTCTTCCCAGTCCCACAGCTTGAGAAGATCAGCTGGATGCTGCAAAGTGTTTGACCCCAGCCTCTATGCCCTCTCATCTGCACTGGAAAAATTTCAGTGAAGTTGATTCTGCAATATCCTACACCTCCCCACTCCATTCCAGGGCTTACAGCTCTTCTACAGGAATTTGTTACACCAAATCTAAGGGTGCATTGCTATATATTAAGCTAATTGTTTTTCCTCATACCTGTAAGGAGACAAAGAGGAAAGCAAAACCAGTTCTCTCGATGTTGAAAGGCTTGTGGTTCCCCACAGTTATCTCCTTTCTAGACAAAACCAAAGTCCCACATATCTTGTGCTTTCTGAAACTTTTTCCATTTCTGCTGATTTGCCCAGATTGTCTCTGACATTATTTCCAAATCTGGAGACATTGTGCCAGGTGGGATCTCAGCAGCACTGGGTGGAGTGGCATAAGCAGCTCTTATACTGCCTCCCTGCTAACACCTCCTACCCAAAGATTCACCTTTATCAAAACACTAACATATTATTGGCTTGCTCAGTTTGTTGCCCAACTTCTGTTCTTCATTACTGCTGTCTCAGCAATTATTGTACAATTTGGTTTCATGCATTTGATTTCTATGTGTAAGTCTTCCAACTTGTCTCAAAATAATTCTATCTCACTGGGTCCACATCATTTTTCCAGCTCATAAAAATCACTCTTTTACTGATTATGTTCTCCAAATCTATTATAGCTCCTTCCCCACTTAATGTCTGCTGCTCATGAAATCTTTTCCTTCATCCACTCTGATAATAAAGCAAGTGAACAGACAAAGTCCCAAAGCAAAAATTCCCCTGTAGAATCTAACTTGAAACGCCTTCTTATTTTGACAAGAGACCACTGCAAAACAGCCAGTACAGTTTTTCAACCACATGAATGTGACTTGGTAACAATTTCCTTTCTAATGAAGATTCACCCCAAAAAATCACTGAATACTTCAAACACCTTTACATCATGTTTATTTGTTCTCTGTCCATTAGGCAGTGGAGTTGCACCACCCTTTGCTTTACTCCTGCTTCCCATGCATCCAGAAGAATTATTTATGTTGCTTTGCTTTCACTGTTTGCAAGACTCTTATTTTGGATTTCAAGTAATTAAGTACTCCTGGTTCAGCAATATAGGAGTTACTGTAAACTGTATTGCTTGTCTGTACTAAGACAAGTTGCTGATTTGCTTGTAATATACCCACCAGCTGTCTGCACTTCTTTGCTTAGAATTTCTTCCCGAGAGACTCTGCCTAACTCCTTCCTGAAATTGCTGAAATCTTTTTTTTAAATCCAGGTCTTCATTCTGGCACCCTTAGATCCTGAAATAGCCAGTGATTTGTTCCCTGTTCCCAGTTTCAGCAGAAAATGAAGCAGACACAGAGAACGCCCAATTCTCATTTCATAAATTGGCCTCCTCCAGGACTGAGATGGATGGGCAGGATCACCTGAAAACTGCTGCTCTCTTTCTGTGCTTGATCTGTAGGTAAAAGACTTTGACTTTAAGAGCTGTAAATCTAGTGGCCTTAGGGAGCACAACAATAAAAAGGGTAAAAAAATCCTATCAATCAAGGGAGCGGAGAACAGAAAGATGTGAGGTCTTAGCAGACATATGACAGAGTTACGTTTTAATTTGTCCTACAAGAGATGGACAGCAAATTAAGTTTACTGGCTAACTTGGACAGCTGCCAGAATGGACACAACATTAATTTGGTACATCCAAATCACCTATCAAAAGACAGGAAGTTAATCTAGTGGGATCAGAAATCATCCAGAGACTTTAACATTAAATGAGAAACATCTGTTCTACCATAACATTCAAATCAGGAATGAAAACCACAAAGCAAGTCAAGAAATTCACTCAGTCCCCTTCAGCTAACTTTTCAGATGAGTACCCTGAGACGAAACCCCCAGCTTTTGGTGCCTGATTACATAGAATCATAGAATAGTTTGGGTTGGAAGGGACCTTAAAGATCATCGAGATCCACCCCCCCTGCCATAGGCAGGGACACCACGCACTAGACCAGGCTGCCCAGTGCCTTGTCCAGCCTAGTCTTGAACACCTCCAGAGAGGGGGCATCCACAACTTCTCTGAGCAACCCGTTCCAGTGCTTCACCATCCTCACTGTAAAGAATTTCTTTCTTATGTCGAGTCTAAATCTCCCCCCCTCCAATTTACATCCATTGTTTCTAGTCCTCCCATCCGATATTATGTTAAAAACTCCTTCCCCTGCCTTTCTGTAGGACCCCCTCAGGTACTGATAAGTTACTATGAGGTCCCCTCTGAGCCTTCTCTTCTCCAGGCTGAACAATCCCAACTCCCTCAGCCCGTGTTCATAGGGCAGTTGCACCAGCCCTTTGACCATCTTCGTGGCCCTCCTCTGGACCCGCTCCAATAGCTCAATGTCCTTCCTGTGTTGAGGGCTCCAGAACTGGATGCAATACTCCAGGTGTGGTCTCACCAGTGCCGAGTAGAGGGACAAAAGCACCTCTCTGGACCTGCTGGTCACACTCCTCCTGATGCAACCCAGGATTTGGTTGGCCTTCTTGGCTGCGAGTGCACATGGGTGGCTCATGTTGAGTTTGTCATCAACTGACACACCCAACATTACTATTATTGCAACACTGGGAAAAGCTATTCATCTGGGACTTTAGGGAAATGAAAGAAATGTTAGCTTTTGCTTTTTCATAACAAATAAGAGTTAAATACTGCAAAAAATTGTTTAGAAATATTTCATAACTAATTATAGTGTTTTATCAACTTATAGAGGAAAAATTACATATGTGAATTTCTCAGGAACACGGGCAATGAGCCACATCACAAAAATACTTCTCTGCACATATATCAAGAAGAGACCAAGTGTATTTATGATACATATATTAATTCTTCCTAGATACCACAGTCACTGCTTAAATGAGGATCTCACGCCTGACCCTGAAAGCTATTGACTACCTACCAAGAACTTCAAGAAACTTCAAGAAGACATTTAGATGGTCAGTGGCTTAACTATGTTACCTGGGAATTTTGACAACCACATAGGCATGTGGATGCCTTTATAAACTTAGATTCCTAGTCCATATCTCTAGCATTGAACTTGGTTCTGATGAGGGTCTCAAACGGCTGATCAGAGAAGGGTCACTCAACTTCATCAAGAATTCCAGTAAGACAAAATCCTCCTGGGTTGGAAACTACTGCTTCAGTGGTGACAGAGGACCTTCAGCAAACCAACCAGCTGAGCTACAAATACATCTGTCAGCTTTTTTACAACAGCTGTACGAATTTGGAGTAAGGAGTAACCTTACTAAAGTAATTGTTTTTCTGTTCTCTCTCCCTATCTCTTTTCCAGAGGCCAGGTTTGCAAGCAGCTTGGCCTGTTTCTCATTTTCATGCCAAGTTGCTTCTTCAGGTCCATTGCCTCCCCCAGGCTGAGAGGAGTTTGTAGAGGAGACTGTCAAGCTGATGCTGTCTGACAGCCCTACGCAACATAGAGCCAGGGGCTCATTGACTGCTTTCGAAGAAAAACAAAGTCCAGCCAAGGCTACATTTCTACCAAAAGCCTTGCCTCAAGAGATGGCCCTGCTCAAAGGATAGGGTAGAGCAGAAGTGGACCCGACGGCAACCTGCCGCTTCCTTTGAATGCACGGGCTTAATCAGAGGGAAGAAGCTGCAAAACCTCAAGCCAGTTCCAAACCATCCAATCTGGCTGGAGTCAGGTTGGGCAGCAAGGAGTTCCTTCAGCACAACTCCTCTGGACTGGATTGAATGTGCCCTCAGCTACACTTGCTGCTGGAGTGTGCTCAGTCACCAGCCCTGCTAAATCGACTGACATAATTTAATTTATAATACAGACAAGGCCATATAAAACTATGACTGCACCCTGTGAGCTACAGTTTTACATTTCAACAACATTTGCAGAGGGCTAGACCGAGAGCTCAGACCCCCAGAGAAGATGCCAGNAATTGTTTTTCTGTTCTCTCTCCCTATCTCTTTTCCAGAGGCCAGGTTTGCAAGCAGCATTGCCTGTTTCTCATTTTCATGCCAAGTTGCTTCTTCAGGTCCATTGCCTCCCCCAGGCTGAGGAGTTTGTAGAGGAGACTGTCAAGCTGATGCTGTCTGACAGCCCTACGCAACATAGAGCCAGGGGCTCATTGACTGCTTTCGAAGGAAAACAAAGTCCAGCCAAGGCTACATTTCTACCAAAAGCCTTGCCTCAAGAGATGGCCCTGCTCAAAGGATAGGGTAGAGCAGAAGTGGACCCGACGGCAACCTGCCGCTTCCTTTGAATGCACGGGCTTAATCAGAGGGAAGAAGCTGCAAAACCTCAAGCCAGTTCCAAACCATCCAATCTGGCTGGAGTCAGGTTGGGCAGCAAGGAGTTCCTTCAGCACAACTCCTCTGGACTGGATTGAATGTGCCCTCAGCTACACTTGCTGCTGGAGTGTGCTCAGTCACCAGCCCTGCTAAATCGACTGACATAATTTAATTTATAATACAGACAAGGCCATATAAAACTATGACTGCACCCTGTGAGCTACAGTTTTACATTTCAACAACATTTGCAGAGGGCTAGACCGAGAGCTCAGACCCCCAGAGAAGATGCCAGCCCTAAGATCAGAAGTGACATTAAAGTCATGCATGTGCCTTCAGACTGTGGTGAGCATGAGGTTTTTACCTCACCTTTCTCCCACCACAGTTGGATGGCATAAACATGTACCTTGACCATTAAGCCGCTCGTGGGATTTAAGTTGACCCTTCACTCAGCTCATTCGTGGTGGGATGCTCATTTGCCCATGTCCTCTGGGTTCTTGGTGCTTGCTTATCTTGTATTTTCCATTGTGGTATATGTTCCCAGGAGAAAATAACAGCATTTTACATGCATAAATGTCTATAAAGTGCACCAGGGAAGGGGAAATTAGGTCTTTCTTTTGAAAAAATATTGAGAAGAAACAGAGGAAACTTTGGACTTGAGTCAAAGGATACTTCCTCATTTTGAATCTAAAACACTAAGAGAATTGTACTAAAAACATAATCATGGGAACAGAAAGCTTTAGCTAAGGTTGTGTTGCTAAATATTCAAAATCACCTTCTGCACAAAATCTTAGCCCTTCCAAAAATCATCCACAATTAATATTATATATTCACTATGGTACTCAAAAGATTTCAACTTATTGGCAAGGCTGAGAGCTTCTAAATAGGCATCCTGGGGAAAAGAGCAACTTTACTATTAAAAAGATTGCACTTTACCGTCTGAAAGAAATTTCCAAACTCTGACCGGTTCAGTCACAGAATAACGCACTGGCACAGCCCAGCTGTGATTCCCCTTGTCATTCCCCTTTCATATATAGGAAGCTGAGACACAGTTCTTGAATAGATTCTTCAAAGCAGCAGACAATGACAAGACAGGACTTGGACAGGATTCCTATACTCCAAGTATGAACATGCTATGAAGACAGGTTATCAGGAATTTTCCTAAATGGTTCCCACACCTTCTGGTAACCTCTGGTAATCAATGGGTGATTATCTCTCTTAGAGGGAGGAATAACAGGTTCTTCATGACTCACATGGACCATTTGGACTCATGGGGTTTTATTTATTTTTTCATTTTAAGGAAAAATATAGTCACCCACACAAAAGCTGCAGAAGCTGAAAGAATCTATTCGGCTGGCTGCATTATCCATTGCTTCCCCTGTGCTTATGGAGAAGCCTCAGCCTAGCCCCTGAGCAGAGATTTCTGTGCAATAAATTGTGGCTCCTCTTAGGTCTTGGAGCCTAGAAGTGCCAGCTGACAGAAGACTGTGGTTTCAAGTGCAGCTCTGTGAGGAGAAAAGTTTGTGAACAGTTCTGGAAGCTGCTGGCTCAGTCTCCTGTGAGTTGGAGAATGTGTAGGATGCAATGAAAGTTGGAGTGCTGGGTTTTCTCCAGGAACAGGGAGTTTTGAATAGAAACTTCTCATTTTTAATGGATCTGAACCCCAAATAGTGGAGGATGTTGATCGAAGCCAAAGGGATGTCTTACATAATCTTACTAATGGAAAGGAAAAAAGGTCATTCCATCAGTTTCTAGAGTTTAAGTTCGGAAGAGGTTATTCCAGCTGAACCTGCATGCATTCTGCCCCATACCCTTCTCTTAAGCATGACCACGTATGTTTGACAGAGTAGGCCATGTCCAGGTAATGTTCTGGTAAACTTTTTACATTATGGAACTATTCAGACAGGTCACATTAGAAAGTGAGTTTCTTTCTTTCCAGTTTTCTAGAGGTAAAAGGTTGGGAGAAACACCCATGGCCTAAATCAGCAGAAACTCACTAGTCTCCAAGATAATTCTGCTAAGAAAATGGCTATGAATCATCAGGACCTGAACACATTGAACCATGTTTCCACAGACATTATTGTTTAGTCAGATACAATCAAATTTTATGAGTCACCACCATTTCCATTGTGCAAGCAAATGGCCATTTTGAGCTCCTGTAAAAGCAGAGGCAATTATTATACTGACTTTACTGAGGAGAAATCTAGTCCCCTGAACTTGGACTGACCTAAGTGCACCTACACGTTGATGAGTGTCCTACAAAGTAAATGCTCAGCAACGTTAAACTGTTCTGTTGAATCTATGTTCTATGAAGAGCACTCAAAGTTGTGCACGTTTTTAAAAATCCATTGAAACAATGTTCCCTAACTGGTAGACAGTCTATTAATGAAAGAAATTTTTTTCCTCAAATTATGCCAGAGGAGAAATTAATTACTTGGGGAAATGGGGGAAGAAAAGAATCTCCACCTTTTGCAGTCTCAAAGTACTGTGCTATTTTTGCCTCTTGGAATTCATTTCCATGATACATGTCAGCAGAGTGCATATTTTCTGTACATGAATTCCTTAGCAGCCTTACTAATATAAATGCCTTAATTCCACAATAAAGAGATAGTGCACTGCTCCAAAGGCCTTTGACTAGGAAAGGCTCTGTTTCAAAGGGAAACCACAGCTCCTGCCACAGCACTGTAAGTAACCACTGCTCAAGTGGGAGTCAGTCTGACAAGAGGGAGGCTTAAACTCCCTGAAGGTAGGTGGTGGGGGGAGCGTTTATCATCTCCAGTGGTACAGGCTTAGTTCATGCTCAGAATATAAATACAACTCTACTTTGATTTTAATGGCCCCTGCTGACTCACTGTGATGCAAGTTTCTCTTGTAACACTGTGAACAGCATTTGCTTGTATCTGGTTTCAGTCGGTGGAGTTTACAATAATAATGACGTAACTTGCAGAGCATTCCTAGAAGTACATGTATGCTCCGGGCAGTGCTGCTTGAATGCTTCCTGCTTCTTCAGCTCCACTTCAGTATCTTTTTTATCTTATCTACACCACTCTTCTGAGTCCTGTCCACCCAGCAGAAATCAGAAAAACACTTGTGCTTTTCCCAATCAGCTTCATACTCATAAAATCAAAGGTCTCAGCAGGGGAGCTGGACTTTAGTTGGCCTTTGAAGGACACATTCTATGATTCTGTGACACACAGGGTCACCCCAGTGAAATGTCTGCCTGAATACAATGTGAACACTATGTTCAGGTGGAATTCCATGCCTGGGAAATGGGTCTCAGGCTCAATGTCTGCCCCTGAAACATGCACAACAGCAGAACCTCCAACAGGACCTCCATGGCTGGTCCTACAGGAGATGCTGTCTCCCATCATGATGGATCTATGCAGTGGGCTGGCTCACAAACACCCTACCTTTTCCCCAGGAGGACTGCTGCTACATAACTTCAGAGAAGAACAAAACTCCCAAGGATTTTGTTATTGTCACCCAAAGATGGAGGGAGATGCATGGCAGAATGCTGTTTCTAGCAGTTGTTTTGGAAGGGAATTGGAACTAATGATCCTGTCCCACACCCTGTGGTGCCATCCCAATCCTTCTGCCTTTGGAAGAGAGGGGAAGCCAGCACAGAGAGACTGGTGTGCATTTCAGAAAACATCTTCTCATCACTCCATCGTCCTTCATCATTTTAATGCAGCACTCAACAGGCTGACTAGGGTTTTGTGCAGCCTGGTCTAGTTGAAGGGGGTTGGAACTGCCTGATCTTCAAGCTCCCTTCCAACTCTACCAACCCTACACAAGGTCTTGGCCTGCCAGCATCAGCCTGTCTTCTCCCCATGTGTGGAAGCCCATCTCCCAGCATGCACAATACAGCATAGAGTATGGAGGAGATGCTATTTTTCACAGTGGGCAGGAGAGGCAGCCCTAATTCATGCCTCAGTCTTTGAAATATTTGCTCATTAGCCACAGGAGAGGGAGGAAAGCCCTCTCCATTGCTACTGCACAAGCAAGAAGGAAACAGAATTTGGTGGTGCTCATCCTCTGTGATTGATACATCTCTTGTATGAGCAACCAAGACAAAACCAAGGGCCCTGCATGTTGCTTCTGCTCTTACAAGAAGCTGTGGCTGTCTTCTCTGTCTTTAATGGATCCTGGCTCACTGACTAAGGCCACAGAAATGACTGATTTTCCTAGACATCTAAGACTCAACTAACAGGAAATTGTCCTCTGCTCCCAGCACCTTTTAAAACAATGTTGAAGACTTTCTTTGCCTTCCCTCACAGCTTCCATGAGTTTCCTGCTCTCCTCTCCCAGCTCTTGTTTACACTCTACCCTGAGCATGCCCTCCATTTTGTGCATTAAATGACCACCATTATTTCAGCTCCTTGACTGTGTAGAGGCATTACCCTCTACACAAAGCCCTTGAAAGAAAGATCTTCTGCTTCTCATGCCAGAAAAAAAGTGAAATACTACATACATTGAATTAATATTTCAGAGGCTCATTTACAGCCCTATTGCACTTAGACCTTGGTTACTTCATGCACTGTTACCATGTGCTGTAATGCGCTAGATTTTGTGAATGCAATAGTTTTTTATTCTCCTTGATGTATAAACCAACAGCCTTCATGCAGAACTCCGAGGAAGTGAGAGTATAGATGTACCCTGGAGCACTGCCTATTTTCTCCTTTGGGGTCAGGGAAGTAAAGGCATGCAATGAAGGGAATTACCCATCCTTATTCATCTAGCCAGTGTGCCATATCCTCTGGACTCCCACCGGGCTGTGCCTGTGATATCCTACCTGGTTCCACACCACTTGCACCCAGGATGAGTCATCAGGCCCTTTTCAAGAACATTTCCACCCTGTTGGCCAGCCATAGCTCAGGCTCTTATTAGCACAGAACATTCCTGGGTTCACAGCCCTCAGCATATGACACCACTTTCTCTCTTTGGGGACAAATAACTCCTGTGCATGATTTCAAAGTAGGGCACTTGAAAGCTCTTCCATGACTTAGCACATGGCAGGTCTAAGCCTGGCAACACTGACACACGAGCAGGACAGTGCAATATGTTTTGCACTCAGATTTTTGCTTTGTTCCTCACTGAGAAGTTCTTAAACCACCACAGATAGCTCTGGTGGCCCTAAGGTAGTCTGCACACAAAAACATGGCAGAGAAAAAAAAAAGGGCACCAGAGTGTAAATTGAGTAGGAGCCTCCTTGGAGAGGGAGGTAGAAATTGAGAGGGAACCAGATGTCCCAAGTATCCTCACTCACAGGCCAGAGCCCTCGCTGAGAGCAGAAGCAATAGCAAGGCTCCCGTGAAACCCTCACTACATTTCTAAAGTCTTCAAACATTACACTTTCACATTGCATTTTCTTGTAAACAACCTCATTTGGAGGCACAAATTGTAAAGTGCCAGAGTGAGGTAGTTGGAAAATATGACTTTTGAACTTCAATGGACTTTCAGAGGAGAACTACTGTTCAAGTTAAACTCATCCCTTTCTTCCACTGAAAGCTAAATTAGAATAAAATCCTGCTGTCAGACCAGCAAGTTGGGGTGAAAATGCCCACAGAACCAGAAAGCCAGCCCTTAGCCTCAAAATTACTTTTATTTGTGCTTTCTTTGTCTCAGCTATTAACATTCTGTTGTCACCTCCGTTAGCATATGAACTGGCCACATCTCTTCTTTTAAATCTCTCTGCAGAAACAAGAGAGCTACTCTTGCTCTTGGTAAATAAAGCAGTTCCTTGCAGATAAGGTAAAAAAGCAACTTTAAACATTTTATAAAGACTTTGAAGGCCAAGGCTGAATTTTTAGTGGCTGAGTATCAGAAAGTCCTGGGATATGAGTACATATTTCATATTTCTTTTTATTTCAGCACAAAAATCTGGGTTCAGAGACAGGTTAAATGAAGAGATTTCTCTCTTGCAGGAAAAGATGGCATTGAGGTTATGTTCAGGTCTATCGGACATGAGCATCTGGTTTGTTTCACATTAAAAGATCAAACAATATCAAAGGAGATGCCCATTTTGAGGCCAACAGCTGAATTCCAGCAATTTCAAGAGGCCACCAGAGAACAGACTCATTTCAGAAAAGATATGAAAATGATTGGTTTAAATTACTCAATATCTTGACCGAGACAATGAATAGTGACAGGGTACAGGGATATGACAGCCACCAACTGGATCACACGCACCCAGTGCAGAGGAGCAACACCAAAACCACCCTTCTCCTCCATCCCATCTCCTCCTCACCAGGTGAGACAAAGCCCAGTATCCACAATCTCACCAGCACATGCCTTGCCACATGCTGAGTGATAGGCAAGGTTCATTCCCTCTCTGACAGCAGATGCTACAATGGCACAAGCCAGACCCTACTTCCTCACAGTCAAGCTCATCCCATGGCACCAAAATGGCGCTCCACTTCCCAAATTGTTCTACGTCCAAGTGTGGCAGGCCACACGCAGATCTGGCAGCTCACAGTGTCTCAGCCTGCCAGGGAAACCCCTCAGTTCATCGGAAATTAAGCTGTTGTGGAAACCTGGCTCTCAAAGCTGACTTCCTTCTTTCCCACACCAGGGGAAAGTGAGGGGCAGAGAGGCTCATTAGGTGGTTTGAGGGGATACAGAAGTTTAGTGCAATGACATCTGCTTCAAAAGGTCTACCTCAGGGCAACCAGGAAAGTTGTCCCATGAATGACTACAGCACTGCTTCGCAGTCTGCTCCCTAAAGGCATGTGACAGGGAATTTTTAAAACTAATTAGCTATGATGAAGTGTTTTACATTTGTGTCAGCCCCACCCATTGAATTATAGTTTCCCAGATCCTTTTTGTGTTGCAGTTGAATTTCTTTTTCATTATCGAAGACTATGTTCTTTCTCTTTGCAATATATTTTTAAGAGTGATGAGAGGTTGATAAAAACATGTAATTTAGGGATCCAGAAACTCCACAAGATTTAACTTCATATACCATGCTCTAATAAAACAAGACATACCAGCCAGATGGTTTGCATGCAGGTATATACATCTATGTCTCTCATTTCCTTTTTGTTAGACTTTGTGCTTTTAAGCTCTGGCAGCAATTTAACACTTTATTAGGAAAAAGAAACTGCAATTAAAATATTGTAACATGAGTGTCCTCTCCTCACTTTATGTTAAAAATAATGACCTACCCCAAATTTTCACATGGGAAAGGAAGAAAATGAAATGTTAATCATTTTCCATCTCTTGTATTGTTTGTGGGCATTTGTTGCACTTAAACATGAGCAGTACTTTCCTATAGACTTTCCCCTATAGACCAGGGTAAGTATGAGAGACAGTCAGCAACCAGCCTCAAGCGTTAATAACTTTTGCTTACTTAGCATGACCCTTCCTGGAAAAGGGAAAGCTGTGAAGAAGACAGCCCCAGTGCTCTCCATGAAGACCTCCTTCCCCCCCTTTCTCTAGCCACTAGCTAGACAAAGAGCTCCAAGCTCAACAGTGACTCGGTGCAAAGAATGAACCGACTGCATGAATATGTCCCTCAGTCACAGCCTCAGTCATACCAGGCCAATGGAAGAAGCCAGGAGAAAACTTTCCTCCTGTAAAGTGAGTGGCAAGCTGCTGAATCACTCTGGCAGGCAGGAGTCAGCATGTCTAGGGGAAGGGAAAGTCAATGTCTCCTGGAGGGAATATTAATAATAAAAACCAAAGCAAGGACATTCAGGACTCAAAAGGATCCTTACATTTAGTAGAAAAACATTCCAAGAGTGGCTCTATGCACAAATTAATATTTCAGGAACCATAAAACAATATTCATTTTATATTTATGATACAACATTATTTATCCACCAGGATTTCCAAGTATTTTACATCCATGCACTAAGAAAGCATCTCATTTGCTGTGAAATGCCGCCACCTTGTCACAGGAGCACAGCAGCTGACAGGATTGTCTAGGGCACAAGGGAAAAAACACTGCAATCAAGGGAATTTGACAGAGCTCAGCACTGCTGCTCCTCTTTTTTTAAGTCTAGGTTGGGCCTACATACCTGCAGGAACTGGGCTTAGGGAGACAGATGGAAACCTTAGGCACAGCAGCCATGGTTCAATAGACAAGTTTTGGACAAGCCCTTGTTGAAATCTGACTGCTCCAATGCAAGAAAATAAAGATGCAAACTTCTGCAAAGTAAATTTTATTGTCCTTCTTTCCAGTCAGGTCACAGCAGAAACTAGCAAGAGCTGTTAGGTACAGCATGTGTTTTGTAATCCAGGGCAAATCCACAGCAGCCACCACCACTGCAGAAAGCAGACCAATGGGGATCCCCTCCCTACAGGGGCTCATCCCCTCCTCAGAAATTGCAGGGGGAACCTTCCATTTCTTCTTTGATCTATCCCTAGCAGCTGAGGGAGAAATGTGAGGATTACCTTTTTTTATTTGGGACATCAAGAATTCACCAGCCTGTATGTATATCCATCCATTTCATAGAATGAATTTATGTGAACAGTTGATTTAATGAATAAAAACCAACAATACCCTTCAGATGAAAAAAATGTAGAATGCAGCATCTCTGTCCCTAAACTAAATAATCCTCTGTGCATAAATATTCTTGAAATATAGAATTTGTATCAGAAGCAACAGAAGCTGTGATACAGTATGTGTTTTGGAACAGTCTGATGTAGATTAAAAGTCACATAAAGCAGTCTCAGAGATAGGCACAGCCTCAAATCTAATTTTCCTCTCAAAATAGAAGTACAATAAATAAAACAGGCAGATAAAACACTCTAAAAAAATCCAAGCAATACTGTGTGTTTGAGTATACATATGTACATATGCATGTACATACATAGTTAAAATATTAATTTATATTTACTTAGGGACAGACTTTGCTTTTGGACTCTCTATGAAATCAAGTATTTCTAAAATCATCATTAGAAATTGAGAGAGCAAAGAATGGGGATAAAGTGTTCAGTTTTCATCTGGGAAAAACTTCTGCTTATTGATAAGGCTTCTATCCACTACAAAATTTGGTAGGAAAACAGGAAAATGTCAGTTGCAGCTTACCTAGTGCAAAGACAAGCATAATCTGATAGAAATGTATATTAGTAGGCATTGAGGGCAGTTGATTCAGAGCATGGAAAAAAGCACAAAACCTCCTTCAGCTCTTTGATAAACATGAGGAGGAACTTGATTACTTTGAGGATGGCAGATCTTTGGAACAGGATGTCCATGAAGGTGGTGGAGTCTCCATTGTTGGAAACATTCAAAATCACCTGGACATGTTCTTGTGCAGCCTGCTGTAGGAGAACCTACTCCGGAGGATCATTGGATTAGATGATCTCCAGAGGCCCTTTCTAAACCCTACCATTCTGGGATTCTGTAACTTGCCTCTGGAAAAGCCTTTCAGCAAAACTCTGCTGGTGCTGGGTTAGTAGCCTGCTCTCCCAAACCACTTCTCCTCCAATCTAAGCACTGCCATGAGTTTGCTGCTCCTCTCATGCCTGAAACTGCTCCTAATTTTATGCCACCACTTCTTTCTTTAAGTCTACAGTCAGCATACACTTTCCAAAAATGTGTCCCCTTACACCTCTGTGTACACTGGAGTATCAAACATGCAAACACTCAGCAAACACTTGCAGAGTAGAGTGGAGTATTTGGTGTAAAAATATTTAGAGTCCAAAGGTAAATTAGAAATACACCAGATGAGCAATCCAGGGGAAGAGGCTAATTCAACAGGGCTTAACTGGGACTCTGCAAGCAGCACAGAGATTCCAGTCGTATCTGAGCTCCCAGCAAGATTATCTACTTAGTCAGATCATATAACCCCAGCAAATTTCCATTGATAAATAGTAGAAAAATGAACTTTCCAGCTCAGTGCTATGATACTCTGTTACTTGAATGCACATATTTGTCATGATACACATGTAACCAGGCACTTTTTGTAAGGTGGTCTTTCAATTCCAACATGAAAAACTTTTAAAAGCAACTCACTAACACTGTTATAATAATGTTTTCTGTTAGTGAATCCAAGCCAAGGACTCTGGGGACAGTGAACACCTTAATGTTCTTGGAAAGTCATTTAACATCTGTCTTTTTCTATTTAAACGCCACTGATCACTCCATGAATTTTTCTTCCCCAGCCATGAAATGAGACAACAATTTCTACATACCTGGCCTGTGGATAGAGATGTCTGCAGGAAATGATTGGAAGAGCAAAGTAATTAATGAAAATTACCTGTCTGCCATGACACTCACCATCTGTGTGAGGACATGGTGTGAAGATGAGTTGAACAGCTGAGATATCCAACAGACTGATTTACACAGACAACTAAGTCAAATGCAAGCACAAGGCCATTGATGAAAGGCACTGAGGGTCAAGGGAACAGCCACGCATCACATGGGACAAAAGGATGAGATGGATGGGAAGCAACCATGAGAACAGACCCTCTCTGCAGCACCAACTCTGGGGCTTGGGTGATGGCTTGATTCAGCAGGGTAAGACCTCTGTCAGAGAAGCAGACCAGAAGATAATAGAATCATAGAATCATAGAATCATAGAATCATAGAATAGTTTGGGTTGGAAGGGACCTCAAAGATCATCGAGTTCCAACCCCCCTGCCATAGGCAGGGACACCTCCCACTAGACCNTTGTTTCTAGTCCTCCCATCCGATATTATGTTAAAAACTCCTTCCCCTGCCTTTCTGTAGGACCCTCTCAGGTACTGATAAGTTACTATGAGGTCCCCTCTGAGCCTTCTCTTCCCCAACTCCTTCAGCCTGTCCTCATAGGGCAGTTGCTCCAGCCCTTTGATCATCTTTGTGGCCCTTCTCTGGACCCTCTCCAATAGCTCAATGTCCTTCCTGTGTTGAGGGCTCCAGAACTGGACGCAGTACTCCAGGTGTGGTCTCACCAGTGCCGAGTAGAGGGGTAAAAGCACCTCTCTGGACCTGCTGGTCACACTCCTCCTGATGCAACCCAGGATTTGGTTGGCCTTCTTGGCTGCGAGTGCACACTGCTTGCTCATGTTGAGTTTGTCATCAACTGACACACCCAAGTGCTCTCTACTGTAGCTACTCTCAGTTGATGCCTCTTACAGAGATCTCTCTCTAGTGTCTCCTGTGTGGGTAAGGGCAGGGAGCAGCTCTGTGCTGGCTCTCCTGACAATCACAGAGCCAATTAAGTACTGCTTTTCACTGACACAACTCAGGCAAAAATCAAGAGTCCACACTTCACTCTAAGTATCTAATTGTCTTTTCCTAACACGGTGCTTAATCATCTGTAAAAAGAGGAATAAAACATTAGAAAAGACAGCTCTGGCATATTCAAATAGCTCCCTGTGCTGGTGTCAGCACACCAGACCCTTGTCCAATCTAGATGCCATTCAAGGCATCAGCCCCATTTTTAGGGCACAGAACCTCACACAGAACCTTGTCCTCTGTTGCCCAGAGCCACTCTTGAGCCTGATGACACAGATAACACTGGTGGGCTGACTGAAATGCTCCTCTCAAGCATATGCTGAGCAGAGCTCAGCAGACTCATATCCCTGGAGAGGCAGCCAGTGCGCTCCGCTGAGCATTTTTATACTCTTCAGAGGAGGGAGAAAGCTGTGCAGGCCAGGCCAGGATCCCATGTAAGTTTGATGTGGGATTGGTCACAGGCAGGGGCAGATAGCACCACAGGACTCATTGCAAACACAGAACCTCACACATTCTTTCTAGTTATAGTTATCCAGCAAGTAATTACTGTGTCCTTTTAAGATGGGTATTAGCATGTAGCAGCCCAGTTACAACACATGGAGCAGGAAGGGACAGTGCCTTAAGCTAGCAGACAATGAAAGTTAGGCCAGAGAGAGGCAGGGAGGGAAAGTCCTTGACTCTTCCTTTTTTCTTTTCCTTTGCCTATGTTTAGTTCCTTTCACTTACTCTCCCTCAGCTTTTCTTGGTTTTTTAGCAATCATTGCACAATTTTTTCACAGTCAAATGTCTTTACTGTTTTCAGTTCTTGATAGGTTCCAGGCACAGACAGAATGGTTTGAAGGCAGAAGTGCTGCCCCTTTCAAGACGATCACCTACAAAGGCAGCTCCAGTTGACCCACATGCTTTAAAAACATAGCCCCATCTTGGAGTGCAACGCTCTTGCAAGGCTGCTTATGGTAATAGAAACACAGCATTCACTATGAATAATCACAGATTTTATTTATAGTGACAAAATGAGAGGGTCTTTTATGCAATATTCACTCAGGTTACCCAGGTCAATAGCAGCCTAGTCATAGTGACTCATACTGTGGAATTAAATATTTTAAATATAATGCAGTTATAGTCTGAGCCTGGCTTGCCATTAGTAACTGCCTTGATCTCATTTTCTTCCTTCCCTCCCCAAAACAGTTTAGAGAATTCAATGTATCCCATGCAATGCAGCACCTGGTTCTCCTTATCATGCATCAGACAAGAGTTTGTGATTAAGGACACAAAAATAGGTGCTCATGCTGTCTCTTGGAAGAGTTTTGCCAGTGATCTATAGGAATCGGGGACGTGTGTATAGGATAGGCCACTCCAGAAGCAGGGTCAGATTGTTGCTGCTCTTACTGTAAGGTCATGTGATGACACAGGTAGTTGAGTGATTCATGCAAGGCCATTGAATAAACTAAATCAAAGAGCTGGGGACAGAGTTTCAAAGCTCTGAGTGCAAGGCCCAACTGGAAAATTACCTACAAGATCTTACAGTTCACTGTGCTCTCTCACTGAAGAGAGCATGATGGTTGCTGCAGTCTTTTGCCCTCCCTTGACACACAATAAAGAACCTGCGCCTTTCATCTAGGTACAGCTACTGCTGTATTAGCATCCCCCATTGGACATGCAAGCTAATAAACTACCATAAAGCCAAGGCTGAAATCAGAGCATGAAAGAAATAGCACCATTCAGGAAAGATCAGGCTGGTCATCAGGAAGGATTTGAAACCTCAAAACCGCTAAAAGCAGCTGCAGCAAACTACAGAGCACTGGTGTGTCCACAGGCCCTGGAAGATCCCCTCAGTCTTGCTCACTAAGTAGGAACAGGAAAGAACCAATGCACAAATTCATCAGAAATTACAGGGAAGATGAAACATAATGGGAGCCATAATTATTTGTGATTATAAATTACCTTCTCTACAAGCTGCATTGCAAAGATAAACTTCCTTTATTTTTTATCTGATGGGGTGAACTTCAGCTTTCACCAAACTTTTGGATGCAAACTACAAGTCTGAAATGCCCTGTGAGTCAGGGTAAATTGGGAACAAACCTGCTGGAAGCAACAACCCTTCTGGAGGCAACATCTCTGCTGGAGGCTACAGCACTGTGATCGGTGGAGGCAAGGCAGACTCTGGTCACCTCACATCATGCTGGGTTATTGACTGACTCCTGTTCTGGCAGCACACCAACTGCTCTCTGGCCCAACAGGCACCCAGGCAGAAAGTTCAGTGACCACATCCGTCCCAAGAAATGATGTGTGCTCTGCTGTTAGTTTTCAAATATACCATTTGGATGGATTCCTGGGACCACACAGCACATGAGTTGCTGCCATTTTTCACAAGAACATGTTTTCAAGATGTCTTCTATTTTTCCCAGCAATAAAACTGACCAGAAGAGGAACTACACCAAAACACTAAATTGCTTTGATTCAGGCCTTTCCCATTTGGACAGGGCATTACTGGAACAATGGACATAATAAAGTGATGCTTGTTTACATGACTTTTCCATTAGCTGAGGAAAATTTGTAGGAGGTGTAAACTTTTCCAGACATTCAATTTTAGTTGTTTAATGAAACAATTTAACTAGAGCACCAGGGTATAAAAGGGTGATTTACAACAGCTTATTGCTTAGTTAAGAGTAGAGTAGAACAATTTAAAGAAATAAGAGTAAGAGATCAAGCCTACTGTCTCTTCATCCATGCTACAAAACTTAACAACACGCAAGATCTTCTCCGCATTAGCACCCAGTCACAAACTCAGGCTATAGTTACTGTTTCCACTACATCTATGACAGCCCAAACTAAGTCTGCTCATGTAAGGAAAGGCTTCACTCAGCAGGCTCTAGTTACAGAGCTGGGTCCTTCGAGGGCAGCAGTGCTGTTGTGAAAGCATCATTGCTGTGCACCATGTAGCATCTTAGGTGTGAGCAATGGAAACTCTTTTACTAAAAAATAACCCAAATGTTCAGCTAAAGACTGAGGTAATCCCTTCTCTCTCCAACACAGCCATTTCACCAGTAGGGAGCTGCCCAATGGACTATCCATTCATCCTGCAATCATAACATTTTCCCCCTGAAGGAGCAAAAACTCCCTACAGAGCATTTGCCCTGATGTGGCCCAAAGCGCTATGAAAAAAACAACTTTGGTATAAAGACTTGAACCACAGCCTATTACTTGACATCCAAAGCTTCATCAAAGGGATTTATTGTATTCTTTTCTGTCAAGTCAGACCTGTTTGGCTGCTGAGTAGAGAGCTTTTTTGTGGTTGGATGTAGTAGCAGGAAACAGCTCTCTTCTACAGCAACAGCACTCATCTTAGCAGGCATGACTGCTCTCAGCATAGGGAAGGATGCATAAAGCCAGAGGAATTTGTAGCTTGCCACATCGATAAACCTGCTGACAAGCCAGCATGTTCTACGGAAGGACAGTGCAAATGGAAATGCAGGATGCTCCCCTAATGGTCTAAGTATCAGAATGCACTGATAGCTGTTGTGCTGCGTTGGTTATTGATCCTTCATATAGCTGTTTCTTGTGTAATTACATCCCTAGAGAGGAAAGGGCAGAAAAATTACCTAGGAATCAAAAAGCGTCAATGGCTGTAGCTGAGGGTTTTATGCATTCAGGATGCTGGAACCGTGTATTAGCATCCCCCAGCTAATACCCAGCTCAAGTACCGTGAGCCTCCCTAGCAGAGAAATTACTTTCTTACAGAAAAAAAATCCGAAACATCTGAGACTCTGGTGATAGTAACTGACACTTCAAATGAGTTATAAAAGGGAGGAATGTGTACCCTGGAGTTCAGCCTTCGGACAGATCCTCATAAGTAATAATTCTGCTGGAAATGTAGTGAGTATGGCAGACCATGGCAGGCCCTGCTGTCCTAGGAAGGGCAAAGGTGCTCTGTGGTAGCACTAACACTTGTTTTGGACTCTGAGAAAAAGTTCTGGGTTCTCTCTCAGGTTTATACAACTGTAACTTTTTTCTTGTAAAGGAATTTCACTGCATGATCTCCAGGCTTAGAAAATATGCATTTCTGCCCTAAAAATTCTGCTCCTCCATAGCCGTAGGTCAGCAGCACTAACAGCTGGAATTAACTAATAGCACTTGGAGCATCTTTACATATCAGCTGTGAGTTTGTGCATGACATCTACACATGAAGAAAGGAGCTCCTTGTATATAAATAATTTTTTTTAAATGTGAAAAAGAAAATAACTCTTTAGGGAACCCAAATACAAGGAATATAAGTGATTAAAAGACCCCAACATAGTAAATGCAGTTGTCACAATTTTTAAGGACATGGTGAATCCACAGGTTTTGGAATTACAAAACAGAGAAGCTCTGCCACAGGGAAAAAAAAAATCTTAAATGCAGTAAGATGTCCTTAGAGTAATTGTATGAATAGCTTGATTTGTCCTGATGGATGGATAGACGTTGTCACAGTTCACTTCATCTGACAGGGCTAAGACTCATACATGGCACAAATTGATTCAGAAAAGAGAAGAGTGACATGTGCTATTACTGTTACATTCGGTCATAATAACTACGTACTATAAACAGATTTTGGTGGATGGCAATGCCAAGGCAAAAACTGAAGAAAAGACCAACATAACTGTACAAAGCAAGAATCAAAAACTCTTCTGAACATGTTCCACAATAGAAGATTTTGGAGGGTGGAAAGAATCAAGTCTAATCCAGCACTGCTTTCCCCCTTTGGTCCTTTCCATATACCCCATCATCACTTCACTTGAGGTTCTTAAAGACTTTGCTAGAGCTAAGAGAAGGGAGGAACTGAATCTGTGCTGCATGTAGCTTCCTGATGTTGAATCTAAGCACCCTCACAGTTGTTAATTCTTCTTCTCCTTCCCTGTTTACAGGAGAAACTCTGGTTTTGTTTATCCTGCTGTCACGCAAAACAAGCAGGACTTGTCACAGTTTCACTGCCTGGACACACAGAAATGTCTGTATCCCTGAGGTAGGGGAACTTCAATGCAAAGAGCTATCACTGAAGAGTTAATGCAATGCAGCTAACCCTTCTCTTGAATACAATTTTTTTTTAAAAAAAGGAGGACAGTGGTAGCACAGAGGCCTGGATGACATCCTATGTTCCCTTGCACAACACAACACAGGCTGGACAAAACTTTCCCCAATTCCTGTAGCCAGTGACACCAGCTCACTGTTCAGACACTCTGGCCAGGACAGGAGAAGTGCCCAGCCTGGTGCACAGAGCCCTGCCCTGTGTCTGGGGAGAGGAAACTCTGTCCTGTCCTGCCCAGAACCTGCAATGCAAGGTGATCGTTGTTGCCTCAGTGCCTGTGCCTTGGCCAGTAGTAGAGCAGTCTCCCATGAGGAATGGGGAGAAAAAAGATGTATTTGTTTAGGTGTGATCAGTCACTGAATACAGTCGCCCTTTTTCTTTTCATGAATTGCTCTTATTTCTCCTTGGGTACTTCCTGCCAACAACAGGAGAAGGGAAACAAGATACAATCCTGCATTTGAAAAAATCACCCTTTGCAATCAGAAAAGCACTCAACATTTTCCTTTTATTTTCTCTTCCTTTTCTTTTACAAAGCAAACAATCAAATGCAATGCACCAGAGAGGGCAATTCATCATAAAATCTCTGTCTAATCAGAATGCCAGACGATTTTTGTCTCCTTGTACTTGCACAAAGCACAGAAGTTTTCAGCAGCACTCCTTCCCAGCATAACTTAACCGGGTGAGAAATACCTTGGAGTCCCATTGGCCCTTATCTGATGGGCTGCCTCATTTGTTGGTCACAAAGCGGAAGTTAAAATTTGTTTCATTACTGTCAAGGACAACCAAAATATTACAAATCTTCCCACCTCCTTCTTTTCTCTTCCCAGCACCAGTGGGCACAAGCACACACACACTAGCACACTTAGCACAATTTCCTTATCCATGTGCCATAATCACCAGCAGATTTTGACAGCTATACAGGTAGAGGCTCTGAGCTGGGAATCTTTACAGAGAAAAAATAAATATTTAGCTGTAGCATGGCAAGCTAGAAGGCAAAGTAATTGGAAGGACATAATGAAGAGAAAGGCAGTAAATGAAAAGATGAAGTGGATAAGTAAGTGAGAAAGAGCCTTTAACTAAAATGCACAACAAATAGAGGAATGCAAAAGATAGTTTCTATGGCAATGTAAGCTTGCAAAAAGGCTGCCTGCAAGCAAGTGTATTTAAAATGAAAAATGAGGTAACTGAGGTAACTGAGTCTGTGTCACCAATGCTAAAGCTATTTAGCAGCATTGAGCCTCCAGTGTTCCCTAGCCCCTCACCACCAGTTATAACATGAGAGCACTGCTCCAGATTTTGGTGTCAGGGACCTTCTGGGGAAGGGGGGTAGCATCCCCCCTCAGCAGCCACAGGCAAGGACCACCACTCAGGTGACAGGTTTCAAGATCTCAGCGTTTTCAAGCCTTGCTGGATACAGGGATGAAGAGGAATGAAACCCAGAGAGTTGACCCAAGCTAGCCATCAAGATTGCTTAATACCATGAAAGTCACACTCAAAAAGTTTACTGAGGATTTCTCTCTCTTCCTTGAAGGCTGAGAACAATAACATGATCATGTCATGTTATTGTTCAAGACTACTTCTTGTCCCAATAACAAGAAGCCTTTATGTCCTCCAGAAGCCACAGCACTCAGTGTCCAACATTTGCTGTCCACAGCTGGGAGTGCAGTTTCATGTTGATAGAATACTCTTGGTATAATCCTGTATATTTTATATTGATATTGGGATAAATACTGGTTCTTTTGTGTTATTAACATTAATTATTTAATAGAATTCTATTAAATCAGTTGTATATTTCAACCTTAGAGTTTTAGGGTTTTTCACCATTCCCCTTTCCAGGTAGAGAGGGACCATCATGTGAGAGAAAAATTATCTTAACTATACACTAATGGGAGTTACTTCAATTGTAACAATCGTCCTGCTCCTTGTTTCAATCAGACTGCTGCTTGAGCCCTGCCCTGGAGTCCACAGTGCTTTCTGGGAAAGAGCTGGTTTGCTGGGCCAAGCAGGTGGGTACAGGCTGGAAGGCACTCAACCTGACAAACACAAGGTGCTGTCCCCATCATGACACCAGTGCCATTAGGTTGCCAGTGCCCAGTTGGACCCTTCTTTTAGCCTGCCTTAGGTAAGTGACAAGAACTTGTTATGATTTTAAAGCTGTGTGGACAAGAGGAAACAGCCTTTTGTTAGATATAAGGACAAGGGGAAACTGCCTCAAGTTGCACCAGAGGAGGTTTAGACTGAATGTTAGGAAAACTTTTTACATTGAAAGGATTATCAAGCATTGGAACAGGATACCCAGGGAAGTGGTTGAGGCACTATCATTGGAGGTATTAAGAGATGGGTAGACAGAATGCCTAGAGATATTGTTTAGGGACAGTTCTCATTAGAGTTGGGACAATGCTTGTACTTGATGATCTGAAGGACCTCTTCCAATAAAGGCAATTCTGTGAATCTAGATGCATGTAGTACACTAGAGGACAAAACATCATACTTTGTATATGGTAAGTTAGAATTAATTTTTATGTTAAATAGAAACAAAATAAGCTAAAAATAGAGGAGAAATCAGCTCAAATACAGCCATCTGGCTGATGAGCCCATTCCTAATCTGTTTCAAGAAAGACGAGATTATTGAAAAAAGAAATCAACATTACTTCCACGTGACCTCCTTCAGAGACCCGGATGCTCTCCCCTGGAGATGTACCAGACCTTCCTTCCCAAACCAGGACTCAAATGAAAATTCATCCAGGCAACTATCACCACGCAGAGGCAGGCAGACAGCTGCCAGCAGCTCCAGCTCTCCCAGCTTTGGAGACCAGTCCTTGTTGCTCAGCCCCAGAAAGCCACCTGTGTTATAACCAAACACGAGAAGAAACAGGGCAAAGATACACTTGTCTAAATTAAATGTTGCCAAGTCGTTCTCAAGTAAAGGGCTCATGGCAAAGTGTAAGACTCAAATTGATGTGCAAAGCGATTGCTTCAACATACGTTCTTATCAGCTTTCCTGCTAGATACTCCTTTTTCAACTACATGACATTTCAGTTCCCTAAACTCTATTATGCCCTATTTATTTCCATCTTCTGAACAGTAAAAGCTGTAACCCAGCACCTCAGGCACTGGGCTGAGGCTTTGGAGAATTGGGTCTGGCTTGTCACTGTGCATGCAGCCATGGCAATGCCCTTATTGAAAAAACAGGGATAATGCATCCATGCTGCAGCTAAATCTAGGCTATAAGACCTTATGAGGGCTGTTGAGTGCTGAGGGCTTATGCTGGTACATGTACTGCCTTTGAATCAAACTAAGCTTTTTTTTCCCAATGTAAAACAGATTTTCTCTCAGTACTCTTATTTGTGCCATGCCACTGCCATTTATCAAAAGGCAGCTGGTGTCAGTTGTATTTCTCTGCTTTCAATCTGAGCAAAATAGCAGTTTAATTGGCTACCTTTATTCCTCAAAAAAGCTGTATCTGAATTTGGTTGACACTGTACTAACTGAGTACAGAGTCTTCCCACTGCAGCCCCTCTCTCCAAGATGCTGCACATACATCACTAGGTCATTTAATTCTGGCCATCCTCCTCCTGCTATTTATGGGAGTGTGCCCATGACTAGAGGTCGATTATATAGTCATGTCTCATCATCATACTTTCTTTTCTTTCTCAGTGATTCAGACTTCACCACATCCATAATCCTCCCTCCCACCTTGAAAGGCAAAGCTACCCTCAGCCTGATGCCTGGATGGTGGTGTAAACAGGGACACCTCAAATTCTCTCTTTTCTTCTCCTGTTAAAGTTCAGGGTTTGTTTTGGTAGTTGAGTGGAGGGTATTTTTTGTAAAAATGGTCCTCGTGGAAACAGCCTGCCTGATAACCCTGCTGGCTAAATCTGCTGTTTATCCACAGAGTGGGAACAGTTTGCGATGCTGAAGTTTTCTTATTCTCCTCACCTACATACTGCTAGTCTGCTTTGAAGAAGCACCTCTAGGGGCAAAAGCATACTTCTGTCTCTAAGCTAAATGCAATCCCTGATCTCTTTGCAGAGACTAACAACAAGGGAGACATTTGGCATGATTGATGGGAACCAAATGAATAATTCATGGTAGATCATTTATTTTTATGAATTTTAGCCTCTTTTTCTGTTTGCAAATTGTCTGCAAGTAGCTTATGGACATCTCAAATGTATATGGCATTTGAAATTAACTGCTGGATACTTTCTGCAAATAACTCCTAGCCTGTAGATTGCTCACGAACCATTCAGCAGAAGATCTGAAATTCCTAATTCCAGCCACGTTGATTAGCTTTGATTGCTCTCATGAGCCAGAAGCTCATCTACAATGCTGTTGTAAATGCAGAGGAATTCCATGGATGGTGTTCGGATATGACTTCAGATTGTCTTTTGCATTACCAGCCTCAAAATCTGCCCAGAAAACATTTCTGTTCTCTAAGCAGGTATGTAATATTTTAAAGCAGGTGTCATCAGTGACCAGGAGAGGAGAAAGCAAAAAGAAATAATCTTATATTTACATTTATTTTCCATGAACCATCAATTTTTTTGTCTCATTAACTTTACCTGCTAGTAAACACCTGTATCTTTAACATGCCTGGCTATCAGTTAGAAACCTGTCATTTCTTACCTGATGCATTCTCATCAGTTACCATGACATTCCCATGTCTAAAAATCCATGTCTAAAAATCCATTAAATTATTCTACTAAAGTAAATGCAGGACCAGATTCATCATCAGTCTGACTCTGCTCTTGTGCCTGTGTTGCTCCACTTAAATCAGTAATATAAAACTTGTGGGACTCAACAGAGGAAAGTAACATTTGTTTTAGTATTTTAAAGACACTCCTTTTAGTAAAACATACCAAGAGAAGGCCTTAGACAATAGGACACTATTTTTGGGAAACAGAAGACGGATGTCACCTTGGTCTGAATAAATCTGGGTATGCGCCCATTTAATGAACACTTAAGTGATATTTTCCTGCACCCAGTGGTCCTTGTGCTGAATCCCTGCTGGCTTTTTCTAGGGATCACCATGTCTAATCTACACAAGGCCACAAATGGTCAAGCAGCTGGTAGTGCCTCTCAGAGCCTGTCACACTTTTTGCTTAGAATACATCTAAACAAATGCCCCAGCAGAGAAAGACCAAGTCACTGGCCCCTAGACCTGCAGTTGTCAACTAAGCTGGCAGATGAGAGTCTGCCTTAACTTAAAGCTGAAAATCTGCCTGAAAATCCTCTCCAGTCAGGTTATCTGGCCTCTCCAAGACCCCAGGTACTCAAAAGTCAAGACACGCTATTGCAAATATTGAAACACAACTCAGCAGAGCTCTGAGTGACAGTAAGATATTGGTTTTCTCCAAACTACTCTGTCTAGAAGAAACACACAGCACAGTGAGGGAAATTAAGAACTCCTCATCAGTGTGAACAAGCAGTTGATATAGCTACTTCTTTTACACTTCCACACTTCTGTTCCCAACTTACAACACTCTTTCCATTTGCCATGGCCCTGCTTACCAGGCCTGCTGCTTCATAATTTTTTTGTCACTCCAGTCCTACTGCATTAGAAACCCCTGGGCAGCAAAGGGAGCAAGATGTTTCTGTAACACCAATGGAGGTGGAGGAAAGTGCCCTGCTTAGGTGGGGGTGGTATCACTTCCTCAGAGCAGAGCATAAGAGCATAACCTTATGTTCAAGGGGCAATTCAAGATGTGGGAACTGGCACCAGCTCAGGGTTTGAGTCTGTGCCTCTTTGCCATACATACCATAAAAACCATGTATGACATACTAAAAGAATTTCTAATCGTATCTAATTGAAAATTAAGAGGAAAAAACATAGAACAGCCTCTGTAAATTAGGTGGACCATCAGGTTATGTTGCACATACATATAACCCAATAAAACAAACTACCATGAAAATACTTGTTTTACCAAAGAGTTTTTATTATTCAGCAGTTTTACTTCATCAACAGGGGTTTTTTCATTTCATTTTGGGAAAAGTGCAGGAGGGAAAAAAACAAACCACTCTAGCTCCCATCACCTCTGTAGAAGGAGAGGGATGCTGTGGGAGAAGGAGACACTTGTCAGTGTACGTACCCAAACCCATCACTGAGGTATGCTGTGAGTTCAGTTCAAATGCATTATGGTAGATGTCCATAACGCAGCCAGTGGCATTCAGGACAACTGTCATAGCTCAAGACATGAACTGATCCACAGCAAGGCCCACAGTTCAGGTCCAGAAAAAAAATTCCACCTCTGAAATTGACCTCAAGAAAAGTCTACACCTTTGCTTGAAAGATTCAGGATTCATCACACTGGGAAGCATGAAGTTTGACTTGATGGCCCTATGATCTCTTCTAGTCCTTTTATTGTACACTGAGTTTGAGCAACTGGACATTATTTTCCATATAATAATAATAATCCCTTTATTGGTCCAGTCCTTACTGGTCATATTTCATATCCCAGATCCCCAGTCCTTCTCACTGACTCCCAGTGCACTGAAAGTGAACTGTAAAGCAGCTAGTGTCTGAACAGCTGCCAGGAAGTGCTCCTACTTGCAGGGCTACTGGCTTGCCTTCCGAAGCAGTGGGTGCTTCTTCTTTAAAATCAATCTGATGCCTTGGCACAAGCCCAGAGAGTGTTATTCCATCTGCTGCCTAACTCTCTCAGTTTGTTTGCAGAGGCTTGCCATCAGCTGTTCAAATCTCTCTTTTTTCCCCCCCTCCAAGGAATTTTTTTCTCCTCCCCTAACCTCCACCAGGATCCCAGTAATCCGCACTTTATCTATCTTAATCAGCCTCCAGAATGCCATGAAAATAAGCTTAGGTGCACACAGTGCAATTAACACTACTTCTCATTTAGTTGGCATGGCAAGCACCGCACAACGTGGTAGGTGAGGCAGGAGAAGGTCAGGTTTCCAAGTCAGTATTTGACAGTCAGTCCCTGAGCCAAACAGCATTTCTCTGTGGGGCTACACTTTCCTCCCACCTTTTGTGGCCAACAACACACTGCAAATCACTCCTTGTAACAGTCCAGTAGAAGACCCTTCCAGTTTCCTACAGCCTAACTCCCACTGCAGATAGCAAAGAGGCTGGGGACCATAGGGAAGATAACACTGGTGGAGGCCACAGCAAGTTGTTCTGTGGCTGCTAGCAGGCTGATTTAGGTAGCCCATTGAGCACATGGAGTCCCTTGCAGAGGGGATTTTCAAGCCTCAGCCCCCTGCAAAGGGTTTTAAGATGAATGAAGATTCATTCAGAATGACAGAATCTGACAGATTCTCCAATGAAGTCTGGAGGGGGGACCTCATCTACCACCTATCACCTGCCTGAAATCGGATGTCTGCTAGAGGAACAGGGCTTCACAATTCACACTGTATCCATCCCTACCCTCCTCACCACCTTCTGAAGGCCTTGTTTAGAGAGAAGGCCCACTGCTAGCCAGGTAAGATTTAAGGCTGTTCATTGCTTTGTGTGGAGGCACAGCTAGCTGTAGGAACAGGACATACCTCATGCTTTGGCCTGGCCCCTGCTTCATCATTCCTCTGGGAAGAGCAGCAGCCAACCCATTCTCTTCTCATTACAGAGCAAAAGCAAGCACCAGCATGGACAGGCCCTGACTGTCACCCCACAGGAGAGCCACTTGAGGATGGCACCATTTTCCTTTAGGGCTTCCCAAGGTCACTGATCACCTCCGCTGGGATAGGTGAAGGGACAGGGTAGGCTTTACCAGCATTCAGTTTCTCTCTCTCCCCTTTCTCATGCTTGTGGCCACACAGTATGACACAGCACTTTGGTCCCAACAAAGACAGTCATTCATCCCAGGCAGTGCAGTGGTTTAATGCTACAGATGAACATCTACCATTGTTGCCAGCACTGCAGCCCAGAGAAGTTAAATGCAAATTGTCTTTGTTGCTGAGCACAAACCCCCATTTCTTCAGTCCCAGGAGCGGAACAAACACCCTCTGTGCTCCCCACTTGTTCTCCCTGTATCACTTGCTTGTCAGCTAATACTCGGCAATGCTGCAGGATTTAGCCTTGGATACAGCCTGCTCATGTGCAACGGCAGAGAGATAATATAAGTAGCTACACTCCTAAAAGATTTCTTGTACAGTGGGATGCATCTCAAAATAGAAACGTCAAAGATGAACTAGTAGGTTAGCAGATAATACAGCTAAAACACAGCAAGTTTCCTGCCCATAAGGGATGGGCATCACTGTGCTGATCTGGCCATCCACAACTCCTCCACAGCCGGGGCAACAGCGATACCATGCCTCCAAACCTTGATGCAAGAAATCATATTTCTCCTGTCATTACCCTTTGTTTCCAGGAATAAGAGGATAAAACTGAGCCAGCAGAAGTCAGGCATGAGATCAAAGAAAAACTTCCTTGGCATTAATCTTTAAAGGTAGGAAATAACTTCCTAAGGGTACTCAGAAATCTGTGTTGTAATCCTACAACAGGAGAAAACAAACAGAATGAAGAAAACCACAACTTTTTGACAGAACAGGTAACACGCCACATAGTTTAGTGAACTCAATTTGCAAAGCCACTTCTGACACACCAGAGGCACCCACCTTGCAAGCTCCCAGAATATACAACACCCTGGACCTTCCCTGAGCCCCACTATGATCAACTAGGTTTCCAGGAAACACAGTCTGAACCCCTACCTCCTTGTGGATCACAAATACAACTGTGAGTTTGGTCTCATGATAACCTCCCCTCAACTCAGTTTGGATACTTGATTAGTTATTGCCACAGCTCAAGAAAAGATTGCTTATCTACTGAGCTACAGTGACAGACTGAATACACACTTAGCCTACCACATAAGTGAGATTAAAAGCTATTTATTTGCTTAAATCTTTCCCACTGCAGCTTACACAAATATGCTTTACTTCATCTTCGGTCACAGCACACTTGCCTTCCTGAGCCTCCAGCTCATGGCAGATTGTGCTTTTAGATACACAAAACCCAGGTACAAGCACAGATGATGATGCCACCTGCAGCCACAAAGTTGTATCCATATAGGACATAAGATCTGCAGAGAGCTGACAGCAAGACTAAGGTTTCATATTTTATACCAAGCTTATCACCATGGTATCTGATTGGCTCTATCCACCATCAGCCATCACTTACCTCTGTAAAGCAACAACATTCAGGTCTCCAGCTTTGCTATTTGTGATCAACCTGGCAGACCAATTTAGAAGAGAATAATCCCTAATTGGCTGAGGCATAATATGAGTTTTATTTTTTAAATGGCCAAATATGAGTTTTCTCCCCCACATTAAGAAATCTTCATCATCTGCAAATTAGCTCACTTGAACATGCTCAAATATTCACCTTCACAATGCACTGAGGGAAAACTCTGTTTCCATGAGTCAGTTCCTGGTAGAAAACACAGAAGGCTGGATCGTCCTCCACCGAGAGGAAATGATTAAAGCCACAAGTCAGCCAAGACCATATTGCAGCAAAACATTGGGGATCCCCTCCCTCCCCACAGGGACAGTTCTTGCAGTTACTGAGATCTTTTCTTGGCCCACAAAATGCAGACAAACCTGTTTGATCAATTCTCAGCTGTGGAAACATGGAGCTTGAGACAGGAGGCGCAAAAGCATCCACACAGTAGCATGGCTACACACAGACAGCACATAAAGGAAAAGCAGTAATCAGACTGACAAGTGGCAATGGTTATGGATTTCATGCTGTTGCAGAAGACCCCTGGAAAGTGTTGTCAGCAGAATCCAAGAAATAAAAGGCATTTCAGAAGCTCTGCATTGAAAATGAGACTTGAAAAAAGCTGAAACATCTAGAGCAGGTCAAGCTGGTCAGTGGTCTGCAACTGAGGCTGTCTTCTACTTAAGTGATTGTATGCATCACATTCATTTCTCAGACCGGTTTACAGCTCAAAAGCCCAAAAGTTATAGATGTAGTTACCACATCTGACTAGGGAAATATTTTATGCTCAGTACTGAGCTGCAGCTTTGCAGCCATCACAATAATGGTCTGAATTCCTGGAACCTAAGGAACAACATACAGCAGGCAAAAATTATTTCTGTAATCACTAGGCAAACAGAGGAAGTGCATGAAGGGGTGAAATACTGCAGACACCGGGATACTCAGCACTTAACGGGAATAAGCAGCTTAACAGAGCTAACTTTGCCCAGCACCCAGGATTAAAACCCAGGCAAGGCTGTTCGTGAGCCAAGGTCAAAAGCCAAACATAAAGGTACCTCACCCTTTGATCAAAGAGCAGTGGAGGACATTATCTCATACAAAGACAACAAAAGGAGTCCACACTTAGTACATCCTATCTTATACTGCCATTGCTAAAAGGCCACAGTCAGGTAGGGCTCACATCCAGCACTAAACACCCTGACAGGGACAAGCACCACATCCACTAAGAATTCTGTAATACACACCATGTGGTCTGAAAGACATGCTTTTTAAAGTTCTGGAAATCCACCACCCTGGCTAACATCTGTCAGCTGTAAGAGATCAGTCTTGTAAAGCATTGCTCACCCACAGTCTGCACTGGCTCCAAAAGAGAAGGAAGAAAGGGATACCGTCTTGGTGCTTTTTCTTTTAACCTGTCCTATTACACACTGCAATTCCTAATTCAGCCATCTCTTGTAATAACAGAAGATAGACTTTCTTGAAATGCTCTAAACGGAAACAGCAGGGTAGACCTTGCTTTGATGAGTTGTACTGGAGATTATTTTGCTGTCTTCTACTACACTTTCCACTTGAATGTCTCCAACTGGCTTTGAAACACTGCCCTGAAATGGACTTGCACCTGAAATGTTTCATTTTAAGACGACCCCAAAAGGATGGACTTCCAAATTTTCTCGCTTCCCAAACAAAAGGGTGATATCATTGCAGTTTAAAGTAAAGAAGCCTGAGGGATCTGCCCTCTCATTCAGCGAGCCAGGCTGAAAGCTGAGTTCCAACTATATAGAGAAAACTGCATCATGGGCCTTGCAACCCTAAACCTCACTTTGCTCCAGTTTTCTTCCCCGCTTTCTTTCTCTTGCTGCAGAGCCTGAACAACGCCTATGCTGCGAGAAGAAAGATAATCCATTCCTGTCCAAGACAATGCTTGTCCTGCTTCTGGCGCGGATAGGGTTAATCTTGTCATGGACAGAGGAACCCCGGTCCCCCCCTGAGCTCCGCCGCCAGCAGCCCGGAGCGGGCCGGGAAGGGCGGCAGGAAGTGGGCAGGGGGAGCGCGCGGCGCGGCGCTGAGCCGGGCGGTGGCCGCGTGCGCCCGGAGCGGTGGGGTCCCGATGGTGTCTGCGCGTCCCCTTGCTCGCCTTTGTGATGTTCTTTCCTTGTTGCTGCCGTTGTTGTTGTGTTAAACTTTGCTTTTTGCCTTTGTCTCTGCCCACGAGTGGTGTTCTTCTTTTCCTGTCACGAGTCTTCCCCCCTCCCTACCCCTACAAAGTTGTGTTAAACTTTGAGAGACATCTGCCTCTTTCTTAGGACTGTAGTCAAACCGCGACATGTTTCCAAGCCAAAGCCTGTCTGCTTTGCTATCAGAGACACAATTGCAGTGCTTCTGGATGTGCTTTGGCCAGCAAGGTAGCCGTGATGGCAGTAACCTCGTGACAGGGTAACAAGGGCTAAAAGGGAGACAACATCCCCAACCGAGGCAGGACTGAAGCCTGACTGAGCTTTGTCCGCTGTAGGAGAGCAGCTGAAAGTGAGGCTGCCTGCCGGTGCTGTGGACCAGCTCCATGTACAGCACGGAGGAGGGCAGGGTGAGATGTCTGGGGCAGGGTGAGATGTCTGGGGCAGGGCTGAGCTTCACCCTGAGGGTGTAGGACTTGAGGGTGTGGGGGAATTCAAGGGCAACTCTTATCTGCTACTGTTTCAGGTACTACCTTGGGTCTCCAGCCATGTTTGTCCTGCCTGCATGCCAAAGCTCCCAGCCCCCCAGTAGGGACCAGAGAGCAGACGTGTGTTAGCATTTGTTATTTTAAACTGTCCTTTCAAGTGGTTTGACCTAATGGATCGGGCTCAGAGCCTCGAGGTCCAAGGTGAGACCAAGACACTGCTCCACTGCTGTAGGGAAAGTAACCTCCAACAGGATGCGTTGACACTGGGAAGGCCCTACACTGCCTCAGTGAAACCAGCTGGAGCCCTTCCATCCTAGTGGAGCAAGAAGTGACTGGTGGTGAGCACTACTCCTAGCTCAGCAAATAAACTCATGTCACTACTCAGTGCACACATTCATCTCCCCTGCCCCCTTTGCAGACTGTGTGGCAAGCCACACAGCCAAAGGTGCCAAGGGGAAAAGATGAGCTCCTTTGACAGCCAGGCAGTTGGTTAAGAAGAATCCTTCCATTCCTATGACACTGTCCTGTCACAAGCACTTCTATTTTAAGTCAAGGTTGTCTTCCTTCAATATTTCAGACTAGGTTAGCTTCCTCAGTAAAAGGAGATGCTGACAAACATCTTCCCGGACCGACAAAGCTTGAGGAAAACTGTAGGATTGTCAAATACATATTAACTGAAAGAATTCTTACCACAAAACCCAGTATTTTCTCAATTTGGCAATCAAATTGGCACAAGCAGACTACTTGAGCTTATAATTGTGAATTAAGAGATATAAGAATAATGCTGATTCTCCATGTTTAATAAAACCTCTGATTATCCTGTATGCCATCAGCTGAAACATTTTACTCCCTTCTTGCTCTATGGAGCTCAATACATAATTATTTGCAACCTGCCACAAATAGAACAGCCCCTAGCTATGTTAGGTTTTTGGGTTTTTTTATTACAACCTCCTCCACTGTATTAAAGAGCCCTCCCAATACCTGTTCTAATACCTGTTCTCCTGCCCTGCAGAAGTTTTTGCATACTGGAATTGAAAAGCTACCTCTCGATCTGTTTCTGAAGGCTACAGTTCACATACAGCAGCTGGATTTATGGTTAAAAAAAAACAACTTTACAAGCTTAACCGATAAAATATTAATGTATTTCATTATAATTAGCATTATTGGTATTGCTCTTGTTGCTTTTCTTGCTGTTGATGTTGGCTTAATAACACTGCTAAGAAACTCTACTTAAAACATAGAACACAGCTCCTACCCTGAAGAGCTTAATGTCAAAAATTTGGCTTTGTGGAAGATACATTGCAACTACCCACAGGTTATTAGGCTCACAACTGCAGTAACTGTATCAAGTTCAATGGACTGTGATGTGATACACAAGAGATCTGATTAGATGATCTAGTAGTCCCTCCTGGTCTAAACTTCTGAATCTAATAAACAAGGCAGGAGGAGTACAGAGGTGAAAACAGTTAGCAAGCAGCAGAGAACTGCCTAAGATACAAATCACTAAGGCTACACTGAAGCATCCCAGCCACTAAGTCACCCAGTCTCAGAGCTTTTTGGGGCATGTGGCCCTACTCTGAGCAAATATTTTGTCCTTCCGCCAACATGTACTGCAATAGCAGGAAACAAACAGCATATATACATTAACATCCATGCCCTGTGTTATTTGTGTGGGCTCTGAGGGCACAGCTGACAATGCTTGAGGGGTAAAGATGGAGAAGGAAAGCAAGATATCATTTGCTTTTGAATAAAGTTTTCAATGCTTGAAACTCTCTGACATTCTTTCATGACTTTCTTCTACCTCCTGGCTCCCGTAGCTTACCCCCTGTGAAATACTCTGCCACATTATACTGATCCTCATGAAAAACACCTAAGAAATTGTAAGCATATATAAAAGTCAAACTTTCATCATAGACTTTTTTCACCTTGCGATTGCAAGCTGTTTTCATGTTCTCCTTTCCTGCAGGTCATACTCATCCATGACCTCCTTTTTTAGTGTTTGTATATGCTAGCATAAATCTTGCATAGATGTGCAATTACACTTAGGTGTGGGGAGACAGAAGCAACAAAGGCTGCCCAGCTGCAGGCTGGGAGATGCAAGGGTAGGTGAATTTCACTTAGAATGAAATTTCTCCTCTCCTTTCACAGTGCAGCATTATTTACCTTGGCCTTCTATTCCTCTCATCATTTTCCTTCCCTTTCATGTCTTTGCTATTAAAGTTATTAAGAAAATTATTCATTCAATTGCTTGTAGAAGCTGCCCAAAGATAAATATATTCAGCTTAATAAACCTTGTTAGCAGGAAGGAAGGGAAGAATGCCTAATTAATGTATTAATGATTATAATGCACTTTGAAGATGAAAAGTGCCGTGAGCTCTAAGGGCATGTTTATGCCCTCCAAAGTCCCTAGGAATCATGTGCAGAAGCTAATTCTAAACATTATTGCTACTACAGTGTGGCAGGAGAAACGATGTGCATACCAGAACTACTGCACAATACCCTGCATCTCTGTGTAGAGGTTGATCCATCTTCCAAACAGCACTGATGTTAAGGCAACACAGCTACATATTCCTCTGCAGAAACAGTAATGGAGGAATGCCAAGAAACACTTCATGCAGTTCACCCATGAACACCATTACACTTACCTGGAAAGAACAAAGTGAGACTTCACACCTTGGAAGTTAAATGCTACCATTTCTTACCACTCACACTAATGAGTTTTCCTAACTCTTGGTATGGTAAGAGTCTCCCATCAAACAAGAGCTGCTGAGACAGTCCCCTTGCTAATAGATGGGATGCAACAGGTCTGGTAATGCTTTTAATTGCAACTTAGGACAGAAGTGTAGGCACAAATACCTTGACAGATGATTATCCCTAGCTATTCCAGTGAAAGGGCCTGGGGTGGGGGTCAAAGGAGATTTCCAGCTGGTGGAGTTTCCATGGCTCAGGAACAAAAGTATTTCTTCTCTCCAGGTTTCTCATCCAGCACAGGCTGAAATCTGAAGAACAGATTTGCTGCTGCTGCAGTAAGAATTCTGCCCTTGCAGCAAGGGAAAATGAGTTGCTTAGAAAGTCTTCTAGATGGCACTGCATAAACAAAATACAAGCTGCTAATAACAGGTTTTTTAGGCACACATTTCCTTTGCATGTGGTACCAGGAGGTACATACTCCAGGCTCTCATTATTATGGACTTAGATTATGAAAACTTAAATGAACATATTTTAAAATGTCAGTCTGAGGAAATCAGGGACTAGTAGCTCACATTTCCATATCTGTCTCCTGAAAACACTCAACAGTCTCAACAAATCCTAGAAAATAAGTAAAATGCACACTTGAACTATAACCAGTTTCACATATATGAGGAAAAAGGGTAGAATTATGCTCTCAGTCTATATGTTTTCTGGTATCACTTATGATATTGTGAATCAACTATATACTGCTGTATCATTCACCTCTGTAGCATTAAAAAAATAAATCTCAGTTCATCCGGGTACCCACAGAATATCAAACATTTTTCAAACTCCATGAATCCCCTATGGGGAAGATCAAGTCTGTGTCAGATGCCAAAGAAGGTAAAGCCTCAGTACACAAAGTGCACAGGTGACCTGCAGCAGATGCAGGAACAAAGCCCCACCAAAGGCCCCAGCCATTAGTGCTCAGAATCAGCTGCACCTCTGCAGCAGCCACTTGCACTCAGGCAACCTGGGCTCCAGGCTCCATTTTTTACTGGGCTAAAATCAGCCTTTGCTTGTGCTAGAGTCTCTTCTCAAGTGATAAACTTGGATGGCTACTTCTCCTTCAGGGGATTACAAGCTGACAGTGACTGACTGGATGAAGGGTAATAAATCAGTCTTCCCTCCATGAGTTAATACACTGTCTGATAAAGCTGAGGCATTGTTTGCACGGGTCATGTAATTTAACAGTGGTGTTAGTTGATCAATTTGTCTTTTCTTGGATTTATCTGTTTGTGCCCCAGCATGAAATTATTTTCTTTTGTAACATGGTCATTTACTCTCCCTTTTTTTTTTTTACAGGAATAAAACACAAATCCCACTATACTATTCTCTGAGGTCGCTGAAGGCAACTCCCACATGCTGCTCCAAAACTGGCGTGAAAAACTAACCACAGATCAATCACTTCTCTTCACAGTCTTGTTTCTCCTCCCATCCACCATCTCTCACACCTGGCAGTGTGTTAGGACAGTGAGTGCCCGCTCACAGTTCACACTGCTGCACACATCAAACACACAAAGAGGTTTCTAGGTGCTTGTAGTACACCCAAAAAAGCAATGGATTTTTTAAGACACTGAAACCTAGAGAAGACTCAGCTGCTGAGGGAATTAACAGGGGACATGTTCCAGATTTCCCTCTCCTTTTGTTCTTTGCTTGCTTTCCAAATCCTCCCCACCAGCTATCAGCAGCTAGACCCCTGGTTTGTTGGGAAAAGCTGAAAAGCATTAAAATTACTTCCTTGATGGGAAAAGTGGCTCCAGGCCAGTCTCCATAAGAAGCTATTTTGTTCAGAGCAGATCATCTGTGGTACTTCTCCACTCAAGAAGCAATGTTGAATCCAATTTCCACAAAAAATAACCAAACCAATGTCAGTTGCTTTGGGGTAGGGGTTGTTCTCCATCAGTCTTGAAGGTCCCAGATCTACATGATAGAATAAGGCTCTTCTGACACTACCCCACCTAGAAACAATCAGCCGCCACTGGAAAGTCATTGCAGACCTCTACCTCTTGCCACTCTATGTTTGCATTAAAAGATGTGTACAAAAGAGAAAATGGATTTTGCCATTTTTATTTGTTATTACTTTCAGAAACAGGTACAAAAAAGTCAGTGTCCTTCAGGAGGAAAGGGGTGAACATACAGCATAACTGGCATGCCTTTATTCTTCCCAAATTCTCTTGAAGCACTTTCAAGGGGTTTGCAAGAGGGCTCTCCTAGACTAAAACCTCTGAGAAGGTCACAGGGACACTCTTGCTGTCACAGATTTTCCAGGCTTTAAAGTCAAGAAAAAAAAACCCTCAAACCTTTCACACTTAAGAAAAAAAAAAAAAAGCATGTGAATATAAATCAGTAGTACTCCATAGCAAGACAGATTTCACTTCCACTTGCCTGTGACATAAATCTTATTGGGTAGGTTTAATAACAGGAACATCTTCATTTTTTGAAACTTAAACCCCTTGCAGTATTTTTCACTGATCATACAGCAGTAAATATCAGCACTGTCAACAATGATACAGTGATATTTTTGTATGTTTCTTACTGAAAAAAAATAAAGCAGCCATGTAGCTTAAAAAAAATTACATTCCTCCATGCCTGCAAATAGTGTTTAGACACAAATGTAGTTCTCCACCTGAATGGCTGGAATCCACTTCAAGTAGAAGAGCAGTTACATCTGCAAGTTGCCCCAACAACTCTGTAACACAAAGGGATTATAGATAGATATTATCATAGAATTCCAGGTTGGAAGGGACCTCAAGGATCATCTGGTCCACTCTTTCTTAGGAAAATGTAGACAAGATGGTCCATCACTCTGTACAGGCAACTCTTGAAAGTGTCCACCGTTGAGGAATCCACCACATCCCTAGGGAGATTATTCCAATAACTGGTTATTCTCATTGTGAAAAGCTTTCTAACTTGAATCTCCTCGGGAGTAACTTGTATCTATTAGCTCTCACCTTTGCCATATGATTCCTTGTAAAAAGGGAGTCTCTTCTTTGTAGCTACTCCTTAAATACTGGAACATGGTGATAAAGTCTCCCCTAAGCCTTCTTGTCTTAAGTCTGTGTCTCACAGTTCTCTCAGCCTTTCCTCATACGGCCTTCAATCATCTTTGTGGCCCTTCTCTTCACCTTCTGCAGCCTGTCCACATGGTTTTTGTATAGCCAGGACCAAAACTGTAACAGTAATCCAGGTGTGGCATGAAAAATACTGAGTAGAGTGAGATAACTACTTCTTTATCTCTGACAGTGATGCCCTTGTTGACACAGCACAGTATCCTGCTGGCTTTCTTAGCTGCTGCACTCACTGTTCACTCATATTGAGGCTATTGTTCACCAGGACCCTTTCCACAGGGCTGCTCCCCAGCCAGTAGATCCCAGCCTGTGCTGCACTCCTGGTGTATGTTTTCCTTAAATTTGTCTTTGTTGAACTTCATAAGGTTCTTGTTAATCCACTTTCAGCCTATACAGATCTTCCTGTAGTGTGGCTCTGCCTTCCCAAATACCACTTCCCCACTCAGTTTGGTATCATTGGCACACTAATACCTCTGTAGACATTTAATGTTTCAGAAATGATGATGACATAGCAATCTCTCAAAGTATTCCTTTATTCATTCTGTTATGTTTTAACCCACAAAGGAAATTTTGGAAGAAGACTTCTGTTATACTGCAGCCCTACGACCACATCCAAAAGAAAACAAACAAGTAGTTACTCATCTGCCTCAAACTCAAAGGAAAGTATTCAGTATGTTGTCTCCTCCCAGCAGGTAAGAACAGGAAAAATAACTTCTCTCCAAACTAGCAAAATAATTTCTACCATATTACATCATAATCCTTTTGGGCATTTCTGTCCACAACAGCAGGATAAATCAAGCATCAAGCCCCACCCCCAGCTGAGTAGAAAAATCAGTTGATTTTTACAGCAGCTGCACAAAACCAAAAGCTAAATAAAATCAACATGATCTTTGCCAGTCATGACTGTTCTTCTTGCCCATCTTGTCTCTTATTTAGTATTTGAGCTAGATTTGGCAAGGCAGGCTTAAGCACTGCCCGGACGCAAGCAATTAGTACCAGATCCAAAGCCACAGGCTGAGCCTGCGGTACAACCTGGAGGAGGACCCCCACATCCCGGCTCTGCCCGCAGAAGGCATTTCTGTCAGCACAGCAGAAGGGAGAGGAGCCCTCAGAAGAGATGTGCTGCATCAAGAGTTGGAAATCTGGCTCAGATTAACTATTGCAGAAACTTGAAAGGATTGGGCTTTGGGGTTTACTTACACGAAGCTAGTAACCAACTGAAACAAAGTTGCAATCCTGTTCCTAAGCCCCAAGATGGTGCTTTTTCCAAACTAATCTCCTGGTGCCCCGAGCTCATCAACCAGCCCAGCCGAGGAGAAAGGACTTCCCAAACCGTGATTTCAGATGGAGCTTTTGTACCCTTGCAGGATGGCTCCATCGTGTGACAAAAGAGCAACACTGCACCCACATGGGAATAGACTCATTAAAACAAAGCCTGCTTTCTCAGCAGGTGGTCTGCTGCCAGTGACTTAATTTATTCTAGCTAAAAAAAACCCGGAGCAGTTCTGGGACAAAGACCTAGGATTAGCAAGTGAAACACAGCCTTCTTATTAACCCCTTTGTAACTTCTATATAGAAATGCTGCTTTGTGTTCCAGAACTCTGCTTCTTAGTCTGGAATAGGAAGAGGGCTGTGAGGCAAGTGGCGGTTGCACAGCATGTCTCAAATAAAGGTTTGATTGTGGCAGGGTTTCAGAGTAATATTCATGCAAGCTCTGTGTTCTTTTCGTTGTAGGAATTTTTTATCTCCCTCACCCTGTCCATGTAAGTCAGCCATGTTTTAATTTCCCTGCCAAGAAGTTAAAATTGATAAAATTAAAAGTTATTATTAATGAAATAAAACTGTTATCAATTTAAGTAGTTTCCCTCCTAAGTGACAAGCAAGATGCTATTTACTTTGTGGTCTACACCCATAAACTTTCGAGGTATGTGGGTAGCTTGCAACCATGGAGCTACATCAGTGGAACCCTCACGCTCACATGTCAGTGATGCTACCTCATTTCCTTCCTCTGTTGCTCCAAACACAGCTCTCCTTTTTTCACTTATCTTTCCAGATTCTCTCTCAACGCTTACAGCCTTCCATTGTTTGAGTTGCCTGGAGACCTCATCCCTTTGATGTCCATTTGGCTGCACCCAGCTCTTACACATTTCCCTTCTGCACCCTAGAAGGCACTGGTGAGGCAGCAGTAACAGCTCCTCCCAACACTGGCCCACACCAGCTTTTCATTTCTGAAATAAAATAGAGAAACGGTACAGCTGTGTACAGGGTCCAGCTTGAATGGATTTAGCTGGCTTTGTAGCAGTCCCTGTGGAGCTGTGCTTTGCATTTGTAGCTAGAACACCATTGATAATGTACTGCTGTGGGTACTTCTGAACAGCACTTGCACAGCATCAAAGCTTTCTCTCACAGCATTTTGTTCAGGATGTGAGAAGGACCATGATGAAGCTCAGGCAAGCACAGGAGGCTCCACATGGCAGAGATGGAGGTGAGCGGAAACTAATGTGAGATGCAGAGGTAGGTGCACCTGGGCCAGGGGCAGGCAGCATCCAGAAGCCACCCGCGGGCCAGGGACCTGACACCACATCCTAGTCACCATCCCAGTTGAGGTCTGTGATGTGCCAGAAGCACTCTGCCAGGGCCAGAGTCAGTGGGACTGCACAAGAGAAGCAGGCTGTGACTCCCAAGCCATAACCTTGCCCTGCCTACCTTGAGGTCCAGTTCCCTCAGAGCCCTACTCACCTCCATGGTGTCTCTTGCCACAGCCAAACTTCATCCTTTGGGCCTTGCTATGAGGTACATGGGCTCAGTAAAAGTGGTAAGCCATATTCCAGTCCTCCTCTGCCCACTCCCTATCTGTAGTATAAAGCAAATAATCACCCAAGAGTGCTGAGTTCTTACTATCAGCTGCACACATGTGAAGACTCTTACCACTTTAGTAGAAATTTGGATCTTTAGTCTCCATTATTTTCAACAACTTCTGTAGTTGAGCTAATGAAAAGAGCTAAATTGATAAAGCTTCTTACAGCCTCAAATATGATTAATTTACCACAGCATATTAAATTACTGTCATCTGAGTTGCAGTAAGTCCAGAGCTTGCTCTTAACCTAGACTAAATGCAGAGCAATAAAGCTCAGCTTAAACCAAATAGGTCTCAGATAGGTCTTGGTACTTAGCATTTGTCACAAGATTAAAATGTGCACCGAGAGTACCTACAGCTCAGATGACTTAAGTGTAATTGTTTAATAGCAGTAAATCGACCAGAGCTCTATGTGGTCAGATTTTTTGATTATCATGACATCACAGGATAATTCAATTGGGAAGGAAATTCAAAAGCTCAGATCAGGTTGTCCAGGGCTGGACAGAAAAGCAAAATCAATAAAGCAAAGAGATACAAACTTTCACATTTTTTACTGTATTTCCAGAGTTTTGCATGACAGCCTACCACCCAGCTGTGTAACATTCATTTATTTATTCAGTAACAAAATATGAAACAACAGGGTACAAAAATAAGCATTTTAACTGCTTGGATTCTGCTTACCATGTAAGCAAGATAGAAATTATAACCCTCACTGGCTTTTACACCAGACTATTGCTTCCACCAAAAAGCGCCATGTGTCAAAGTCTGAAGCCTGACATCTGCTGACAGATTTCAGCAAGCTCCCCAGGGCTCCCAGTGAGTTCACTGGGACTAGCACAGGCACAGCAATTCTGCCACACAGCAGGACCAGACCAGACAGCACATCTTCCCTCCCCACTCCCCTTTTCACCATTATGAAGGCTGGCTGTATGGAGGCAGCCAGCCTCCTAATCTGTGCTTAGAGGACTCTCTTCAGATTTGATCTTAGTAGTCATCTCAAACCAAACATCTCAAACATGATCTGAGCGCTGCAAGACCAATTCATAAGAGATTATGCAGCACCAGGCAGGATCCATCATGCAGTATACTTTTCCTCCCCATGTTTTTTTGTTTTGTGATAGTGGGTGTAATCATTATACAGATCCTTAAAGACTTCTCTTACACCTGCTGGTAGTGACGTATTTAAGAACTTGATGTCCCGTTCAATGCAAAGGTCAAGGATGTGATATATCCCTTCTGTGAGATGTTTCTTCACAGCTGGGTGCAAAGTCACCTATGAGAAGAACAAAACAGCATTCAACTTGAAGAGAAAAAGGCAAGAAAATACCCTTTCCACAGTCAGTACCCATTAAATGCTGGTAATATACTACTCAGTGCATTAGACTACCTGAAACAGTCCAAGATTTTAATTTGTGCAATATTTTCCTGATGTTTGCAAACACATTCCACAGAACAAGCATGCCCCCTGCAATAAAATGCACGAAAGTGGTACTATATGCATTGCTGAGCAGGCAAAAAAACAATTGTCTTGGAATCACATGAAAATTGTAATTCTCCTGGATTACACGGTTTAGTACATTCTGTCCATCTCACAGCAGCTGTACGCTACTGAGTCTCAGTCTTAGGTGAGCATTTCCTAAGCTCCTAATCTACTCTCAATCAATTTTATCACTTAACCACTTCATATTTATCTAATGATTTGCATATGAGGACTTCAACATATAAGCCTTCATAAAAGAAGCCTTCAAACAGCTCAGGAGATGTGCATTTCCTTGACCTTTTTTAACATCAAAAAACAGGTACCTTGCCTGAAGCCATGACAGAAGGTGAAGAAATGCAATGGAAGGAATACAATTCAGGACTCAGTGCCCTGCTCCTGCCATTACCCCAGCTCAATCCCACAGCTGGCAGCACCATCACTACATCTAGAAACGTCAGTCCTCTGGAGTCCTTTGGTGCTTCAGGGTAACAGGAATTTGTCCTGGGCTTGCAATCACTTGCTAAATACTTCACTGCCTGAAGGGGTGCTTGCCTCTGGCACATTCACATTATTCTTTGCTGCTTTGCTGAATCCCAGAATTAGCTTTATGCCTCCAGACCTAAGCCTCTGCACTCCAGGCCTAATGAAAATTACATAAACAGCTGTCATTAAAATTCAGACTTCTTTCTTCCTGAGGCGACTAATAAACTTTCCACTAATGAAGTGTGCTCCTAATCACTGTGACAGGCTCCTGCTCCCCTTCTACCCTAACTGTGAAACAGCTAATGTATTTTATTAGACCTGCTAACACAGCTAGGAAAAACACAGAGCAGGCATTAAAAACACATAAGCCTTTATTTGGAACTATGACCCTGATGAGTTTGCATGTTCAAAAGTTTGCTGTTTTCCCCTCTACGTCAGTTGATTTATTGGCTGGTTTAAAACAGATGTTATTTCTCCCTGCACCATGCACTAAATTTACAGAATAATTGATCGTCACAACTCCCAGTGAATGCACTGGGCTAGCCCCTCCCTATGTAGGGCAGAGAAATTACTGGAGAGAATCAGTACAGAAAAATCTAGAGCTATTGACAAGATAGGCCAGATGCCCCACCTGGAATAAGCAGATACCTCCAAGCTGCAGTTAACAGAACTGCATCACTTACATCACAAATTAGTTTGGACCCACACTTTATTTGGCCCACTCTTGCTTTGCAGTGTAGTTGCCTATAAACAACCTCCATTAACACCATGAGAAGTAGAACCAAAGATTTAAACAGCTGTCACTACTGGCTAGCAGTTAATTAGGACTGTGAATGTTTTATGGTCTATATAGTTAGCACAACCAATTTGTCAAGCATTACAGAGCTTTTGAAATGAGACACTGAATGTGTGAAGAGGTATTTCACTATGGCTGAATTAAGCAACAGCTCATAGACAACAAGGGAAAAACAATGCCAACAGTATGGAAGAGACCACAGATGCCACCCACTTCAGCAAGGAATCTTTCTAGATTAACACAAAATAATTTACAGAGACATTTTATTTCTTCCTATAAGAAGGAGGCACTAAGGGGACTGTTACACAACTACTTTAACACTAAGTGACTGTTTACACCAACAGCTCTCTCAGAATCACGGAATGTCGGGGATTGGAAGAGACCTTGAGAGATCTAGTCTAATCTCCATGCTGGAGCAGGAACAACCAGACCAGGTCACACAAGAACGCGTCCAGGTAGGTTTTGAATGTTTTCAGAGGAGACCCCACAACCTCTCTGGGCAGCCTGTTCCAGTGTTCCGTCATCCTCACTGTGAAAAAAATTTTTCTCATATTTATGTGGAACCTCCTATGTTCCAGCTTGCTCCTGTTGTCCTTTGTCCTATCATCAGTTTTATTCCATAGAAGCTTAAAAAGGTTCCAGTAAGTGTGTAGATGCCCATATAAAGATTTAAACATACCCACAGGTTTTTCTCAGTTACTTGTGAAGGTAACAGATCACAGACTGAAAGCCACTGATCTGGATTCAGAAGAGAGAAACTCCTTTCTCTTCCTCTGCAGAGCACCATGAAAGATATATATGTGCCCCCTGAAGACATCCATGCTGGGGCCTCCCCCTTCCTCTGATACCCATCAATTCTCAGCAAATAAATAATCACCTACTTGTGATCTGTGTATTCTGTCAGACAGAAAATACCCTTTTGTCACAGTGCCTGGTGGCTCACTACACCAATTCCCCTTTCCATGCCCAAAGGTTTCAAAAACACGTTACCCACCTACACTTTCACTTATCATCCATCATTTTCTATGTGACAAGTATTGCACAAAACTTTGCTAGAAGTCTCATGAGACTTTGTACACTGCTACTGAGTAAGTGTCCTTTTAAGTTGGAAAGGTCATTTGACAATTCAAGTCAGGCTTTCAGAGTAAAGGCATCACCTTTGGTGATTTCAGAGATAGTTAAATAGAGCAGAAGTAGTCTTATAGTAATTTGTCCCTAGAATTTGCTGAACTACTGTGTTTATGATATGAGCAATAACCAGCTTACCAGGAATACTAAATAACATGTCTAAATATTGACATATCCCATTGTTTTGCTGCCAAGGCTTGGAAAAAAGATGGGCAATAAAGAAGGACCTGAGTTTAAACTACGAAACAACCTTCACTGTTTATTTGGTTATGTCACAATCCTGTAGAAACACAGCCCTGGTAAGAATATTTTTATGGTAAGAGCACCTAAAATCAGAGACTAAAATTCCCTTTTATATTTCAGCCCATGCCCAGACCAGAGCTACAAATAACCAATTTGCAAGTACTTGCAACACAAGCTGCATTCAAACCTTGGTGAAATCTACATCCATTACGCTAAAGAGAATGACAATTTTAACTTAGGTCTGGATGTGAGAAACTACTGATCTGACACTGGCATATGTAATAAAAGCAAGGATAGAAATGATAGCTTTGGTACAGAAGGAGAATTACTCAAAAGTAACAATTTTCTGGCTTGGTAACATTTTCTTGGTTCACTTACTCATTTAGACCAGATTAAAAGACATATTCCATGAGAATTTTTCTCCATTATTTTGCCAGATGGGGCCCTAAGTGCTCTCAACCCTAGAGAACTGAGATTAGCCAGGAGAAGAACCAAACTGCCACATGAACATATCACAAAAGTAAAGCAGTTCTGTAAACAGGCATTGCATTGTTTTGCCTTAAAAAAATCCACTACGCACACCTTTAGAAAGTTTTCAAGAGCTGGGTAAGGAAGATTCCCAGGAGCTCTTGCTCTTGTCTTGTCTGTTGCTGATTTTCCAGAACTTAACACAGCTGCCTTTGGAATAGGAACTCCAAAGTTTTGCACTTTGAAGTCAGTTGAGAATATGTTACCTTCTGCAATTCGGTCACATACTGAGCCACAATGAAAGCAGAAAACACAGTAAAGTCCTCCATTTCTGTAGTGATATGAGTATACATCCGTTCCACCAAGTGTGCACACTTCAGTATTACTTCAAACTCATCTGTATTGCCTAAAACAGAGAACACACAGAATGGCATTTAAGACTTAAAAACACTAAGAAAAAAACCAAAGAATCACCTAGTCTTGAACTACATGAAGCTGACACCAGTTTGTACATTTTATCTTCTTTTCTTATCAAGCCACAGCTAAGAGGCTTCCCAGACTCCCTCAGCACACCACATGCATCTCTTCCAATGGTTATTTCGTAACAGCATACTGATTCCCACTCCACACATGCTGCCAGGCAAAAAATATTTGTTATTACTATAAGTATTATTTATGCTGGAGTGCTAGAAGCAGCAGCTATGGTTGCTTCCATGCTTCAGTCCCAACTAGCATCAGAGAAGAGAGAACAAGGAAAATTCAATTGGCTACCAACAAAAATCAGAAGAAATTTCTCATAAAGAGCACTGCAAGAAAGTCTTCAGATGAGTTTTATTACATGGAATACAGCAGCAGAAGCCACCAGAGATATTTAAAAAGAGACTGCAGAGATCGACTTGTGAATATACCCCTTCAGAAGGCACTGAATGAATTATCACAAACAAGAGGGAAGGGTAATCTAAAAATAACTTTCATATTATCTGTTACAAAGATAAAACAATCCTGAAAAGATAAAAAACATGTTCTTAGTTTTAGGATGCAGTGTATCCATAAGTTTCCCATGACCCTTGTCTTATGTAAACACATTACAGAAGCTAGTAAATTCTTAAAGACTGGCACCAGTTAAACATATCTTCAGCACTATCATTGAGCTTTTCTTAATATATTCCTCCATGATTCAGACATACACTGACATTTGTTGTGGACAACATACCAGCTGAGATAAATCTGACCACGGAATAAGCTGCAGGACATCAGTGGGAAGCTGGGATGCAAGCCCACAAATTCAACCTGTCTCAAAAAGACACCTCTACTAATGACAGTGTCCTGACCAGTATAAAGCACGGGAGGATTATTTTCATCATGGTGAACACCTTTGAGCTGGCTACTTTGACAATGCAAATTCTTCAATAACATACATGCTTCCTTTTGAGATATTTAACTACACTAATTCTAAATCCCTCACCATAAAGAGATATCTAATCTCAACCGATGCTTTAGTAATGCTGTAACTTCATGCTTAGCATAGAATGATGAAAATTCCAAGTCTGTGGTAAGCACAGTTCCAAACTCAAGAAGCTTAGATTTAATAAGATCTGTTTGGGTTATAATTCAATAGTGTTCACACTCATCATGCTTTGAGGCACAGAGGTTGACAGAAAGAGCTGAAATTGAGCACAGCAAGCCTTACTGGTCCCTGTGTACTTGTCTGCCAGCCTGTCACCTAAAGTGGTGCTGTCTGGATGCAGCATCACAGAAACCCCAGTTATCTTCATAAGCCAGTGACATTACAAAGGTCACCCATTCAATGCCACAGATAGATTCTGAGGACTTTGCTTCTGGTGTCTCACTGCTCTGTTCTGCATCAACTCTTATAGAATGTAGAAAATTAAGAGTATGCATTAATAGTGCAAAAGTGGAAAAGATATGTGGTACCTTTGTCTCCTTTCTGACGTCCTTCATGCATGACAGAAACAACCAGACGATGGAAACTGTTCAGAAAGGATGGTGCTGCTTTCAACAGCACCTGTAAAGACATGGAATAAAAAACACCTGAGATTATGTAGTAAAGGGAGAGGAGACAGAAGAGGTACAACAACTCATAGTTTGAGGGAAACTAGTTCCTGTGGAGGAAACTATATAGCTTATACAGCTGCATCCATAGATTATCTAGTGTATGAGAAGACTGGAGTAGGACCGCAGTCCTGGCCATATTCAAATACATCATAACAGTGAACATCATAATAAATTCACTCCATCTCTCCAAAGCAGCTTTTAGTACTCTAATGCCCAGGGACCTTGTTCTTGCTAGTAGAGATTCTACGTAGCCAGACTAATTTACAGAACATAGGATCCAGTAACCGTGAAAACAGCCTGGATTTGGTAGCTTTCTAACACAGGCTTTTTATAAGGGCATTTTAGCAATGTGCACTGCCTTGCTTTTAGAATTTGTCATTTGTTCATCTTTAACTTTCTTCACTCTTAGTCTTAATACAAAAGCAGTAAATCCCTTTCCTTTTTTCTTCCACCCCTGCCTACATATTCCACATAGGAATATCTCCAACTCTGTGCAAGCGCTGGTACACCTTCCCTTTGCCCTGCCACAAGGCTTACAAGAACATCAGGGTGGTACAATGTTTGAAGGTCATGAATTTTTTGTGTCTAAACCATGTTTTCAAAAGACTGCAGAATCTTGATCTTCAGTAAGAATGATTCCTAGCATCTGAGTAACTTTTGCTTTTAGAAATCAATTATAAAAGCATGGAAAATCTTATTATAATCTACTATCAGATGTTGATAAGCAAGCCACAACCAAAGACCAACAATGCAGATGCAAAGCAAAACAGGAGAGTGACTGAAATTGTGTCATTTTGAAATTCCCAGCCTTTTAAATGACAAGTCATACAAAGCACTTCCATACTATTAGGACAAATTATTTCAAAAGCACTATTAAAACAAAAAGTTCTCATCAATGGCTTCTGCATCCATTCTTTTTCCCCTCCTCACATCCCCTTACACATGTACCTTCGGATGACACTGCACAATAGAGAAGAGCACTTCATGGACTCCAAGGAAGACACTGGAATAGTCTTCTGTCCTCAGATGATCCAGAGGAACTGTTAGGAGAATGCTGAAAGCCAATGCCACATGGTGTGGGTTCAAGAGAATCCCTTCTCCTTGCCTTAGCAGAGCTGCTACAGTCTCTAGAATTGGTACAACTATGGTGGAAATCAGTGACTGGTCATGACACACTTCTTTTGTTTGCATCTAAAAAAGACAGGAAACAAGTAAGGAGGAGAGCACTAGCCACCTATCACTAGCCTTCACACAGCAGAAAATCATAACACTCTAACTTGAGCCAATGAAACTAGACTGGTGCAAGCTGGACTGGCAGGGAGACTCCTGCACTTCAACCATTTCAGTGAAATTGCACCCTGGGCAGGGGTGTATGTGATGCATTTGAAGTGTGGAATTGTAACTACGTGGCATGCTTACAATTCCTAGACTGCAGAACCACATGGGGCAAATTTAGGTCTAGAGACACCATCACCATAGGAAAAAAAAACCATGAAACATCAAGGTTTGTATGATGCACAAATGAGTGACAAGAAAATAGTGTTATATTGTTTTCAGTTGAGATTCTCATTCATAATTCAGTGAGCTAACAGAATCATAAAATGCAATGAATTGGTAGGGACCTTCAAAGGCCATCTAGTCCAACTCCCCTGCAGTGAGCAAGGACATCTTGCACTTGATCAGACTGCTCAGAGCCTCATCAAACCTGACCTTGAAGGTCTTCAGAGACAGGACCACCATCACCTTTCTGGGTGACCTGTTCCAGTGCCTCACAAGCCTCATGAAAAAGAACTTCTTCCTGATCTAATCTAAAACTTTATTATTATTTTTTCAAATATGGACACTTTCAAATTTTTATTTTGCTGCTGTTAGCTTCTACGAAGACAAGTGACTGACAGGAGGAAAGGCAGGAGAATCAGACTCTCTTCAGCAACTTAACAAGTTTCTCACAAGCTTCATAACACATGATGAAAATGACTGATAATCAGAAATGGAGGAACTACACACTGCACTTACAGGAGGAGATTTATTTTAGGAAGGGCAAGAGATCTAGGAAAAAAAGTGCAAATGAATCTTTTCTGGATTTGTTTGGTATCCACAACTTGTTTGTGTTTCTGCGTGTCTCCATTAGATGTAACTACTACAGGCTCTAACAAATAAAAGGGATAGGTAATGAAATTACAATAAAGACATACTTACAGCTAAAGCTGTGATTATCTGTGGGCTGGCAAACCAGAAAGCTTTCTCTTTGTCTCCATTTAATGGGCAGCTGAGCAACAATTTTGTTAGCGTAACAGCTGACAATACTTCCTGCAGAAAGAAGATTGATGATCAGTCACTGGTACAACATGCACTGGCTCCTTTTAAGCACAGAAGAGTTCTTTCGAGGGCAGTGGCAGTTTTGAGCATTACCAGAGCCTTGACACATGGAAGTTCTCCCACTTCTTTGGTAATTATGAAGTAAGCAGCAGCACACTAAAAATCAGTATGCTGAGCATCACTGGCCCAAATGTACTGTGTGCTACATTTATTTTATAATCAAATTACTGTACAAAAAGCTTGATGTGATTTTTAAGAGAGGAAATACTTGTCCTTCAACTGCCACTAGAAAACAGAGGGAAGCGGGGGGAACACAGACATGCTAACAATGTTGGATTTGGCAGCAGAGCTTTTTTTCATTTGCTGGCTGTTATGACTGATTAAAGAAATGTATTACAAGCTATTTTCAGGTGGCAGGAATAACAAGTATAGTGCTGGAATCCCAGACACCCTCGCAAAAAGACTTACCAGGAACTGATGCAGCATATCTGTGTCTGTTTCAGAGAATTAAGAGAGACAGATAAACTCCCAAGTTTTGTTCTCAAGGCTTTTTGTGGCTGATGCAGCTGGCTTTTTGGCCAAATGTGTTCCATATGCTACCACTGCTGCTTACACTACTCTGAAGGAAGGCACAGTATTTAAAAAGCTACTGAGTGGTTTCTGGTTATTGCAGAGTGAAAGCCTTTAGAGACAAACACTAAAAGCACAGGGGCAGTTTAGGTTTAACTTAAAAATGCCAGAGGTGCCATTAACCCTGTTAAAAAAAGCCATCAACAAACAGCAATTAAGACCACTGACTGCTAGTATCTGCTGTGCAAGAGGTCTGACTGGGAAGCAGAAAAAAAATACCAAAAGTATCATCACAGCTGCGTGATTTCTCTTGACAGAATCTTGCTGAATCCTTAACTGGACAAAGTTTTTCCAGTAGGATTCCATGATCTTTCCACCTCTCTCAATTTCCACAACATATCTCGACACAGTCACCATGCCCTTACTGGGTAAATTAATTTGACCCAATCGCTCAATGTAAGGCAGGGAGTGAAATAAATATTTATCAGATGCCATTCATCCTTTTCATGATACAGAAAATTTAAGAAAGAAGTTGATAACAAACTAAATTAATTCCTTACTTTAGTCTTCTGTTGCCAAACATTCTTTATTTCAAGTCCTTGCAGCACTAGCCTCATTATGGTATAAAACTCATCAGCGGAGCAGTTTCCCAGCAGCTGGACCAGCACATCTGTCAGCTCTGCTTCCATACTTTGGATCACCTGTGTTGTGATTGCAGGACCTGCATATTCAAGAGACACAAGCATGTCTTAACTAGCGCCCAAGACAGGAACTTCCACAGGCAAGAACAGGGTAAACCAAACCTTCAAACAGCTCTGTGGCTATCCTTTTAACACTCAAATGCAAAGAGAGCCCCTCAGGTATTTCCTACCAGAGTGTTCACAGAGCAGTCATCATACTCAGTTCCTCAGTTCCAAGCATGCACAGATCTGTGGCAGTGCTGGAAGTCTTTTTCATCAGGAATCTGTATTTATTCTTACTGAACAGTCCACTCATTCATCAGAAATTCTTCCACCTCTTTACAGTGATTAATTATGTTTCCAACCTAAGGCACTTTGTTAATATCTCACTAGTAAAGTGACTCACAGGGTGAGAAAAAGTCAGCTAAAAAATTACAGTAACTGGCACTTCCTCAGGTTTCTAGTTCTACTGAAACTGACAACACTGAAGGATCACAATGCATGCCAGAATCAAACTGAAGATCAGATTTTCTATGGAGACCTGTGCTCTCCTCTCAACTACCTGTTGCCAATATAAACATTGAGATCATGACTGTAGTTCACTCAAGAGTAGTTTATAAAGTGGGGTAAACACACTCCAGGGTGTGCACAAGACAATCCACTAGGGTGGATTATAATTATAAACACAATACCTTTAAAAAAAACCCAAAATGTAAAAATACTGTTTGTTTCATTTTTATCTCATGCTCCTCCATCCATGTTTGTATATCCTTCGGAACGTACAGAATATACTACTAGAGTAGCACAGGCATATAATTTATAAATAAAAATATATTTTGGTCATATGCTCTGTTTCTTCCTTTACTGATATGCATGCTCAGTGAAAACTGTTTGGAGACCACTGCACAAATCGCATTAGTAGCAATTTCCACAAATCCCAACTGTTAGGAGAAGTCAAAGTCCACACTGTTCTTAGTTTACCTTGCTTTCTGAATGAGACAATGTAAAGGCATCAGATCACACAGCTGACAAGAGGGGTTTTCTGTCATTTCTAGTCCTGGATCTGACCTGCCAATCTCCCATACCCTTTATCAGAATTAGAGGCATTCAGCATCTTTAACAGATAGGTAACATCCACTGTTTTATAACCTTGCCTAACAAATCCAAAAATAGATGAGTATTTTATTTTAAGGTCCTCCAAGATCCTCAGATGGGATACATCAGATCTGACCTGGTTCATATCAGCTGCTTCAGTGGTGCCTACTATACCAGCTATATGAGCAGGTAGAACTCATGCTCATCTTCAGAACTACATACAGAAGTATCACCATGTTCTAGTTACTGTCAAAATGCTCTACAGGGATGAGTTACAGAGGACTTCAACTTATTGCTCCAGGCACCACAGCACACCCTCCTTGAAAATCTTCCTGTTATGCTTTGTAAGTGGACAGCCTACTGTTTAACACAATGTAAATGATGAAGACTTTTCCAAAACCTTTATGTTTTGCTGAATGGCTTTTGACTTGCCTCTATGTTGCAAAACTAGCAAAACAAGAGGAGAAAGGTAGCTTTCATACCAGCAAGAAGCTTTTTTATAGCAAAAAAAACAGTGACTGCAGTTTCTTTTCCAGGATACAGTTCTGGCACTGAGCAGAAGACCATCAGGAACTGCAATGCAGCCTGAAGGAACTGCAGATTATCTCCTGCGCAGGGCAGCTCTCGCAGTATCTGAGAGTAAAACTTTTGGTACAGTTTAACACGGGGTTGCTCCAAAAACCCACTGGGCTCCTTCTGCCAGTCCTTCTTGATAGCATGGTTCAGATCTGCTTTGAGAAGAGTAGTGACAGATGGTATGAATGCCACAGGCAAAGGCTGGTTTTGGGTGTTACTCTGAAGACCATGTTCAACAGTTCTGACCATCTGTAGAACTACAGGCTCCAAGAGAGCAGACAGTAAATCCGCAGACTGTATTTTATTTTCTGGCAGTTGCTGAAGGCGAAGTGTGACAACATGACAAAGTGTGGTGAATGCCATGAGCAATAATTGCCCAGCTGCAGGATTCCAGTTCTTCCAGCTTCTGCTTTTGGCTTCACCAACATCTGGCTTGCAGCTTATCAGAAAAGACATGAACTTTTCCAAGTTGAGTCTCACACTTTGCCTTCTTTCAATAACCATCTGAAGAAAGTTCTCCACAAAGGCCTCAACTTCCTGGAGATACTGTACCCAAACAGGAGCAGTCAAAACATCAGTGAAGAATTTGCTAGCTGTGATCTGGGAAGTCATGACAGTCTCAAGAACATCACTGGCATGAAACACCCTAAAAACAGAGCTGGCATTCCTGCCAGCTTGCAGGCACCTCAGGAGGCGAAAGCAAGTACTTAAAAACTTCAGCACTAAGGGTTTGCTGCAAGAGGCAGTAGCTTTGGTGTTGACTAGCAGGGACAGCAGCATCAGAAAACACCGAGTAGAGTCAGAGGAAAGAAGACTGTCTAGTTTCAGGCAGGAAGCAACTTCCAGCAAACACAAGCAGCTTTCTAGTTGACTTTCTTTCAGGATGAGAGGGCAGCTGCTTTTTGCTAACAGTACTATAGACTGGGCAACCTTCTCCAGTGTTTTCCAAGATAAGTTATGCTCATCCTCCAGCAGTTTGTTTTCAGACGGTGCTTCCAGCGGGTCAAGAGTTCTGCAAGATGCCAGAAGTTCCTCATGCCAAGGGATATTACCTGCAGACAGCAGTTGAAGTGGCAGATCTACTGAATCTCTAGCAGCAGAGGGCAACAGCTTAGCAAACTGACGAATGAGACGGGTCAGAAAAGTACAATGTAGTACTGGCATTTCTGGGAGGAAGGAACTCTGCACCAAACCAAGAGATAAATTTCTATTGCTGATGGGAGGCTCTTGGTCTGCAGCAGCTTCCTGAGTTTTGTTGAATATTAATGTTTCTAGAAGCACATTTGCAATATACTCTACATCCTTCAGGGAAATATACGGCAACAGGATAGTCAGGTTGGAGATGACAAGGTGCCAGTGAGCTGTTGGGTAGTTAAGATCACTTACTGCACTAATATCTCCATCCCATGGTTCAGGTTCTCCCCTGCTCATGCTGGATCTCCCAGAATCCAGGATGAAAGCTGCAGCATGCTGCAAGGCCTGTAGGTCAGCTTCGGTCTGCATTAACATCATCTTAATCTTCTGTAGTGCAAGCAGTTCTATGCAATACTTGCTAGTGGAGGCAAAACTATTTGCAAGTTTCATGACTCTCTCCCAGCATTGCCCCTCCACACCAGAGAGGAAGGTTGGAATGCACCAGTGGCTTGCAGCAGGCACAGTAACAGCATCAGAAATTTCAGCTGCTGGAGATACGTATTTACTGCAGCTAACACCAAACAAAGTGTCTACTTCAACCCAAGTGTACACAAGGAGAAGAGCAGAGTCACTGGCCTTTCTTAGCCAAAGGTCTGATCTCTCTTCCTTTCTTCTAGGAGCCTGCAGCAGCTCCAGCAGTGGCTGGATTATTCCCTTCTGCATCTTTGCCAGCAGACTCTGAGTGCGAAGAACCACAGAGGAAGGAGTGACATCATCTAGACTCCTCATGTTGAACAGAAAAGTGTGCAGCACTGAGCTCACTGACAGCAGCTTCAAGGCCATGTCAACTGACCCCTCAACTGCAGGAACAATAAGGATCTGGCATTTCTCCACAAAGATATACAAAATGTCCAGAATCTGGTTGGGTGGCAGTTCAAGGAGGCACTCACGAAGCTTTACTGTCAGTCCAGCAGAGAAGACAGGCAGCCTCAGTTCATCAGCTGCTGGCCGGCAAATGACCATCAGCACCTCCTCAAAGAGCCGTGGGAACTGTCGCAGCTTGGAGTAAGTCTGAAACATGGTGTTGATGAGAGCCTCCTGAGGCTTCTTTGCACGTGGCTCACAGGCCTCAGCATCAATCCAAGCTGAGGATACTAAGTCATCCAAGTCTGGCTCTACTATAAGGTGGTTTAACAATATCAAGGCCTTGAGACACCTGAACCAAGCAGGGATGGAAGCTTGGGAGTGATTCAGCAGCATCTGTGCTACCTTGCGGTAAAACCCAAACTGTATCTCCTTGTGCCGGATGCGGTCACTGGCAACATTGTAGATATCATTGCTAAGTACCAAGTTCAGAAGCTGTTCCAAAGCAAGTAGCTCTGAGTTCCAGTCTGCAGGGTAGAGCATATCCTCCCTCTCCCCTTGCTGTAGGCCAGGGAACCTGAGGCAGTCAAAAAGCCTGCTGAGCATGTGGAAACATACAAGATGGGTTTCTGCCTTACAATATGAGTCAAGAAAGAGCTTATATAGCAGGGACACTGAACCAGCCACAACTGCTCCATGCAGGGCAGGTTCACATAAGCCACTGCCCAACTTGGTCTGCACTGCGTTGACTGGTAGCAAAAGACTTTTCAAAACGACTCTCTTCTTTGCCTGGAGCTCCTGTTCTGGTAGTAGCTCCTCTTTGTAGTATGAGAAAAGCTCAGGCTGGAATAACCCAGCCTGCAGCAAAGTTTCTACTTGGTTTCGGATTTCCCTGCTCAGGTGCTGACGCACATGATTGTCATCTGCTTGCGTCCAGCTCCTCACTGTCAGCAAGTGCCTCAAGAGTAGACATGGCTGGAGCAAGTGACCTGTCACTTGTCCAAACACACGATTTGGGTTGGTTTGCTGCCTTTGGATCAGGAGGTACTGAGCAAATGTAAGGTGGAGGACGCTGAACACCTGAGAGCCCACAGTGTCATCAGAAACCAGCTGCTGACATGCCAGCTTGGACAGCTTGCTGAGGAGATCAACCAGGAGCTCACACTTTGCCGTGTAAATGATGGACAGTGAAGGAGTGGAAAGAATGCCACTGGAGCAACTCAGCACTGAACCAATGTTTCGCTGTGTTTTTTGAGAACAAGCCTCTGATAATCTTTCATTTATGACCTAAAGAGTGACAAAAAAAAAACAACACTACAGTCAATTTTGCACACAAAGGTAAAGATTAGTGTAATAAATCAACAACTTCTATGAGCTCTGGCTGCAAGAAGAAAGCAACAGGGACCCATCAACAGCAGCTGCTGGTCCTCTCATATTGTGAGTTTCAAAACAGAAACTCCCATGACCGGAAGTGAGTGAAACACAGGATGAGCAAGGAAGCCCTCCTTCAATATGCGTGCTACTACAAACAGCAAAGATTAAACATCCTAGAAGAAAGAGAGTAGGGGTTAATTCCTTCCCCTCTTCCAACACTTAAACAAACAACACATAACCACACATACCTTTGTGTTGCCATTTTGACTGCCTTTGCAGTCACCCACTAATTCTGCTATTTCTGTAACCAGGAAGCTAAATAAGAAGTTACACTTTTGGGTTTAGTTCTAAACTGTAACTGAAGTCTCTTTCATTCACTTTCACAAGAGAATGAAATAATTATATGATTATAGTCAACAATGATTCAGTGTCACTGCCATCCAGAGTCACCATAAGAAGTGGCAGGGTCTGCAGAACAGCACATCACACTGCACAAGTACTCAAGCCAAATACACTGATGAGCTCTGCAGTGAGTGAAAATCACTCTCTTCCTAAGACTCACAGGCAAAAGGGTTTAAGCAGTATATCATTCAGAATAGTCACATATGGAACTGAGCCCTTACTCACCAATTAAAATACTTAAAGCAGTTTGCTCTCTTATAGTTTTAAGAAGTTAAAAGCAGAGAGGAAGATTAACCCTGAGGTTATTATTAGAATTCTGTGCCAATTTCAGCTTTAGTGCTGAACAAATACAAATTATATCAAAGAAAGGAAACAGAGAAGGTTTTATCAGAGGTCCTAAAACCCATCAGGTTTATTGTTACATGTTTCACAAAACAGCCTACACTGTGAAGAAGTAATGTACTGTACAAGATACAAACTGCTATTCAGCATGTTACAAAATATCCAGTTTTAGTTACCTGTGCAATTGAAAAACTGAGACCAATAGTCTTCCCACTTGTTAAGAGATTCTGTAGCCTTCTACTACGGATAATGTCATCCAGATATACCCAGAGTTTCTCAACAACGTCATCTTCCAGTTCAAGTTTCTTACTGTAGTATGAAACCAATGAATGGCTTACCCAGTCCAGTAATACCTGTTAAAAAAATTAAAAAAAAAGAAGTAATTGTTAATAACCCCCAATGCAAGAACAAGATCAAAGTAGTACCTCCTCAACAGTAACAGCACTCATGCTTTGAGAACTGCTCTACATTCAAGCAGAATAGTCTCAGAATGGGCAGAGAAGTCTACTCTGGTAGTTTTTAGCCAAGATCTAAATCACAAAGAGCTTTCATTCTAAATCTGATGCTGGCCTTGTGTTTCCCAATATCCTCCCAAGACAGCTTGCAGGAGTCAACATCCTAATGCCCTGTCATCAGGGTATAATTCTGATGGTAGATACTGAGTAACAGTCTTCTAATCAAAACTTAAAATAACCAGGTGGTTCTGACTTTCTGACAATTGGTATTCCTTTCACATCCCCTTTCTAAATTTAATATCTAGAAATTTTAGGTAGTAAAAAATTCTAGGCCTAGCAATTTAGATATGCACAAACTGGAAATCTATTGATTTAAATTATTGATTTCAAAATAAAATTATGATGTACAGCAAGGTTTAGTATTTTAAGTAACTGAAATAACCGAAACTCAAAACATTGATCTCAGACAGTGCAAACAATAGATTCCACAAGACATCTAGGATGGAGGAGCAGCTAAGACCCTTGGGAAAACAATGAACTGATGACCTTAAGGAAAATGGTCCTGACATCTTCCAAGGAGATGTCCATAAATCCAGAGTGCACTCTTCCCTGTGCACAAGTTTAGAGTATGGGGAACCATGCATGAAGCTACAGTCAGTGCTCCCACCCTTAAGTTCTTGCTCTTAACTATAACTCAAGGCATCAGATTTTAGAGTCACCTGTATGGGATATAATAAACAGTGATGATGACAGCTCTGTAGACAATAGTTTCGTATCTCTCCGAGGACAGAACACACATACTAACCTCTTCCTACTCTAAAGCAGATCTTTCTGCTACCTGAAAGATGGTAAAAAACATTTAATCCAAGCATACAGACATCAAGATCCATCCACAGTTTACCATCAGAGCTACACCTGCACCACTACATAATGTGTAGTGTAAGCTTAAGCAACTAGAGTTTTAGAGAAAAAATGGTAAACCTCAGCAGCAATCATTGTGATTTTAAAGTTATTATTATTTTGCTGTTTGCCCATTAAAAGTACCTACCTGTTCTTTATTAGGAAGAAGGCACTGGTGAGAAATCCAGGCGAAACGGGCTAGTTTGACTTTGTCTTCCCAGGGAGTCTTGGCACTTTTCAGCTTCAGGTAGATGCCGGAGTAGATGGCCGCCATGGGGACAGGGCAGAGGGACCAGGACAGGCCAAAAGGCACGTCTGAAAGGCACTACAAGGACAGGGCGATATGACTGGAAACTGGTGTGACTGGAAAGCAGTGGGACGCGAAGGCAGCCCCACACCCCCAGCTCAAGGCCTAACCCCTACCGCCTCCCCTCAGCTTGGCACACCAGCCCTCGCTCCCGTTTCCCCCTCAGCCAAGCACATCAGGCCTCGCTCCCCAGCGTCTCCCCTCTCCCCCATCAGACCTCCGTAACCCCAGCACCCCTCACAGGGATCTCGCCCTACACACGCACAGCTGCCACCGGCACAGCCCTCACCGTACCGCCGAGCCCACGCCGCACGCCGCTCCACACCAGGCAGCCACAGCCGATCGCCGATCTGCGCGCCCATTGGCGCCCGCAGAGCGCCTGCGCGCTGGGTGGCCCNCCGCCGCCGCCGCCTGCGATGCTCAGTGAGTGCCGGGAAGCGGCGCGGGGCTGCGGGAAGCCCGAGGCCCGCTGAGGTGGGAGGTGGGTGAGCAGCGTGGCTCCGGCCGGCCGGCCGGCTGGCGGCGGGAGCGGGTCCCGGGTGTTCTGTCGGGACGCCTCGTGGCGGAGGCCCGCAGGCCCGGCGCGACCCAGCCCGACGAGCGGGTACCGGGAGGCCGTCGGGGCAGAGGAGGGAGGCTGGGACATGGGCGCGGCACACGGGGGCAGCCGCGGGTGAGGGCAGGGCCGGGCGCCTTTCCTGCGCCTGGAGGTCGCGGAATGGGCTCTTCTTTATTATAAATATATACATGTTTCGTTTTATTTTTCTCCTTAAAAGTGCATGGATTTTATTAGCAGCTTGTTACCGCACAGTTTCTCTTCCTTTTTTAAATTTTTTTTTAAATTTCATTTTGAGGGAGGAAGACTTTCAATCTCGCGGCGCCCACTCGTGGTAGGGGCGGGCGAAGGGGCTCCAGTGGGCCCGGACGGCTGTTGCGGAGCCTAAAGGCGAGCGGGAAGGACTCAGAGAGGGAGGTGGGCGGCGAGCGGAGGGCAGGGTGCCCGGCCCGGGGAGCTCAGGCTGAGGGAAGCCCGGCCTTTGGTTCCGTCCAAGGGTGGAAGGGGGAAACCAGCGCTGTAATCGGCCAAGCTTCCTCTGCGGACGGACGGTGAGCCAGCTCCAGTTGCCCTGCAAATGGACGAGGGCTCTTCTGGAATCACAGCCGATTCCTCCTCTCTGCTTTCCCCACCTGAACGCTCTGGCAAAAACCTTCTCTGTAGCTCTTTCTGTCCTGTGTTCCGCCTCCCCCGCAGCGCCGAGTCTCCATGTTAACTTGTCGCCTTGGCTTGCCCGTTCCTCCTAGTGCCAGCCGCTGCGTCGGGGTTGTCCCTCCCGGCGCCCTGAATTCCCATCTTTGTGTCAGTTTATCCTTATCTTGTTTATCCTGGAACTTTTTGAGTTTTAGATCAACTTAGTGTGACAAAGTTAAGAATTGGGTGGTTTAGTGTTGTTAGTTAACTCCAGGTTTCATCTGCAGGGAGAACATTAAAAAATGGTACTTCTCTGCCGACAACTGAGGACAGAGGCACAGTTCCTTCCCTGAGAGAATATTCAGAATGCACTTCTGTGAACTGTTTTGTTGTTGGGTGGTGGTTTTGGGTTTTTTTTAAAGATTGCTAGTTCTTGGTTCTTCCCTGATGCTTACAGGCCTTTCTGAAGTCTGTTGGAAGGAAGAGACCTGCTGTTCTAGCATCAGGACAGAATGGCAGATTCTTTAAAAGTAGCATTTCTAATGCTAGTTTTTAAGGTCTTTTCCATGAGTCTGTACTGGTAATGCTTCAAGGCCATAGAATCTGCCTAAACCTGTACCTGAGATGCAATGCAGCAGAGAATTAATTTCCTTAGCTCCGTGCTTAGCACAAAGCTAACTTCCACCTTTTCTAGGAAAAAAGAAGTTGTGATGGGTTTTGTATTATTTGCCTCTCCTCTGAGTTTCTTCTGTGGTTTTGGTTCCTCAAAAAAGTTAGTACTCTTTCCTTATGTATTTTGCTCATCAGTAGAAAAAATTAATGGTATCTGGGACCTTCATGCATTCTGCAGGCATGGACAGAGATTGCTAGACGTATACAGTTTGTTTCATGTTTTGAAGATTTCTTTAACAATGACAGCCAGTGTCTTAAAATTGATTGGAGGTTAAAATACCAGACTTGTCCTTTTTTTGCCTTTAAATTTTGTATCCTTGACCTGGCTGATCTTCAATCCAGTGAAGAGCATTTTGACAGACTGTCCTTATGTTTGTTTTATTATATACTCTAATTTTGAGGGCTTGATAAAGAATACTTGTAGGAATGTTAGTTTTGCTCTTCTTGCACTTTTTGTGAATGCTTTCTCTGCTCCTGTGTTGTAACACTGGAATATAAAGGCAAATGAAGGTCCAAAGACCTGAAATGAAAGTAGGGGTGACAGTGTGCCTGATACCAGTGGGTGTTTCTTGGTGAATGTGCATTTCCCATAAGGTAGTTCCTGTTCTGTCACCTGGGAGTAGGGAAAGAGATCTCCATGAGATACTGCTTGTAACACCCACTGCTTACTGCCAGGAGGAGTCCAGAAGGTACATGAAGGCAGGAACTATACAGGCTGCATTTTAAAGCAGCTGCAAACACCACCTTGCTAACCCTGGCTGAAGAAACAAGGGCGGGCTTCCCTGTTGTCCTTAAAGCTCTGAAAAAGCTTGCAATGGAATCAGCTGCCAGCAACTGCTCCTTTCCCAGGCCTTTCTCTCCCTAAATGTCAGATCTGTATGTTAGAATTTGAGACTAGGGTTAACCTACTGTGTTTTTTTGGGGGTTTGTTTGCTTGTCATTTAACACTTGCTGCTTTCTATGTTTGTCATCTGCTCCTGCAGCTTGCAAAGGCTGATCTTGGTTCTCCTCTTGTTTGTCACTGTCATTTCAAAAGGTTCTCTGGAGTTCTGCATCTTTCACACACCAGTTCTTGATTTCTCAGATCCATTATGAATTTATGAGGAATTATCTGTTCATGCATGCTGTGCTGTAATGAGTAAGACTTTTCTTACCAAATATAACCTAGTGCAGATGGATCCTGTAACTGAAGCAAATAAATATGGGCAAGGATATTTCTAGATGCCCTCTCTTTGCAATTGAACTACAGACTTGATGATTTGCACATTTTTGACTGACTAAACCACTTCAGAAAAATATAGTTGAATCTGCTTCATGTAGTTTTGGGAGCAAGTTTCTTTTGGGTTTTGAGCCAAGTACAACAATGAAATGCAAAAGTCTCCAAAAGTGGTTTCTAGTCCTGAAATAAGCATCTGTGAGAGCATCTCTAATATAGCAAAGTTGCTACCCAAACCTAAGCTGTATGTCAGCTCCACAGCTGTTGATGCCCCTTCCCAGTTATTTTGCCTATCAAACGGGAAACAAAGTTTTCTTCTAATCATATGGGCTTGCAATTCCATGTACCTGTTTAAAGTAACTTCTGGTGAAACCTTGTATCCCTATTTGCTTGAAACTCCTCAGAGCTCACTGTCCTAACTAGCAGTATAAGCATTGAAGTGTGCATGGGTACTAGAAAAGACTCATTTAGGATTGTAGTTTTAGAGCTGTCATTTTGTTAGAAATATGGCTCTTATGAGGGAGAGGAATGTTTCTGAAAATTTGTGTTTCATTGTCTCTAGTGACTCAAACCAGAAAGGATGTGCACTTGAAAAACATATGCAGATCCCATGGCAGAGGAGCTGTAAGGTACAGAACTAGCTCATGGCAGCCTGCACTTACTATTTTGGTAGAATAAGGCTTAGTTCTGCTTTATTTAAAGCCTCTTAGGATATCTAAACATCTGTGTAAAATTGATGGCTATTGATAAGGATTGGTGGCAGTCAGGAGCTACTCAAATAGAATCATAGAATAGTTTGGGTTGGAAGGGATCTTAAAGATCATCGAGTTCCAACCCCCCTGCNACTACCCTCACTGTAAAGAATTTCTTTCTTATGTCGAGTCTAAATCTTCCCCCTTCCAATTTACATCCGTTGTTTCTGGTCCTCCCATCTGATATCATATTAAAAAGTCCTTCCCCCGCCTTTCTGTAGGACCCCCTCAGGTACTGATAAGTTATCCCCGAGCCTTCTCCAGGCTGAACAACCCCAACTCCTTCAGCCTGTCCTTATAGGCTCCAGCCCTTTGACCAACTTCATGGCCCTCCTCTGGACCTGCTCCAATAGCTCGATATCCTTCTTGTGTTGAGGGCTCCAGAACTGGACGCAATACTCCAGGTGGAGTCACACCAGTGCCAAGTAGAGGGGCAAAATCACCTCTCTTGACCTGCTGGTTACACTCCTCTTGATGCAACCCAGGATTTGGTTTGCCTTCTTGGCTGCGAGTGCAGCAAGGGAGCTATTGCATTCATCTTACTGAGGTTCTTTTATTACAAGCCTGAGACTAAAATCTAACATCAAGCTCATAGTGGTTTTGAGATACTATGAAGTAGTGTGGTTGTGAGGATGACTTTCAAAATTTATGTAGAGGAAACTTCAGATAATTTTTTTAACATTTATGTAGAAGGGACACAAAGATATATGGAAGCATGTGAAAAGGGCTTAGGGCTCTGCTTCTGCTTATAATTTCTCCCCCCCCCTTTTTTTTTTCTGGGGACTTAGTTGACAGAAGTGCCAGAAGTCTGACTCTAACCTTTAAGTTCAGGCAGTAAGCTATTATTTCTTGAACTTTTCAAACAAGTAAAGTGCTATTTAAGGCCTTATAATTCCGAAATTTCCTTCCTGTATATTAATTTCTCATTCCCTTAACTCTTCGTATCATTTTATTTGTTAGTCAGGCAGTGAAATGAGAAAATGACTGGATACCCATACTAGCCCTTCAGAAAGTCAATGAGGAGAAAGGTTCAATTTTTGTAAGTTAATTTTTCACAAAAACAAATACTCCAGCTCAACAATACAGTTTTACTCCAGAGTTCTTAAGATGAGTTTGGATTCCTCAGTGAAACTAGTAGAATTAGACAGAAAAATATCTTTATGGATATGATTTAAAGTTAGTACTGAGAGGCCTAAAGATTTCATTTCATTGGTCAGTGATGAAGTTGTTTGTCTTCAGCAATGAGCATACTGAGCTGTTTGTTCTCTATCAGTCTTAACATAAACCTAAGAGCCCCATCATCACTTTCTTTTCTTTTTAGGTCATGAAACGCGTACGCACAGAGCAGATTCAGATGGCAGTGTCCTGCTACCTCAAGCGCCGTCAGTATGTGGACTCAGAAGGTCCCCTAAAACAAGGGCTGAGGCTGTGTCAGACTGCTGAAGAGATGGCAGCTAATCTCACAGGTAACCTCATCATATTTTCCATGTGTAGTTCTTGGAAGGATTGACAAGTGTGTGTATGTGCATTGGTAACTATGTGGATTTGTCTGCACGCATGGGCAGCTTTTCTTTTGAAATAAAGAAATTTTCCAGAGTGAAGTTGGAGTGAGTTATGAACTTCTGAAGAATGAAAATGTGAGATTCATGGTCTGTGAACTGGCAGGCTGCAATACCAGGTTCAGACAGTGGAAAATGCATGTGTTGTATCCCAAAGAACACAAAGTCTGGTGAGTAGTGATGCTTTTGGGATGGAGGTGAGAGGAACATCAATGAGGAATTAAACAGAAGCCAGACAATCCATCGTACCTTTACAATCCAGGTGAGCTGTATTATGTGAAATGGAAGACATACATGCTGTTTCTTTCTCTGGCCTTGTCAAAATTCTGGCAAGTTGTGAAAGTTCTGCTCTGTTGCTTGAAAAAAAAATACCTCTATAGTAGATGAGACAGTTTATTTCCTTACATGCCCTTTCTGCTTGTTCTTAAAGGCTTCTGAATCCTGCTACAGTATCTGCTTTTAAAATCCTCTCTGTAGCAGTCTTCATAGTAATTATTAGTTTTGCTATAACAAACTATGCTACTGCTTGGGCATGTACAAATAATAAAAGGATGCAAGCAGAGTGGATGTTATAAAGACTAAATTTACCTGTAAAACTAAAAGAAAATTCTGGGTTGACATTTGGGTGAAAATGGAAGGAGAAAATGTTTTCTGGTAACGAAACTACATAGACTGTGACTATGAGTAGCAAAGATGTTAGTTGCTTGTGATACAGCTTGATTTGACTAAATGTCAATTGCTGTATAACAGTGTGCCTGTAGCTTGATAAGATTTTATGCCAAAATAGCTTTTTTCTACCTCTAGAATGTTTGGCTTTAGTTACAATTCAGAGAAGAGTGACTTGTGAGTAAGTGTCCAGGAAGACTCTCAAAGGTTTAAAGGAAATTGAGTAATATTTCATTATTAGAAGTGCCTTACATCTTCGTAGTACTTTTTATTTTCTTGCTGTTTTCAGACTAACTGTCAGAAGTTTGTTGCAGCTCCCTGAAATAAAACTGGGGGAGATGTGGAAAGAATGAAACAAAAGTAAAATGACAGATTTTTGATGGAAGATTTTATGGGCCAGATAAGAAGAAAGGTCAATTCTGAAACAGGATTAGAACCTGGTACCAATCCATACCAGGAGGATGCAAGGGTATCTGAAGTAAGAAAAATTAGTTGGGTTGCAAGCCTTTGCATTCACATATGGCATCATGCGGAAATAAAACATGTTTCAGTGAAGAGTGTGAATGAATGTGTGGCTAAGTTTTGTCTTTCTACTATTCATCCACCAAATGTTATTACTAAATTCTTCTCATTAGCCTATATCTTTTTGCCAGCGCAAGGGTTTTGTGACTGATGATTCAGAACTTAGTCATTAGAACTGACAATGGCCCACTCTCATGTATGGAGCTGCTTACTAATTCTTCTTGTCCAGCATGCTCATGGTAAGCTGTCAGTGAGTGTGCTGCAATTCCATGAATGACTGTTGAAAAAGAAAAAGCAAGCTGGTACTTATTCTGACAACAGAGGCTGAAAATACGATACTTTTTGCTGCAGTAATCTTAGTTTTGCAGACTGGACCAAAATAGATTCTAAATCCTGTGTTGCTTTATTTCTCCAAAAGCAATCAATTCTTTTTTTTTTTCTTAAGATGTTTTGCTTATTTCTTCATAAAGCTCACCTTGTTTTTTTCTGCTCATCTCTTTTCTTTTGCTTGGCTTTTAAATTAAGCAGCTTGCATAAATGAGTTGCTTACTTCTGTATTCAATTCTTTTATTGTCTTCTGCTTTTGGTTTTAAGTAATTCTACCCCAGCATTTCTTCATGTTTCATTCCAGGGCTTCTTCAGTTCAGCCCTTCTTTGTTGCTTCATGTGCTTGCTGTATCTGCACAGGTTTTCATAGGATCTAGAGCAGCCCAAGTTGGAAGGGACCTCAAATAATAATCTGGTCCAGCCTTTTGTGGGAAAAATTGCACAAATGAGATTGTCTGGCACCCTGTCTGATCACATCTGCAGTAAAATACGGTACAGAGTTTCCTTGTGGCCATCCCATATTTCTGTGGAAAACCAGAATAATATGTGAGGACAGAATAAGTGACAAAGAATATATTACTCTTAATGCTGCCCATAATAAACTGTCTAATAAGACATCCCCCTATCTGAAATAATATAAAATTATACATTGTCCCATTTGCTTAAAAGAGAAATCAGTTGCTGTTCAACAGCATTTATGGAAGTCCCACATTTGTTAGCTGTAAGCAATGCTGCTCACAGCCAAGACACAAAACCAGGAGAGAACTGTCAGTATTCCTGAGTTAGATGCAGGTTCCTTTGAATTTGGTATCAACGTGTAAAGCTGGCTGCAATTACTGGAAGTGAAGTCAAGGAGCAGATGTTTCCAATAAATACTTATATGGCCACTGAGGAAGGTGGAAAAGAAGCTATGGTAGATTTATTAATGTATGAGAAGGAAATGGCCAGTGTGTTATTTCCATCAGGAGAAAAATACACCTGAAATTTTACTCTTGTTTTGGAATCAGTTGAGCTCTCGATCCTTCTGCAGTTCTGGTTAGTGTAAAGTTTTGGGAAGAAAAAGGGTGAGAATTTGAACTTGTTATGACTGATTGATATATACAGTTCATTTACCATTTGCTTGATGGGCATGAGCTCTGGTATCATTACTGTGGGTGTCTTGGCACAATCTTTGCCTAGACAAGGTAGGTATGACGTTCCTCTTTCTGAGGAATTTATCTGCACAAGCTGCTTACGCAAAGTTTCATCAGTGACATGGAGAGAGCACTTCATAAAGCCAAGGAGAATAAGTTATGATTGCATGGCAGGAGCAAAGCAGCAACTCACTGCAATTGCTGCTGAAATCAGGCTACCAGAACTCTCTGAAGAGCTGACTCTTCTAACTTTGTAACATAGCGTAAGAGACAGGCCCTCCTATTTCTCTCTGCCCTTACAGTGAGTTGTGCGAGTGACACTAAGCTGTCACAAAGCACTTTTGAGTTACTACAGTTGAGTGCATGCAGTTTACTTGCTAAATACTGATTATATTAAATTTTAAGTCTAAATAGCAGCATTTTTTATTTTAATTGTTAAGTAATACTCTTATGGGAGCCTAAAGTCTTTACCAGCTTTGAGTTTCTCAAGCAGCCAGGCTGTAGAAAGCACAGTGTATCTGCACCTTTCAACAGGTTGTATTTGTTACCTTCTAAACTAATTTGAGAGAAGATAAAGCATTGGTGCTGAAATCTGTATTTGTATTTTCCAGTGAGAGGATGATGAGCACAGTGCAACTCTTGTTTCCAAAGCCAAACTCAGATTGCCCCAAAGAGGTGGTAAACATCCCTCCTGTATTTCCATAAATTCCAGGAAGATAGTTCTGTTGTCTTTCCAGAGGGGGGGAGGGGAGAGAGAATAGTGACAAGCTGACTGTGTGTACACCATGTGCTGATCTCTTCCTAATTAGAAGCATTGAAGGAGCTGGAGGTTGGCCTATCTCTCTTTAACATGTGAATATTTGATGATGTTGTTTATAGACTTCCAGAGCTGTCAGAGTTGTGCCTCTGTGCATGAGCCAAATGCTGTAACAAAAAGCAATCAATCAGGAGCAGGAATGCAAAGAGAGAGAATGGAAAGCGGTGGGGGGTGAGGGATACTGAAAGAAGTTGAGGGAAAGAGTAATGAAAATAGGTGTTGTGAAAACAGTTAGAAATTGGGAAAAAAAAAAAAAAAAGTAGGAAAGGAAAACATGAAGCTCCATACCCTCTCATACCTTTTTAGAAGAGCAGATTAAAAAATATATATTAGTTATATCATTATTTATTATTGTTATAATTTTGTAACTTGTGTTTCTAATCATTGGCATTTGTATATGCTTAGAGTAAGTTGGTGGGTGTAAGAAAACTTGTACAAAGTGCCCGGTCAGATTTTGAGAGGTTAGCATAAGAGCAAAGCCAATTCCTTTTCTAAATAATTCAGAACCATTTTTAATGGAGTTGATACTGGTTCTGAAAATTAGTTACCACCACCTCAGGAGACCATAACAACTGGGTTCTGATCAGATATCATCTGCCCTTTAACCTGAAATACTCGGGGAGGAGAACACATTTTGATTAAAAACTACTGTTTGCTTAGAGATTCTGTGTATTTTCTTCACCACCTCCGGATGACTAGTAAATGATAAAAATTATCCTTTGTTGTATATGATAATGACTGGGACAAGGAATTTCAGGTGCTGAGGTAGTGTTACTACAGACCTTCTGCGCACCATGGCTGGTCGAAAAGAAACTTTGTTTTGGTGGAAGTTATAAATTGCTTTCTTTATCTTTTCTGCATATGACATAGTAAAACCATTAAGGAGTCTTGCAAAACTGTTAAGGGATCTGTAACAGTGTTACTCTGAATTTCTTGGGAAAAAATGTATCTCAGCGGAGTGGGTGAGTTGCTAAAGTTTTTGAAGCTTTCCCTATACTTTCTCATTCACGATCTGTATCGGGTATTAATGCCATGTTTAGATGCCTGGGACTGTGTCATCCATGGATTTTCTGAAAGATGAAATGTCATCTTAGTGGCTGCATTACCTTGAATTTTATGAGATGCTTTATTTCCAGGTACTCATGCAGAACTCCTTAAATCTGTGTTTAATTTTTGTTTATTTTATTTCACAGTCCAATCTGAATCTGGTTGTGCCAACGTTGTGTCTGCAGCTCCCTGCCTGGCAGAGCCCCAGCAATATGAAGTACAATTTGGACGACTGCGCAATTTTCTCACAGGTAAATATCAAGAAGACGGGAAGAGGAAAGGAGCCTTTTTTAACTTTTTGACATTTCAAGAAGTAAAGGACAAAATAATAAAACTTAAAATCTCATCTCTAACAATATTTTGATTTCTAGTTTTGATATTTCAGTTACAACAACTAGAAATACTTCATTGGTCTTTGTTGTTTCCAGCATGTGAGTGCTACTGACTTTTGTAGAGAGCTGGCTGTTTACACTTTCTTGTTTAAACATTTGGCTTTTATAGATCTAGACAACAGAATACATACACAGGACAAAAAGGATGATAATATTTTGTGTGAAAGGCGAGTAACTCAGAAATTAGTGTGGTTCTCTGCTGTATCCTAGTTTAGGGCCACTAATTTTACTTATAATTGGCTTATTTTTATGATGGTCTAGATTTTTAAGGGAATTTGTTCCCTTAAATTTCTCTTTCGCATCTTTTCCGCATCTCTCTCCCTCCTAGTGTGCCTAACACTAGGATTGATATTCCTCATAGTTGTTGAAGAGAAAGGAGACAGGCAGCAAGACAGAAGCAGAAAGTAGTGAAGTCTTAGTCTTGCCACCTAGAGCAATTCAGCACCATTGCCCTTTAGTTTTGGAGGTAAATCCATGTGGTTTGATGCATTTTTGAAAAGTATGATTGCACTTTTCAGTGGCTTCAATATTCCTCAGAGAAGTGGTAGGCGTGATTATGATGTTCAGGTTGTCTGTTTTCATCAGCTTTGTCTTTCTTGCTTAGTTTTGATTTCTTACACATATGAACTGCTTCTGTTTCTGAAAGGGACTATTGCCAGACAGCCACAAAGCACAACAGGACCCTTCTGCTTTCTATGCTGCCTGTCACCATGGGCACTGGAGAATGGGCAGGGAACTAGGACCACTTTAGAAATTACTCTAGAGAACTGTTGCCCAGCCATCTGCTCAAAGCAGTTACTCTTACAGAAATAAGAGAGGTAGAGTGTTGACCAGAGAAAGTCTGAGACAGTGCTCAACAGGAGAGGAAAGGTAGCCTAATGGAAAGAGGGGGATGGGGGGGAAGAATATGCATTGTTGAGTGGCAGAAGGGAAAAACAAGTTGACAAGAAGTGCTGTTTGACAACCAGCAGTGCCTATTTTATTGCAATGATTTGGTCCTCCAGTAGCTCATTACTCTGGTCCTATGTTATGTTCTGGTGTTCTGTGTCAGGGCATCTTGCAGCTGCCTGAATGTGGGTGGGAAAAAGCCTGAAGAAGCTGCTGCAGGAGCCATGAAGCTGTTGCACAGATTAGTCTTTGCAAGGCATAGCACAACCTAATCAGGAGTTTGTTACACTGTGTACTCAGAATTACTGCTGGGATTTGCCTTGGCAGAGAGAGGAGAGCAAGCGAGGAGAAAGCATGCATGTGAACAGGCACAGAAATAAAACAGGACCACAGCATATTGCACTATGCTTTGCAAACTGTAGCTTCATTTCCCTTGAAGACAGATCAGTTCCTTCTAGAGCACCACATGCAGGTTTTATTGAAGTTGAAAGAAAAAGAAGCCACCAAATTCAGTCCTCCACAAGTGAAGTAAATGATTTTGACTTAAGCGTGTTAAATGCTATTTTAAATTTTTAAAGACATTTATTACAAGGAGCTGACGACATAAGTACATAGGGGTAGTATTCAGCTCTCATGTAGTCTGAGGTGCTACTTTTATAGCTGGCCCACACTTAAAATGGATACACACTCTGCATGTTGACAGCTTACCTTACTGACTGGAAAATCTGTCTTTGGATCTGTAATAGCAACTGTGTATCCCCTTTAGGTACACAGGTTCACTCAGACTGCCAACAAAACTCTCCTCTTCCTTGCTCTCTGATGCCATTGTCAAGGCCGTTGCTAGTTATCCTTGCTCTGTTTTATTCCCAGTAGAATGTGGATTGCAAAATTATTCAAAGTTCTTTGCTTTTTTTTTTTTTATATAGATTCAGATTCTCAGCACAGCCATGAAGTAATGCCTCTTCTGTATCCCCTCTTTGTCTACCTCCACCTGAACATGGTCCAGAATGGCCTGAAAAGCACAGTGGACAGTTTTTACAGCCGCTTCCATGGCATGTTCTTGCAGAATGCTAGCCAGAAGGATATCATTGAGCAGCTGCAGACTACCATGACTATTCAAGATATCCTGTCCAACTTGAAGCTTCGGGCTTTTCTGGACAACAAGTATGTCATCCGCCTTCAAGAGGACAGCTACAACTACCTTCTTCGCTACCTCCAAAGTGACAACAATAATGCCCTGTGCAAAGTCCTGACCTTGCACATTCACCTGGATGTGCAGCCCGCCAAGAGGACTGATTATCAGCTTTATGCTGGTGGAAGCTCCTCGCGCAATGAGAGCAATGGCTTGGAGCCCAGCGATGTGCCAGCTTCCATCCTGCAGAACGAGGCGGCGCTGGATTTACTGCAGGAGAGCATTAAACGTGTCAAGGATGGACCCCCTTCCTTAACGACCATCTGTTTCTATGCCTTCTATAACACAGACCAGTTGCTAAACACTGCAGAAATTTCACCAAATAGCAAGCTGCTCGCTGCTGGGTTTGATAATTCATGTGTGAAGCTGTGGAGCCTGCGTTCCAGGAAGTTAAAATCTGAGCCCCACCTTGTTGATGTGTCCCGCATCCGCCTGGCTTGTGACATCTTGGATGAGGAGGTCTGGATACTTTCTTCTTTTTTTTAACTGTATTTCTTTTCTTTTTTTACCATATTCTTTCTGATGAGGATTTTGGACATGCATCATGAAGTATACAGGGACTGTGAAGGTGTTCCACAACCTATCAACCTTGATGCACAAATTTTATAGCTTGCTTTCATCCTAGTTCGTTACTGCAGTGGTTGTAAATGCTGCATTGAGGTGCAGTGAGTTTACACTCAGGTCACACTTTGTTAGTCATGGACTCTGGTCACCCTCCTCCAACTGTCCTTGAGCAGGTGACAGCACACAGGCAGCCAGTAAGGACAGGTGTCTACAGAGGACTCCATTCCCTGAGAAGCCTTCTTATGGATGGGAAGGTGAAAATAGAAGTGAACAGTAAAGCACTCTGTGGTAAATTAAAACTGAAAGGAAACTAGCTCAGAAGAAATATAGAGAGAAGGGGAGAGAGGCAGCAAGAAGAAAATTAAATCAAAAAAATGAAAGACCAAAAGAGGCCAGTCTGAGACCTTGGGAAGAAGGAGGGTTGTCTAAGTACAAATCTGTATTTAAGGAATCACTTGAATCAGAGGTGAAGAGTTAGCACTGAAAAATTATGCAAAATGTCTCTGTTAAGGAATCTGTGGTGCAGAAACTTCAAAGGCTTCTCATTCTGGAGTCCTGGAGACGATGACCTTCACATGCCAGGCTAGATAGCATCTTCTAGTTTACTTTTTTTCTGTTTTGCCTTCTAGACATGCCCTTCTACCTGTTTTGCTGCCCACATAGCATCTTGTGTCTGGTTAAAGGCCTGAATCTGTTATTCTTCCTTTGCTTGATCATTCCCCTTTTGAAGGAAAAAAAGCAGCCTCATTTGTTTTGATTTAGCGAGAGAAATAACCTTTGGTCCACTGTTTTTTCTTCTCTTCCAAAATACCTGTGGCAGGCCTCTGTTTATTTTGGAAGAGTACAGAGAGCTTGCTGTATGAAGAGATCTATAGTTAAGGGCCACTTTGTTAGTCAGCATGAGAACCAGAGGGAGGCACCCAGGTGAGATAGCACAGTGGCATGCTCCCCTCTTCCCAGGCTGCCCCTTTCTGCAGAGTGAGGAGGTGAGTCAGACCAGCCTGATGTGGAACTACAGACTTGTTTTCATTATAAGGACGTGTGACTGTATTGCCTGTGGTGGAAACCAGATATCAGTAACCTGAATTTCTCTGGTAAATCGGCAGGCCACCTCCTTTGGCTCCAGACTCTAGAAAAGTGAAATATTGCTAGGTTATCAGGAGTGTGTATTAGCTTTCTTTGGCACATACTTGCATATCATATGTGTACTATGAAACAGCTGTGGAAGTTTGAACATAAGTGGCTCTCACCGACTATTTAATATTTGATATATCTTGTAGTATTTATGCACAGCTCTTAAACTAAAAACTGGCCAAAGATTAGCACAGAACAAAGTCTTCATTGCTCTGAATTACTTTTTCTGGTGACAAAACAAATAACAACCTGATCAGAAGTTCACAGTTAAGGGAGGATACCAGCCTGAGCACTGCTGGCTATGTGTCCCAAATACAAAGAAAAGGGAAATAATTTCTGGCATCTGTGAGTCCTCAGTGTGAATACACAGGTATCTACAGGGTCACAGGCAGAAACAGACCATGGCACAAGAAACCACAGATACAAAGTAATTTGTGAGTAAGTTAAACTTGGCTAGGGTTTTGTAAGATTTCTTCATATTGTTTGATTTGGTTGATTTCTGTCCTGTGTAATTAGCTTTCCCTACTGCCTTTAAAGAGTAGTGCCTGAAATAATTAATCCTCAGATTGGTTTCTGATTTCCTGCAAGCAGATATATCCATCTGTTTATGAAGATACAGTTTTAATGAATTTTGCTCAGTGTCATGCCCTAGTGCACTTGACAAGTGTCATGTTACTCCTTGGAAATAGGAGAGACTTGGTCTTTGGGGATAAAATAATTTGATTTTTTTTTTTTGACAGTGGCATCTCACAAGTGCCACTTTGTAGTCTCCCTTACTTAAGTTAAGGTCCAGTATGAAAATGCAGCTTTGCAGCTGGACTTTTGCAGTTTTGCCATTCTTATTACTGAGAGTGATGTAAATCAAAACAGAAAATAATACTCTCTGTTCCAAGACCACAGGAGTGGCCACCTTTAAATTTTATGGAGGCCAAGACTTGAACCTGTTGATCTCTGCTTCTAAGATCTGCTTAGTGATAGTGACTGGGGATGATGCTGATACTTTGGTGAATGGCAGATGGAGTGAATTCTGGGAGGAGCAATAAAAAATAACCTGCAAAGAGAGCCATGTTATCTGCTTCTTTATCTTTCCCTCCTAGATCCTTGCTGAAGGAATGTAAGAGACTATCCCATTTGACATCTTAAGAGCACTGCACAATGAGACAGAGATGATGATGCATAGTGAAACCTGTTACTGCTTAGAAAAGAAAGGCAATTAATGTGAAATATCTTGGTTTAAAGTTATCATTATTACTTTTTGAGGCTTACACATTCCTTTGGGATTTATGCTAGATCAAGATAATTTTTGTCAGCTAGATCATGTTTCCTGCGCTCAAGGTCAAATGCATCAGCAGCAAATTTTTCTGGATTCAGGTGATTACAATGCAAAGTCCATTGCTGATTTAAGTAATAGCTGAGGAGTTGGGTGGTCTGTCCATAGATGTATTATTTGGAAGATGTCCTGTGTTACAAAATGTAATATTTTAGTTCTTTAATATATTTTTGGCAATCTTGTACTTGCTCAGGGAGTTTTCCTCTTCACTGTTGGAGAGTAAATTACTATTCTTTTATGTTCATTTTAGTGGTGTTGGTAGGTTTTGTCCCATTACTTAAAATCTGTTCAGATAGTTCTTCTTATAAAATGGGTAGTAAAAATAATAAAGTGTTGCTTTTAGTGTACGTGTTTAGGTTATCGATGAAAATAATTTCTTGTCTATTCTAAGAAAATGCAATTTGTTCATGCAGTGGCTGCAGCAGCCACTTCATAAGAAGCTAATGGATATCTTGAGTAGTGCCTGGTGGTATGTTATATCTAAGAAACATATTCAGTGTATGAAATTGGAATCATAAATATGAAGAGAGATTCCGTGTTCCCCTTGTGATTTATAACACAGGTTGTAACCTACCTGTAGCTGCTGTAAAGTCTCACTTGCATGATAGTAGCAATTTGAAGTATGCTTGAGCTGATGAGCTGATAAAGAAATAGAGCTTTGTTCTACGAGGTAGTAATTTAGTGGCTGAACTTCCAGCTGCTTTTTTACTCAGATCAGCAAACTAACTTAGGGAGGAAAGGAAAAAATGTAGTGACTCAGAAGCATTATAGGTATACTGACTTTGGTGAGCTGTAACAGCAGTGTGTTGTTGTTAGGCTAAGTGGGTGTCAAACAGAAGTCAAAGATTCACTATCTGTGACAGTGTAGGAGTGTAGTTTTGAATGCTGAGGAAGGCATTGCCAAATGAGCTGCCCCTGTAATGCAAGAAAGGAGGAGTAGGTCCTAGGAGAGAAAGAGTATGTGCTTGCAGACAGACCAAGAAGCTCTATATTAATTTGAAGGCATAAAATTAAGTGCCTGCACTTGCAGAATTTACAGAAACTTTAGTATACATTATGGGTAACTTGAATGAGCTTCCACTGGTAAGTTGTGAGGAATTTTATGGTGATAATCAAAATAGGATAAAGTATTGTAGGTATCACCCTCTCTCCTCTAATGTCTTAACATAGCCAAGAGATGCTCTGGATTCCAGCAAGCAATGTTCTATCTAAGGTAGAAAAAGCAATTTGAATAAGAATGGGGCTTTGCATGCTGGAGCCTGCAATTTTACTGCCTCACCTCCATAGCAGAAATTAAGTTGGCTGCCAGCCACATCATAAAATTCCCATGGGCACTGACTGCTCTGAAGAGAATTAGCATTGCTAAAGACAGCTTACTGCCTACCATTAAACATGCAGCTGAGACTGGAGAGAAGGGGCAAGCTGCCCAAGTCAGAGCTTGCTCACCTCTGATGTGAGATCTGAGACTGCTGGGGAAGAGGAGGGCTTTCAGAACTAATGCTAAATCTGAAACAAAGCTGTCTATGGGCCCTGAGCTTGGAGGAATAGAAGATGTCATATCAGCCAAGACAGCTGCTCATGACACCAACTTCTGCTGGTCGTCAGTGGTCCAGTAGCCTTGGGAAATTGGTTTCCTCTTGGCGCAGGAAATGCTTCTTCATCAGGAAATGGCCCAGTCTATAATGATGAAAGTTAAAGGGGCTGCTCACAAACAAAGGGGCAGAGATGTACAGAGATGATCTACGGATGAGTGTTAATGATGCAGTACTGAGGAAAAGTGGTTGTCAGACAACCCTGAAGAAAGATAGTCTGAAGATGGTCTCACACAGGTGCACCCCAAGCCATGGTTATCTCTCATTCTGTTAGGGAGATTCCAGCTTGTTAGGCAAGGACACTCCCTGAACTTGAGATTTGGTAAAAATTGTGCAGTCTGTAGGCTTTGATTGTCAAGACATGCTACTTGAGTGGACTTCCAGAGACTCTAATCCTCCACTGGAGGATCTCTTATTTGTTGCTTTTGCCCTGGTACTTGAATCAGAGAATTGCAGGATGAAAAGCTTGCAAGTGCTATAGTTTCTGTAGTTATTCATCTTCTCCTACCCCAAAATAGATCCTTTGACCTAAATACGCAGCATACGCTTGTTCTTGAAAAGGGGAGGATGTGAAAGGATCCACATGGAGCTTGCATGTATTTTGGCCTTACTGGGTTTCTGTTCACTTGTGGGACTAAGAAGGAATGTCTGGCAAAGGTGTGTCAAATATGCTTAAGAGTCTTTCCATCTCCTGCCTTTTATTTAAGACATCTGTGTTTCTTTTTATCTACTGTGAGGTTCATTTCCAATAATGACCACACCAAAAGAGCAGATACCAAAACCTGTTTCAACATCTGAACCGTAAGTTTAGTAGAGAGTGGATAGGAAATAAGCATATGTTTTAGCAAGAGGAAAACTCATAAAATTGGGGGGGTTTCCATATTTGCATACAATCCCAGGTTAAGGGGCCTTCTGGAGTGAGCATGAGGTTACCCACAATGAAGATAAAACCTTTACATGAAGTCTTCCCATATCTTTCAGCATTAACTTAGATGTAGTAAATGCACTAACAATGTTTGTGTCACAGGGTTGCACAAAATGTGCCAAGTCTAAAATAACTTCTTAACTTTTAATACCAGTCTGTTGTCCTCATGATAGTTCCTGTGTTTGTTGAACAGATAAACATACTTTCCTTTCCTGTTTCTTTTTTTTCTCCTCCCACAACCAGGAGGAAGAGGATGACAGTGCAGGAACAGAAATGAAGATCCTGAGAGGACACTGTGGACCTGTGTATAGCACAAGGTTCCTTTCAGACAGTTCGGGACTCTTATCTTGTTCTGAGGACATGTCCATCAGATACTGGGACCTTGGAAGTTTTACAAACACTGTGTTGTACCAAGGGCATGCCTATCCTGTCTGGGACTTGGACATTAGCCCCTGTAGCCTGTACTTTGCCAGCGGTTCCCACGATCGCACTGCAAGGCTCTGGTCATTTGATCGGACATACCCTCTGCGGATATACGCTGGCCATTTGGCAGATGTAGACTGCGTCAAGTTCCATCCCAATTCCAACTACTTAGCAACAGGATCCACAGACAAAACTGTGCGCTTGTGGAGCACTCAGCAAGGCAACTCAGTGCGTCTATTCACTGGGCACCGTGGCCCTGTGCTAGCACTTGCCTTTTCTCCCAATGGTAAGTACCTGGCATCAGCAGGTGAAGACCAGCGGCTAAAGCTGTGGGATTTGGCCTCAGGAACTCTTTACAAAGAACTGAGAGGGCACACGGACAATATAACCAGCCTTACTTTTAGCCCTGACAGCAGTTTAATTGCTTCAGCGTCGATGGACAATTCAGTCCGGGTCTGGGACATCCGGAACACTTACTGCAATGCCCCTGCAGATGGGTCTTCCAGTGAACTGGTTGGTGTATATACTGGACAAATGAATAATGTACTGAGCGTACAGTTTATGGCCTGTAATCTTCTTCTAGTGACTGGAATTGCACAAGAAAGTCAGGAACATTAATTTTTTTTTTTTTTTCTTAAGGGAAGGGGGTGGGTGTATTGAATGCCAGAGTCCATTGCAAGCTGAGATTACTGACTGTGAAACACTTTTCTTCCTCTGTCCCCCTTGAAAGGCATGTTCAGAGTGATGCAAGTGCTTTAAGATATCCTGCCTGCAAAAAGGCCTGTGCTGTCGAATGGAATAAGGAAAAAAAAGAGTGAGGAAAATAAATGTACATTCTAATCTTGTAGGTTTGGGGAGAAAATCCAGTAGCTCGGGGAAACCAAAAACCTGGTCCAAACAAATGAAACTGCCAACCAGATAAGCTGCTGACCTGCACTTAAATGTCCTGCATTGGTTGATGGGCACATCTTACCTGCTGTTCACTGAGGCTTTAGAGTGTGGAGAACTACTGGCCCAGTGTTTTTTGTTTTGGTTTGCTTTGCTTTATTTTTCCTGGGCTTGCAGAGGACCAGCATTTTGAAACCCTTCTATGAAAAGAACATTATGTATTTTCTACCGCAATAGTGGTCCCTAAATATTACAGCTCCCTTTAGCACTTCTGGAATATTTGGGACTAGCTAAGTAGAAAATCTCATCTTTCTTTTTAGTAAGGGGATGGAAATCTGACCTCGGTTGGGGCCCATCTCTGCACTGTCATTTGGGTTTGCTCCCTGGTACTAGCTGTGATATTTGTGTATATGTTCCATTAGCTAGGAATCTTTCTGAGTCTGGTTGCACTGTGTTTGGAGGATGCAAGGACAGTGAGGATAGAGCAGTGGCTTAAAGGGGAATAAACAACTTGCTCTGTCTGGAGAGGGAGTACAAAAGAATTGAAGCAGCTAAGTTTGGACTCCTAATGGAAACAGGGCATGTCAGTCCACCACTGCACCTCACAGAAATATTTCTGTAAATGGAAGTTGGCAGTCTAGGGAGAGGGGGACAGGGAAAGAGAGACACGCAAAGTGACATGGGACAAAATAGTATTACTAATTTATTGTGCATACACCGAGGCAGCTCTGACAGAGTTGGATTTTCTCAAAATGTTGCAATATCAGTTCCATGACCAGTTTGTGAGATAAATCATCAGCATTTACAAGGATCTATGGAAAAGCACGTTCTAGTTTGTCATTTGGAGAGATTAAATATTTCTGCTTTCTGGAAAGAGTTATTTTGTATTTTGTTTTCTATTAAAAGCATTTAGTTTAAAAAAAAAATACAAGTGGTTTGGCCCCTTTCTGGGAAACTTGTGCTGACTTACATGGGAAAGAGAGGAGCAGCATGCTTTTCTGACGCTTCTTGAGCCACAGCCCACTGGGCACTTGGATGCTGAATGTGGTAGAGTTGTGATCTTGATGTGAGCTGTTTTGCTTTCCACAGAGTTGACTTGGCAGGTCATAGAGCAGGGTATTGATACAGCTAAGCCATAAGGTCAGCTGAAATTCATGTGGAGGATCTAGGTAGCCTTTGAGCTTGACACTGCACCAAGAGGTCTCATTCTGTAGCACTGCGTGACATTTAATCTAGTTTTGATGTTCTGAATTGGCTCTTTCACGTTTTCTAGACAGGTTGTTGGTATTAATTCCCTTCACGTTCCTTCAGACCTTCTGGACTTTCATGAGAGAATTCTCTTGAGAATATCTAACCAAAGAGTTTAGAGGGCAGCTCACAATTGGCTTTTTTTTTTCCTCTTCTCTCTTACATTGATAAATAACAAAAGCCTTCTATCAAAAAGGTGTTTAACCTTTCTTAGTATATGGTGTGGCTCAGATCTGTGAGTATCAGAAACCCCTCTGTGCTCTTTGGAGTTGAATGGCTCTGCTAATCTTCTGATGGCTGGTCAGCAAAACTGTGAAGCAGCTCAACAATCCAGACCAGGATCAGGCATTAACAACAACAACAAAAAAAAACAGTGAGGGAGTTGCATTGTGCTGAAGAGACCTCCTCTCTTCAATCTGTTGAGCTGAAACTGCTCACCAGTCTTCACTGGAATTCATTTTGCTATTGCCTTGTGTCCTGAGCAGTGTTTAGATTTAGAGGAACTGAGCTTTTCAATCCTGAAGTTACAGCAACCAACCACCAAAAGGGAAGAGGAGGGGGAATAAAGGTGACACAGGCAAATAACAAAGTTTCGCTTTAAAATATTAATTCTGCTGTAGAATTGGGATTTTTATTGCTTAATTCTTTAGTATTTTGGATACAAAAGTGCTAAGTAAAGAGATTTAGGAAGCCAATCCTATTAAGCATACATAAAAGATGTAAAAATTATTTATGTTGGAAAAACGTCACTAATGATGTGCTTACAAACCTACAAACTTTCATGTGTTGTGTGGACAGTTTTTGGTGCTCACAGAAGATAAATAATCTAGACTATGAGATACATCCACAATTGATACATAGACTGAATTTCAAGGAAAACTGGGAGGACAGTATGAACGGGAGGAAGGAATACCATAAAGTCTACTTTGGAATGTAATCTCTATTAACTGTATTTCTAATTTAAGTATATTTCATAAGAAATACAGAAGCATTTCAGTTGACGTGGATACATACTTAAATATTAATTTCAGGGATTGTTGCTGCTTGTGAGTCTGTGTGCAAGGCATTTCTTGGTCACATAACTGGGTGCTCCCTTCCCCTGCAAAGCTCTGTTCACTTTATATGCCTCCTGGACCGTGCAAGCTGCACCAGACACTGCAAGGTGTATCAAGCTGTGGCTAATAGGTGATGATCAGAGGAGGCCACATAGGTAGTGATCCTTCTATGGCTTACACACTCTTATCTTCTCACAGTTGCTGTTTGTTGGTTTGGGTTTGTTCTGTTTCAGAGGGGTTTTTTATTAAGCCTCCAGACCTGCAGGCTGTGTTGCTGCATTAAATGCTTACGAATTTGGCTTCCATTAATTTTTGTCTCATCTCCTTTATTAATGAGCTATATACTTGTTTCCACAGTTTGCTGTAGCAAGAAGTTCTACATCTTGATTTTGGAAAGGCGGGAAGTATTTTTTTGTTTTTGATAGCCATTATTGGGTTATTTAGTTCTGTTCTCTAACCTCTTGCATTGACAAAGGTGTTGAACAGAACACCCATTAAAAGTTATCAGATAATCCAGGCCACATTAAATAGAGGTACAAGTCCATGCCTGCTCACTGAATACTGATGAAAGGAGAGGATACTTGCTGTAATAAACAAACTGTTCTGCCCAACCACAGGTCTACATTAAAGTTGCCCTTCCCAATTTTAACACAGGCATCTCTGGAGCAGCTTGCTGTCATGCTGTTCAGTCTGAAAGTATTAGTTCCCATAATTCATCCCATTCCTTTCCATGCTGGTTCCTTTGTGGAAAAAGCTGTCCCTTACCAGTATCTTAAATCTAAAATTATTTTACAGAAATTATATTTCCATCAACAGATCCTTTGGGTTCACCAAGAAGAGTGAAAAGGACTTCATGCTGTGTTACTAAGCTTGTTTCAACTGTGGCTGACTGTGTTAGGCTGAGAGGGAACTTCAATAAAGTCCTGAAATGGCCTTCCTTCTGAGTGGTGTCTAATTCCTCATGGTGAGACAAGCTCTAAAACTGTACCATTACAAGACACTGATGTGACAGTTAAATTAACTGCCCGTATGTTCCTTGGCAAAGACCATTCTGTTATGCTGCATGTTAGCCATGGGATTTTTTAAAAGTACTGGATAGGAGCCTAAACTGACTGAAATAGCTCAACAATGCTTACCATGCTCCGCACATTTCACTACAAAATGCTGGTAAAGTCTGTCTCTGGGCTGTTAACGTTTGGGGTTTTATTAACAATTTTAATCACATATCTGGCTTTCTGCTCCCTGCACACTGATATACAACAGCACTGAGCACCAGTTACACAAAGAGGGTGGAATATTCTCTCTTGGTGCCCAATTTAAGTCAGGGCATTATCCACCCATCTGTCATCCTGCAGAAATGTTCTCCTGGGACAGTGAAATTCTTGAATAAGGCAGCTGTGGAAGCTATTTCTATAACTTGGTATCATAGCTGGGTATTCTATAACAAAAACATGCATCCTGTTTCCAAACAGAAGGGATCAGCTGCATTAAGGTTAGACAAGGAAAAATATTTCAGAGCTGCACCTGCTCTATCAGTAGCCCTGCATTCTTTTATTTAGTCTGAATCTTTGCAATTCCATTTAGGATAAAATTGTCTTTTCTTTGCATAAGTTTATGATCTTGAGTGAGTTCATGATCTCCTATTTGACAAGCCTGATAATAGAAATACTTGAGCATATACATCTAGGGGATCAGCCAAGAGCAGGACTTGGTGTTTGGTGCTGTAAAAGCTTATCAGTTAGCATATGGACAGTGCCCCTCTGACATGGCTTGAGAACAGGAGGAAGAAACTCTCTCTGCATACTTCTACCACACCATCAAAGGGAGAAGGTGTACCAGTGTTGCTCTGAAGAACAGGAGAGGAGATGGCACAGAAGTTATATGTGCCAGGGACTGCAACACCACCCACTCCAGCAGCATTGTCAGGACAGCAAGGCTGGACAAGCAGCTTGTTGAAATAGTCAAGCTGCCTATTTTGCTCACAAATTGCTTGTAAGTATTTCCTTAATCAAGTCTATTTAGGTTTCATGTTTTATTTTGGCTTTATTGGTTTTGCTCCCTCTTCCCTCACGGCTTAATATTATTTAACAGAGGTAGGCTGTAACATACTGAGCTACCTGTTCCCATCTGGGAAAAACCTTTGACCTTGGGATATGTGGGGCATATGCTTAATACCCTGCACCTAATTTGGAAGGTGCTAGATCAGAGACTTCTCTTTTATGCTTCTCCAAGTGGGTTGCCTAGAGAGAAACAGTGGCTGCAAAAGCTCAGTTTGGTGGCACAGTAATGTTCCCATTGATGCATCCAGAGGCTAGGCTGCACATGAGTCTCAGGAAGTTCCTAAAAGCAATGGACAGAGGAGAGGTAAGTGGACACCAAGGCTGCTAGACAGCTACTCTTTCCAGAAGTAGTTTCTTTGTCTCTGGACAGCAGGGATAGCAGCTCTCCACTCTGATGTTTGCCTTACGCCAACCCTGGATCTGACTTTGCAAGAGCTAGTGATGCCTTATAGTTCACAAAGAAGGGCAGTGAAATAAGAGCAGTGTCCTGGTTTGAGGTAAAATAGGGTAAATCTTCTAGTTTGTAACTTCACTTTTCAGCTAGGCCTCTTCTGTCTGACTAAACTCTGAAATTAACTGCACATTGTTCAGACACTGTTCACTCCCAGACTGATAAGACCAGGGAGTGGTATGCAAGAAGCTCTTATTTTCATTATTCACTGTGGTGATCAAGGTCAGAATGTTTGTCAGCCCCCCCACCGGGGGGGCTGGAAACAGAAAAACATAGAAAAGTCCCACCAGCAAGGAGGAGCGAACAGGGCAGGTGACCCAAAATTGACCAACGGGAGGATTCCATCCCATCTGCCCCATGCTCAGTATATAAAAGCTGAGGGACCAAAGGGTCAGCCCTTCACTCCTCGGCCTGCTCTCTTTAGCCCAAGGGAAGGACTCTGCCTTTGATCCTGATCTGAGCACTCCTGAATCCAGATCCGGCATCCAGCTCCTGACTGAACTTGGCCCCAGACGGGGACTCTTCCTGCGTCTGCTGGGGACGTGATCATCATCCCAGGAGCTTGATACGGTTTTGTAAATATTGTATACCTTTTTATCTTTTCCTTTTAATTTTATCTATTATTTCATTATCTATTAAAGTAGTTTGGAATTCTTCTAAACTCACAAATCTCCTCATTCCTTCCTCTCCTCTCTTCAGAGAGAGGAGGGGGGGCCATCTGTCGCTGGGGAGGGTCTTATAGTCATCTGGGGGGGCCCAAACCAGGACAAGCAGAAACTGCCATGTGCTTGCTAAAGTGATAAACTGCGGTCATGCTGTAAGACAATCCCAGGCAAACTAGTGCTGGCCGCATCTGGAGGACAGCCATTTGTCTGGCATCCAGAGAAGCACAGCAAAATTCATGTAATGACAATTTGCCCTTTAGCACTAGCATGGATCATTCCAGAGCACCAGAAAGCAGCCAAGCCCAAGCTATTAGCTCAGACATACTGAGCACACACACAGCTTTGTAGTATTTTAGGTTAACACATCACAACCTCAGACCATTGCTGGAGTTGAAATAAAGGGTGCGTTTGCACAGCTTTTGCTCCTTATTGTGTTGGTGAGCAGCTTAGCTGGAGACCTATGTGGTGGAAATGCTGTTGCTTTTGCCATTTTTGCTTAATGCAAGAGCAGAGCAAACTGCATGTGGTAAACAAACTGGAAAAGAACAGTCAGAATTTTGGCGTTCTTTTCCCTCCTGGCAGTCCCACTCTGTGAGTGCAAATATTTTATGACCGCTTAGGATAACTTTTTAACCATCTGTGAGTTTAGGATTTGTTATATTTTTTAACACTATTTTTTTTCCTCAGAAGTAAAGCCTAAAACAAACTGGAACGAAAAGCTCTGCTGCACCTAAACTCATCACCTGTGCCAGTCAGATCTCCTTACCAGGGCAGGGGCAGGGAGTGCTTGGATTTTTCTTTTTTTTTCTAATTACTTATCCATAAGTATATATTACTTCAACAAAGTCTCTCAAGTAAAACTTGCAGGAAATAAAAGAACCTGCATTCTTTAGGCAGCGTTCGTGTCTGTATACAGATAGTTTTATTGCAATCACACAGTGCTTGCCTAGAAAAATTGTATCAAGTGATAATCTCATGTGTCCCAGCAACTTCCACAGGCAAGAATGCCAGAGCCCTGCACATCTCACTGCTCCAGCTCCAAATGGTCCTCTGTCTCGGTTGCAGTGTGCATCTGGTAGTGGGAAATGCATCCTTCAGTCAGACTTAATTTTGTGACAGAGATGTTTTGGTACTGCCAAAGAACACACATTGTGGGACTTCAAAGCGCTGTGTTGCTTTAGTACTGCTTGCTTCACTCTATGCAAAGGCTTTTGTCCAGCAGTGCCCAGTTGTTTCTCCATACAGATGCATAACAGGTTGCAAAACTATTTCAGTATCAAGCATTAACGGAATGCATAACTGAATATAGCATTTGCATCCCCATCAGCTGTCACACACCCAACCTGTGGACAGTGTAGGCTGGTCAGGACAGCCTATGACAGCTGAAGCTCTCCTGGAAGACATAGACCCAGGAAGCCTTCACTAACTTTCTTAAGCACACCTGTCTTGCAGTACTTGCATCTCGCCTCCCTTTCACCTGCACTCTCTCCCTACATTCACTGAGCTTGCCCTCCACAGCTTCCTGCAGAGGAGCTGGGCTGTGCCAGGTTGGGCAAGAGCCCTGGCCCTCAGAATAGCACCCAGGCTGGCGGATTGCTCTCCATGCTCCTTCCCACACCCCAGTTAAAACCCAGCTCTTTCAGACGTGGAGAGGCCAGCCTTGGGCTTGTGTCAGAGAAACGGCTTGTCCTGGTGACCACAGGAAATGGCACTGGCCTCTGGTGCTCATTGTGGAACACTACCTGAGTGGCAGCTCACCAACCCCAACTGGCTCAACTGACCATCCCCCTAAGTAAAAAATACTTTGCTGGGTCTTGCCCCCTTTTACAGACTCGCATAGTTTTTCTTCAACTAGCCGTTTTTTTCCAGGGCACACGGGTTTGGCCAGGCCAAGGCCGCCTGAGGATGCTGCCCGGGCCCCCACACCCTGGCGTGAGGCGGCGAGGCGCCGCGCTGCCTTTTTAAATGTGGAGCGAATTAACGAGAAACATTGAAATCGCCCTAAAACTGAGGCCGGCGGAGGGGGTTCGTTTAGGTAACTCCGCGCAGCGTCTGGCCGCTGTCGAGGCCTGTGCTATGCACAGCACAGGGCAGGGGGCTGGCGCCCCTCGGGCCTACCCGCAGCGGAACGGAGCAGCTCCGCCCTGTCCCGCCCGAGTGATCGATTGGTCGCGCCTCAGTTCGGAGGGCAGCTCGGGGGAGCCGCCAGCGCCAGAAATGTCCCGCGGGCGGTTCTGCCTCGGGGTGCGGAGCAACGAGAAAAATGCCTGAGGCTGGGCCGTGCGGCACTCTGCCCCCTGGCGGGCGCTCAGAGACAGAAGGCGCAGCGGCCCCGTCGCAACGGGAAGGGTGGGAGGAGCCGTAACGCAATGGCGGCGCCTCGCTCAACAGAAGTTGATCCATCTCCAGCGCCTCTGCGGCCGGTAGGGGCGAGCTCTTGCACAGGCACAGTGCCCAGAGGCCTTGGGCAGGCGTGGGGTCAGCGATGGCCGACACCCGCCCCATTGTGGGCTTGAGGAACCCACAATTTATTGTCGTTGAACAAGCATTCTCTCAGCCTTTGACCCCTCCCCAGCCAGGAAGGGGGATCCGGAAAAACAAAGAAACCTGAGAAGTGAAATATAAGCAGTTTTAACAGAATGAGACCAAATAATTAGCATTAGTAACACCGAAGAAGCACTACTGAAGTAAAATAGGCAGGATTATATTTGGTCCATTCTATCTGCAGGGAGCTGTGCATTCCCAGCCACAGACAGCAAATCTGTCTGAGATCTGTGGCTTCAGGAGGAAGGGAAGAGCTCAAGGGTCTGGCATGGCGGCAAGTTCTCAGGATGGAAGACAGAAACTCCTGAGCAAACTTTCTAATTTATATGGAATGTGGCTTTTGTGGTATAAACTAATCTAGTTGGCCAGCCTGGGTCAAGTGCCCAGTTCTCATTGCTCCTCATCTCCACACCCAGTGAACTCGAAAACACTCGAGACCTTGAAACCTGCATTCCATAGCTAGTATGTAGTAAATATTTTCACCAATCCAGACACTACAGTGTCCAGAGACTTTAGCAAAAAGTAAAATCACTTCAAAAGGAATCAATCTGCATTGCCCAAAGAAGGACATGGGCACAGGCCTAGCAGCAGTTACTCTGTGCCATGGTGCTGATGGCAGCAGTGACAGCTGGCCTTGGAGCCCTGTTGCTCCAGGGTGTGGGCATCTCTCATCCCGGGAAACAACTGCAGGGTTTCAGTTAAATACACAGTCATTCCTCATAGCCTTAGAAGGATGGCACAGAGGCCAGTGATGGGGGAGGTGGCCATGCTGCTGCTCTCGAAGCACAGGTCTCACTGTCATGGGAGGGCTATGAGGAAAGTTCATGCTAATTAAGGCAAATATCACGGGAAACAACAAGGTGGTGATTTTCCCAGGATAAAGCTCCATCCCTCAGCCTGCTCTCTGGGTGTGCTAACCCCTCAATTTCCCTAAATACTGCAAATTCCACTAAATATAGCATTTGTGGTAGTAAAAAACCCATTTGCGTTTTCTTCTGATCTTTTGATATGATCTTACTCATTTGCAGACTCGGAAGCAGTGTTGTTCAAACACAGCTCTTGCAAATTAAATCCCACCAGCTGACATTAACCAGTGTGCACAGAAGCTCGATTCAAAATTTTGAAAGCCTAGCATAGGTATCTCTACATAGGATAATCCTATATAGGTATAGGATTCTATACACATCTATATCCTATAAGGATATATACCTTTCACATGTATGCATGTGTATGTATACATATGTATACATGTATGTATACATAAAGGATATAAAGATATATCTTAAATAAAGTAAGGTTATGCCTTATACATAGGTATTCTATACTGGGCTGTCCAGCAGGGAAATCAGGGTGCTGGGATCAGATCTCTCCTCTTGCTTCCTAGATAGACTGCTGGAAAGATACATCCCCTGGGGGCTCAGCTCTCTTTTCATAAATCAGAGTGAAGGGGAGAAGATTATTTGGAAAACAGATTCTACCCCAGGCAGTAACATGTGAGGAAAATGGTATATAATATGGATACTGCAGCCCCATTCTGAGCACAGGACAGGTTCAGTCTGTGGATGTGGATCTTGTGGGCACTACCTGAACGCTGGGTCAAATAGGCTGGAGCTCTCCTCTGGATGGAGACTTTCTCCTGCCCAGACCAAAACCAAAGCCACGGACAAGAGGCCACCAAAGCAGGATGGCTAGCCCACGAAGGCGTCCTCTGGTATGACCTGCACGGGAGGGAGACACAGGGGAATGGCCCAAACTCTCACCCGAGGCCGGGTCTGGACGAGTAAAGCAGAGTCCCCCTTTCCACCTGCCGACATCGAACTCCTCAATCCCTGCGTCCCTCCACGGTGGGACCCTACTACCACAGGGCAGGGCGGACTAGGGCGCCATTTCGGTGGGCCTCGTACTCTTCCGATGCCGGGCAGCGGCAGAGGGCGCTGGCCGGGGGCTGAAGCGCGTCCCGGTGAGCGGCAGGAGGCCGACAACCGCAGCCTTATCAGCGCCCCGCAGGCCCGGGCCGCAGCGAATTCCCGCTTGCCGGCCCGTGGGCGGCGGCTCGGAGGCGCCTCCTCCTGTTGCAGACCCGCGCGGGGGGGATCGGCTGCAGCAGCAGCGCCTGGCCGCCGCCGCCTCGGTTCTGCCGCGCCGGCCGCATGGCGGGCTACGCGCCGCGTC
>VZTY01027171.1:3766-15963 GCA_013400935.1 Turnix velox | reverse complement strand
ATTTCTTTCATATATACAGCTTGCACCTCCCCTCTTCCCATTTACATCCATTATTCCCAATCCTGCCATCACATATCCTATTAAAAAGTCCACAGCCTTTCTGTAGCCCCCTTCAGGTATTGAGAAGCTCCTCTGAGGTCCCCCCTGAGCCTTCTCCAGGCTCAAAACCCCAACTCCTTCAGCCTGTCCTCATAAGGAAGATGCTCCCAATCTCCCCCATCAATTCAGCCTTGGAGCAACCCAGGTTGCCACCAGGAGCTGGTTTTCCACCAGAAAGGAGCCCTGAAGCTCCTTCTACCATACTGAAAGCAAACCCCCTTCCTTTACAAACCCAAAAGCATCTCCAAAATTGCAGGCTACACTTCAAAACATGCAAGTCACCACTTCTCCAGCACCATCCATCCCTGGGGGACAAGTGTCTGACAGCACCCAAAAGCTCCATCACTTGCATCTTATTCAGGCATCCTTCACGTTAAGCAGCTGTTGCAACAAGCTAAACCATGAGGGAAAACCACGAGAGGTGCAGATGGGCAGCATTTCCTTTCTTTATTTTTATTTATTTGTGGAGTGTTGGTTTGGTTTATTTTTATTCTACTCTTTTTCCTATCTCCTTCCCCTCTGCAAAGCCACTGTCCTGATAAGCTGCTGCTGCTGCTTCTTCTCTCCTGGATCTCTCTCTTCTCCTATTCATTGTTGTTTTCTCCAGTCGCTACAAATTGGCACTTCTAAAGAGATTTCCAGGCCAAGCATTAACCCCCTCCGGAGCCCAGCCGCATAAACACACACGTTATTTGTCAAAGGAGAGTGGAGCTGTAGGGAAATTTTAAGTGACTTGTCTGAAACAGCAGCAAAAGAGACCAGACAAGCAGCCCCTAAATGCTCCACAAACCTTCTTCTCTTCCTCCCAGCCCCCCAAAATCCTCCCTCTCTCTAACAAATGGCTTTTTTTCCAGAGCTTGGGAGCTCCACAGGCATCACAGGGACAATATTTAAACCCCCCCCCCCAAAAAACAAGGCTGCAAATCCCACTCCCTTTCAGAGGGAGAGAGGGTTTATATTCATCAGCAGCCGCCGGGTGATAAAAATGAGGCCACAGCCAAGTCCCTATTTATTTCCCACCCCTTGCTGGGGATGAGATGGGAAAGAAAAAGCAAAGATTTTGGGGTTGACCCTGGGCTCGTGCTGGTTCACATCCCATCGTGTGATTATTTTATAATAGCTGATAGCATCCCTGATTTAATGGAGCTGGGAGGAATTAGCAAGGACTCCATCGCCCAGCGTCCCAGTCACTCACGGTAACAGGCTCATAAATCATTCCCCTCGTGCTCCCCTGGCATTTATGGTTCTATTTTAAAAGGCACCACACCAAAAACCCAGATCTTCCCCGGATTTATTTTTATTTATGCTTTTAATAATGCAATTAAATAAAGAGATTTAGGATGTTGTGACTCCCGGTGCCAAAAACAGAGCGCTGAAGAGAACTTCTCCCCCTGCATGACTTCCCTTCCTTATTTTCTCTCCCTGCTAGCCAATTAAAGGCATAACAAATGGCTTCAAGGATCCTCTCCAAGATATTTTTTTCCTCACAGGGTGAGGATCTCACACCACTGAAACCCAGGGGAGGCAGAGAGGGAGGTGACACCCACGAGGTCACCAACCTCCTGCAGCGCAATCCACCACAACTAAAGAAAAAAACTTAAAAAAAAAAAAAATTAAAAAAAAAAAACTTAAAAAAAAATAACACCATTGAATCTCCATCTAGGAATATTTTCTAACTGAAAATATAAAGAGGAGGAAGCAATTTGTTTCTCCTAAAACCTGGTGTTAAGTTTGGAGTGAGCCAACACCCCGTAAAGTCTGCGTAGACTTGGAGCTGAATCAGATCCTGAGCTGGTTCTTCTTAAAAATGCTCTCAGCCTTTTCATCACAGACTTTTTTTTTTAAGTAGAGTAACAGCCAGAAAAATTAACTCTGCCTACACGACCCCAGAGGTTTCATATTTCTTCTCCTGCCGTGACAGTTCCTGACCAGATCTGCTTAATTTACAAGTTGGGAGATAGGGTTTGCTCATCCCTCCTCCCCCACAACCCTTCCCCATCTACCTTAAAATTGCCAGCCCTGCAAAAATTTTCCTCTGGAATGGAAATACTCCTTGGCTCTGCCACCTCAGCAGAGGATATACAGCTTTGGGCATGGCTCCTGAGACATCAGGGAGTGGGAAAACCATCCTGGAAGCTCTCACCACCCACATGAGACCCATGAGAATGAATGACACGAGGTTCCTCCACACTAAGATGGAGATGACACACAAATCACCACATCTAGCTGTGAGAGGAGGTTTCTTATTCATAATAGAAGCTGATTTTTCACAATTATCTCCTAATACAATGGAATCTATCATTAATGGGTTCAAAGCACCCTGATCTTTGCCCAGTTGCTGGGTGGAGAAGAACTCTGGGAATTGGCACCAAATCAGTGTCTCTAACTCAGGTCAAGCAGGGGAGAGCTGTTAGCAGCACATTCACATCTCCCCATGGAGTGATAACACACAGAGATGCTCCCTCTGCCCCAAAAAGGGGAGTTCTAGGTGTGCAGAAGAGGAAGGGACACAGTTTGGGGCCCTAAATCACACAGAAGAGTGTGGTGCAGTTGATACACCTGAAGGTAGGGATGGCATCCAGAGGGACCTTGACAGGCTTGAGAGGTGGGCCCAAGCCAACCTCATGAAGTTCAACAAGGCCAAGTGCAAGGTCCTGCACCTGGGTGGAAGCAATCCCAAGCACAGACACAGGCTGGGTGGAGAGTGGCTTGAGTGCAGCTCTGAAGAGAAAGACTTGGGGGTGTCAGTTGATGACAAACTCAACATGAGGCAGCAGTGTGCACTCGCAGCCAAGAAGGCACCAACCAAATCCTGGGTTGCATCAAGAGGAGTGTGACCAGCAGGTCCAGAGAGGGGATTTTACCCCTCTACTCAGCACTGGTGAGACCCCACCTGGAGTATTGCAACCAGTTCTGGAGCCCTCAACACAAGAAGGACATTGAGCTGTTGGAGAGGGTCCAGAGAAGGGCCACGAAGATGATCAAAGGGTTGGAGCAACTGCCCTATGAGGACAGGCTGAAGGAGTTGGGGTTGTTCAGCCTGGAGAAGAGAAGGCTCAGAGGGGACCTCAGAGTAACTTCTCAGTACCTGAGGGGGTCCTACAGAAAGGCAGGGGAAGGAATTTTTAACATAATATCGGATGGGAGGACTAGAAACAATGGATATAAATTAGAGGGGGATAGATTTAGACTAGACATAAGAAAGAAATTCTTTACAGTGAGGGTGGTGAAATACTGGAACAGGTTGCCCAGGGAGGTTGTGGATGCCCCCTCTCTGGAGGTGTTCAAGACCAGGCTGGACAAGGCACTGAGCAGCCTGATGTAGTGGGAGGTGTCCCTGCCTATGGCAGGGGGGTTGGAACTCGATGATCTTTAAGGTCCCTTTTAACCCAAACTATTCTATGATTCTATGATTCTATGATTCTCTTTGCTCCCCAGTAAGGTTTTTCAGTCCACCTATGGATGGAGAAGGGGTAACAACCCCAACAACCCATCCTAGGAGGGTTTTTCTGCCCTTCCCAGCATCCTGCTGCCATCCTTTGCCATCCTCCAAAATATCAGAGCCTCACAGACTTCACCAAACCCCTCCAGATAACCCTCCCAGCCAGCAAAGTCCTTTTGTGATTGCAAAACCCCAAAAATACTTTCCTAAAAGAGTCAAGATGCAAGAATCTCTACAGAAACCATTTGGCACCAATTATTCTCTCCCTCCCCACAAAATCCTCCTCTTTTTTAGCAAGCAAGAAGCTGAAAAAGCCTCTCTGTCTCCAAAGCAAGCAGAGGGGCTACAGGAAACACACTTGGCCACATTTTAATAATAAAAATTTTAAAATAAACCAACCCTAATTAAATTTTTTTTACATGTTTAAATACATTTGCTGTGTATTTGTATTAGGAACAGGCTGGTCTGCCTTTAATTTGCTCATCAAACTTGCTATGTGCAAATAGTTTCCCTCAAATTCTCCTACATATCTGGCATGGAGAGATGAACCAGGACTTGGAGCTGTGGCCTCATAGAAGAGGGGTTGAGGAAAAAAAACCATGAGGACAATCTTAAAATGGTCCTTCCCACCCAACCAAGCCTTTGGTGGAACACTATGGGGTTGTTTCCCTTCCTAAAATGAACACAGACAAGAAGAGAATGTCCTGTTTCCAAGAACTTTGGCTCTCTAATGATAAACCACTCAATTTTCCAGCATCTTAAGGACCTGCTGAGCTTCAGATCTTCTCACAAATGGGGAATACAGAAGTGGGAGATGAGAAATGAGCCCTCAAGTGCCTCAATCCATGCTGACTTTTGTGGTAGCATCTTTAGAAAGGGCAAAAACCTGGCTCCTGAAGACCAGTTGAAGCTCCCACCTGGAGCAGAGCAGCTCTTCTGCAGTTCTGTATTTATTTTATTGGTGTTATTATTATTTTTAACTGCAGAATCATTTTATTAATATTAATAAAACTCGCAGAAACTGCTAATTTCCTCCATCATGCTCCTAATTGCCTCCATTGAATCGTGAGGATCATCTGCATGAATAATGACTCCCCCTGCATTCACTTTGCTGTTAACGCCTCTTCTCAGCCAAGAAATCAGCAAGAGCTGGATCCTCCACCCTTCCAAACCCCCACCAGATGCCTCCTACACTGGTAGTGGCAACCCATGGACTCTCCCTCAACCTCAAAAGCCTTGCAGGAGGCACCAGATCCATTCTACATGACCACAGGGGAAGGGATGGGTCTGTGGAGATACTTCCCAGTGCACAAAACCCTATAAAACAGACTCCATGGGCAACCTCTTGCTCTCTTTAGTCCCAAGAGGAAGGAAATTGCACCATTATCAAGAGGTATAAAGGGAAGGGATGGACTATGAGGGAAAGGATTTGTCTGTTGAGGTACTTCCCAGTGCACAAAACCCTATAAAATAGACTCCATGGGCAACCTCTTGCTCTCTTTAGTTCCAAGAGCAAGGAACTGGCAGTATTATCAAGAGGTACAAGGGAAGGGATGTGTCTGTTGAGGANTGCAGCATCACCAAGAGGTACAAGTGAAGGGATGGACTATGAGGGAAGGAATGGACTACAAGGGAAGGGATGTAACTGTTGAAATACTTCTCAGTGCACAAAACCCTATAAAACAGACTCTATGGGTAACCTCTTCCTCCCTTTAGTCCCAAGAGCAAGGAACTTGCAGCTTCACCAAGAGATATGAGGGAAGGGATGGACAGAAGGGAAGGGATGGGTCTGTTGAGATACTTTTCAGTGTACAAAACCCTATAAAACNGGATGGACTACAAGGCAAAGGATGTGTCTGTTAAGATACTTCTCAGTGCACAAAACCCTACAAAACAAAGACTCCACAGGCATCTTCTTTCTCTCTTTAGGAACTTGCAGCATCACCAAGAGGTAGAAGGGAAAGGATGGACTACACGGGAAGGGATTTGTCTGCTGAGGTACTTCTCAGTGCACAAAACCCTACAAAACAAAGACTCCACAGGCATCTTCTTTCTCTCTTTNGTACAAGGGAAGGGATGGACTATAAGGGAAGAGATGGGTCTGTTGAAGTACTTCCCAGTGCACAAAACCCTATAAAACAAAGACTCCACAAGCATCCTCTTGCACTCTTTAGTCCCAAAAGCAAGGAACTTGCAGCATCACCAAGAGGTAGAAGGGAAGGGATGGACAGAAGAGAAGGGATATGTCTGTTAAGACACTTCCCAGTGCACAAAACTCTATAAAACAAAGACTCCACAAGCATCCTCTTGCACTCTTTAGTCCCAAAAGCAAGGAACTTGCAGCATCACCAAGAGGTAGAAGGGAAGGGATGGACAGAAGAGAAGGGATATGTCTGTTAAGACACTTCCCAGTGCACAAAACCCTACAAAACTAAGACTCCAGGGGCAACCTCTTGCTCTCTTTAGTTCCAAGAGCCAGGAGCTTGCAGCATCACCAAGAGATACAGNTCCCTTTAGTCCCAAGAGCAAGGAACTTGCAGCTTCACCAAGAGATATGAGGGAAGGGATGGACAGAAGGGAAGGGATGGGCCGGTGTTGTAGAAAATCAGTGTACAAAACCCTATAAAACAGACTCCATTGGTAACCTCTTCCTCCCTTTAGTCCCAAAAGCAAGGAGCTTGCAGCATCACCAAGAGGTAGAAGGGAAAGGATGGACTACACGGGAAGGGATTTGTCTGCTGAGGTACTTCTCAGTGCACAAAACCCTACAAAACAAAGACTCCACAGGCATCTTCTTTCTCTCTTTAGGAACTTGCAGCATCACCAAGAGGTACAAGGTAAGAGATGAACTGCAAAGGAAGGGATTTGTCTGCTGAGATACTTTTCAGTGCACAAAGCCCTATAAAACAGACTCCACGGGCAACATTTTGCTCTCTTTAGTCCCAAAACCAAGGAGTTTGCAGCATCACCAAGAGATATATCCCTTCAACACACATGGACAAGGAACAGAAGGTCCTGCCACACAGTGACAGCTACTCCTGAAGAAGATTGTCCAAGAAATGCCTTTTATTTATCACCTTTTTTCCTCCCATTGCTGATGCCAAGATGTTTCTCCTTCCTAAGTCACCTCTAACATCCCCAAACCACATGTTTTCCAGCTCTGAAACCTCCCCAAGTGCAGGTGTTGAGCACAAAACCTAAGAAGACCCATCAATGTCACCTCTATGGCTCCTTCACCTGAGAGCCCCACATCTTCCTGGCTCTGCAAGGGACAGAAAGGGACAGCAGCACATCATTTCAGAGTGTGACTCCAGCACAGCCTGGCAGTAACAGCTGCTCAACACCCTCTGGCTTGCTGGGGGACCATAAGTCTTTAAAAGATGTATGATGTTCTTGGATGGGCTCCATCCCCCTGCAGCCACTGCCAGGCTTGGTGGAAGGCAGAGGTCTGCCAGCTCATGTGATGGACCCCGTGTGCAGGACCTGGCACCTTCTGCTACCAGCTTTGATGGCTGCAGGACATCTGTCTGGGGAGCAAATTCAAACATCTCCATCATAGAATCATAGAATCATAGAATCATAGAATAGTTTGGGTTGGAAGGGACCTTAAAGATCATCGAGTTCCAACCCCCCTGCCATAGGCAGGGACACCTCCCACTACATCAGGCTGCTCAGTGCCTTCTCCAGCCTGGTCTTGAACACCTCCAGAGAGGGGGCATCCACAACCTCTCTGGACAACCTCTTCCAGTGTTTCACCANTGCAACCCAGGATCATCATCACTGCTCTTCTCACTGAGGCAAAGGGAAAATGGGACACTGGTGACACCTCCATCCCATCTAACCTGCTGTGACACCAAGTCTTGCTGCCCCCAAACACCACCCTAAGCCTCAAGGTGCCTTCCTGTCTCCAAAAAACCTTCTCCTGGCAACAGGAGAGGATGCAGATGGGTGTCTTCTTTTGTTGGCAGGAGGGCGGGTAGGTTAGAAAGGCTGTGGGTTTCACAGGAGAGGTGCCTGCCTCCTATTCGTATTCATTTTCATGAACTCCCCATAAAAGTAGCTAATAGAACACAATCTGCTAATTAAATTTCACTCAGGGAGGCATTTTCACCTTAGATTAGCAGTGTCCTTGCACGTTTTTTTGCTCCTAATGCACTAATAACATCTTATTTATCTTATAAATGCATTCTGTTAGGCTTATCATTAGATTGGAGATATTAACGTGCCCAGATGAACCCAAAGTGAAAGCAGAGGGGGGGTGGGGGGAGAAATAGCTCCAAAGGGATGGAAAACACGAGGTTTTCTTCTCTTTTAGCTACTAGGAAAGGAAAGAACCTGCTGGTAGCTCAGGAGAGCAATGTTCTGCCTTTAACTGGTATAAAGGACTAGTAGATGGCATCCAACCCTAGATCTTAGTGGCCAAAGGGGTTCCAAGGATTGGGTCTCCCTCCCTGGGTGTGCAGACACCAAACCAGCTGCTTCCAGACCTCGGGGTTGGATTTTTAAAATATTTATGGAAAGGAGGGAGAAGGAGATGGGAGAGAGGAGTTGCTGGTGGTGAGTCTGGGCAGGCCGCAGCTGCTGCCTGGAAGATGATGGATAAGAAAGAGGAGGCCAAGCTGCAAGGTTTAAATCCAGCCCTGCTTTCTCTGGCTGCTGAGAACCTTCTCTCCTTCTCGAGCTGTTTTTCAGAAGCATCTTCAAACCTTCCTTCCTCACACACAGCTCCGTGGGAGATGCTTCACCGTCCTCCTGAACATCACACCTGGGCTTGGTGCCAACCAACACAACAACTCAGCACGCACCCAGTCGTGCCTGGAAGAAGAGGAGATGCTTTTGTATCTGCTTTTTGCCTTCTGCTGAGGCTTTTTTGTCCCAAAACAGGGCTTAGTTCCTCGCCAAATCCCTCCCCAGCTGAGCAAAACAAGAGCAACGACGGGTTCCTCCTCGCTACCTTCGTACATGGCCCCTACGGTGTTTAAGAGCCAACTTTGCAGGAAGGAAAACAACATCCAACCTCTCTGCTAGACTAACCCCGGTGCTTTTCCTCCCCCTTTGCTGAAGATCCAGCTTTTTCCCCACCCGTAATTGGATGAGGCAACATTGACATCCAGTGGCCGAGGAGATAAATCGCAGCAAAGGGATGGAAGAAAGGAGATGCAACAGGTAGAAGAAGCACCACATCCTATTGCTGTCCCTTCTCTGCACCTCCTGGCCAGGTCCCACCACCAGAAACCAAAAGAAACACTCTTCTGGAAGCTAAAATTTAACACCTAAACCAGTGTTAGTTGGAGAAGATCTTGCAGATCATGAAGCCCAGCCACTAACCAACCCAACACTACCAAGTCCAACCATTAAACCAACCCTCTGGTTGTCTCTCAGACCATGGCAAAGGGTTGGCTGTGTCTAAAAATGTCCCTGCCCATGGCAGGAGGGTTGAAACTAGATGAGCATTAAGGTCCCTTCCAACCCAAACCATCCTAACTCAACTCCTCACACTCTCCAAATGCTTTCCAGATGCAAAGCCCAGCTGGACATCCATGAAATCCAAAGGGGATTTTTTTTTTGCATTCCCTGCTTACAGACAACAAAACTCAGGCACCAGGAGAAGAGGAAGACCACGGCAGATGGAGAAGGCAGTAAATCCATGCAGCCAGACCATTTTGCCAACCATTTGCATGCCCAAAGGGCCAGTCAGATGTTGTTTCCCTGTGAAAAACAAAAAAAAAACCAAGCAGAGTCTCCCCCTCCTCAAATCTGCTTTAAAGTTTCTCTGCTTTCTGCATGGGGGGGCTTCAATTTTATTTCCAAAAACTCTTAAAGCAGACTACACTCCATGCAATTAAATATTGATTAGGAATTCTCCCCAAGTAGGTTCCCCCTCCATCTCTCCTCCTCCTCCTGGGGGAGATGTCAAGTTGTGTTTCCTAAGCTGTCCCCATCCAGTGATTACGTTCATTAGGACACCAGCCTTGTGGTTTTTAAAAAAAAAAATAATAAAAAGTACTTTCCTTTGCCTTCCCTGTGTTTAATTAGACAACTCTTTCCCAGAAATTATTTATAGCCCAAGCTTGGGAGCTATTGTTAGCCCGAATGTAAATAAGATTTAAAAAAGGGAAAATCCCTGGGCACCCCCCGTGGCTGCTGAGCTGCTGAGCTTCAATCCATTAGCACTGCTCCCAAAGCCCCTGCTCAGCACAAGCTTCCAGGGGTTTTTATGGCTGCAACTGGTGCTATTAGGAAAAATAATAAAGCAGGGCCTTTCCAAGTCAACTTTTGATGGAAAAAGTAATGTTTTTTTCCCCCCTCCCCTCAAGTGCAGGGAGATGGGAAACTTCCCCCTCCCCAACTGCTTGCAGAAAGGGATGCAATGGAGAAGGGTAGAAGGCAGAATTCTGTGCTCATCCCTAAAAAATTATCAATTTTTATCTTTGCAAAAGCATTTGAGAACACCTCAGCAGGGTTATCTGCTCATTCACAAAGGGCTGGGTTTGGGAAAATGTTCAGGTTGAGCCTAGAGGTCTCAAAGCCCTTCATGGTGAGGCCATGACAAGCTACAGCACCAAAGAGAGCTTCTTGAGTTTGGAAACATGTCCAGATTGAGTCTAGTGGCCCCAAAATCCTTTATGGTGGGGCCATAATAAGCTATAACACCAGAACTTCTTGAGGAAAACCAAGGATATCAGTTGGATCCTCACCACAACAACCAGCCCAGCTCAAAAGCACAGCCACCACCTCCAGGTGAGATGTTTCTCCAAGCCTGATATATATTCTGATAAATCCCTGGTTCCTCAGGATTTGTAGGTTTTGAAGATATTTTTCCATTTTATTTTCTTTTCTTGCATTACGAACTACTTTATGGTGTGGTTTTGCTGCTCCTCCCTGCTTGGAGCAGCTTTTTCTGAGTGATTTTCTGCTAAATAGTGATGCTGGAGTGTGTCCTTATGCCAGGAGGAGACCCCAAGATGTGAAAAGGCAAGATGAACCCCATGATTCATCCCTGGAATGGGTGGTTGGGCTGGAGATAAGGGGGCAACATCCCCATTTGACCACCCCATTGGGATGTAGTGGTTGGCAAAACCCTCCCAGCCAAGCTCTGGTGGTGGAAAAGACTATTTCTATGCAGCCCCAGAACTTAATTTGGGTTGAAAACAGAGAGATTTGGTCTTTCAGCCATGCTGCTTGCAAATGGGGTTCAGGAGGAGGGTTGAGGCTTGGAGAAACATCTCACCTGGAGGTGGTGGCTGTGCTTTTGAGCTGGGCTGGTTGTTGTGGTGAGGATCCAACTGATATCCTTGGTTTTCCTCAAGAAGTTCTGATGCTCTATCTTGTCATGGCCCCACCATGAAGGGTTTTGAGGCCACTAGACTCAATCTGGACATTTTTCCAAACCCAAGAAGCTCTCTCTGGTGCTGTAGCTTGTCATGGCCTCACCATGAAGGGCTTTGAGGCCACTAGACTCAATCTGGACATGTTTCCATACCCAAGAAGCTCTGGTGCATTGTCATGGCTCCACCATAAAGGATTTTGAGGCCACTAGACTCAATCTGGACATGTTTCCAAACCCAAGAAGCTCTCTCTGGTGCTGTAGCTTGTCATGGCCTCACCATGAAGGGCTTTGAGGTCTCTGGTGCTGTAGCTTCTCATGGCCTCACCATGAAGGGCTTTGAGACCACTGGGTTCAATCTGGACATTTTCCCAAACCTGATATCCTTGGTTTTCCTCAAGAAGCTGTGATGCTATAGCTGATATCCTTGCTGGCAGGCACGACATGAGCTGCTCACATTCTGCTGGGACCAGCAGGAAAAGGCAAAATTAAATGCCAAAAAAGCTGGGCTGCCACCAGGTCCCTAAAGCCAAAGTGTCCCCAGCCCTTTTGTGGTGACAGTGACAGTGCCAGCCTGCCAAGCCTTGTCACCACTGCTCTGGAAGGGAAACACCAGGGGGAGGTCTATTATTTTAAACATATAATTGATTCTAATTCATCACTTATCGCTGGGTGACAGATTTTTTATATAGTTTATTATCTCTGTCACAGCAGGGGGGCCCTGGGGGGGCAGCATCCTATTGTTCAGCACTTCCTGCTCCTGCCTCAGCTCTGCCTGCTCCTGTTATCTGCCTGATTAAGTTTGGGATGCTGGTACCACAGGGTCCCCAGGTAACTGTCAGGGCTCATCTCCTCCCCTGGCAGCTTTAAAGCAGCTTTTGTGCACCTCTCCCTATCCACAGGGCTTAGATGATGATTTGGTGGCCACAGAGATGGCCATCAGCCCCTCTCCTAGCTCCTGGAAGTCCACAGGGATGTGGGTACCACAGTGCCAAGCCCTTTGGATATCACTGGATGCAAACCCCAATGCTGTTGCCTCCATCCCTCCCCTCTCAGCATCACCAATAGATAATTGCTAAAGGATGAAGGTCCCTTAAAACACAGTTCAGAAGAGAAAGATGAACAAACACTGCATTGTTCTCACATCCCAGTCAAACCCTGCTCATCCTGAGTCTGAAAATTCCAAGCCCCACTTCTCCTCTTAGAATCATACAATGGTTTGGGTTGGAAGGGACCTTCAAGATCATCAATTCCAACCCCCCTGCCATACCCAGGGACACCTCCCACTAGATCAGGCTGCTCAAAACCTCATCCAGCATGTCCTTAAAC
>VZTY01027170.1:0-32021 GCA_013400935.1 Turnix velox | reverse complement strand
GATTCTATGATTCTATTTAAAGTGAAATGGAAAAGCAGCACTTTGAAAAGCATCACTGAGAAGTTTAACAAGGAGGTTGCTTTTCCACCACCACTAGTGACAGGCACATCACTAAGCATTAACAGTAAGTGCAGGCAGACAGCAGAAGCAAACTGCACACAACAACATGTCAAACTTTAAGTCGCATTTCCTGTGGAGGTGACAATAAAAATGTTCAGCCTGTGCTCCAACTGAAAGGCTGTGGTCCCAAATGCACCAGGAGAGAAAATGAATAAGAGAGCCTCTGGGCAGATATGGGTGTCCTTTGCTGCATTTGTACAAAAAACATGCTACTCCTTCTTATCTCACACCATTTTTCCAAAGAGCAAGTCCATGGGTCCTAGTATACAGTTCTCTTCTGCAATATGAGGACAGAGACATTCAATACCAAGTGCACAGCACAACAAAGGAGCTTTCCATGCACTTACCACATGTACCCACCACAATTCTTTCTGACTGGGCTATGTTCTCCCTAAGCTGTGCCCATGAAAGAAGAAAGCCCCAAAAGGGAAATTAACAGCAGCTTCGATGTTAATCTTCAGAAGAACTGCTACAGAGTTGAGACTGGGTTTCAGAAAAGCAAAATGCATTAAAAACCAATCCATTTAAGGGCTTATTAATGGCATGTTAAAGGCAGAAAGACCTTGACAGGCTTGAGAGGTGGGCCCATGCCAACCTCATGAAGTTCAATAAGACCAATTGCAAGGCCCTGCACCTGGGTCAGGGCAACCCCAAGCACAGATAGAGACTGGGTGAAGAACAGCATGAGTGCAACCCTAGGGGGTATCAATGCATGAAGAACTCAACATGATCCACCAGTGTGTGCTTGCAGTCCAGAAGGCCAACCAAATCCTTAGCTAAATCAGAAGTGTGGCCAGCAGGTCAAGGAAGGTGATTTTGCCCTTCTGCTTGGCTCTGATGAGATCCCACCTGGAGTACTGTGTTCAGTTTTGGAGTCCTCAGGACAAGAAGGACATGGAACTACTGGAGAGGGTCCAGAGGAGGGCTGGAGCACCTCCCTTCTGAGGAGATGCTGAAGAAGTTCGGGTTGTTCAGCTTTGAGAAGAGAAGGCTCAGAGGGGACCTCATAGTTGCTTATCAATACCTGAATGTGCTCTACAGNTAGTTGCTTATCAATACCTGTATTTGTTCTACAGAAAGGCTGGGGAACAACTTTTTAATGGGATATGTGATGGCAGGACTAGGAGGAATGGATGCAAATGGGAAGAGAGTAGATTTGGGCTGGATCTAAGAAAGATGTTCTTTACTGTGAGGCTGATGAGACATTGGAACAGGTTGCCCAGAGAGGTTGTGGATACCCCCTCTCTGGAGGTGTCAAAAGTCAGGCAACCTAGTCTAGTGGGATGTGTCTCTGCCTATGGCAGAGGGGTTGGAACTAGATGGTCCCTTCCAACCCAAACCATTCTATGATATGGGGTCACTAAACACTTCCCCTACCTGGCTACTTTAATACACAATGTGTATTCTATAATACCATCCCTCAGTTCCCATTTCTGCTGAAGCCAAGCCTGCCTGCTCATCCTTGGCAACCCAGTCAAGTCAAGAGGTGGAGCTTGGTGCTGTAGAACTCCCTCTAGTCCTTCCAGGGACAAGCAGCTGGGGATTGTCTGTTCCTGGCTGCAGAACCCCAGGATCCACCAACTTTCCAGCATGCCAAGGCTCAGCCCTACAGGTAGCATCTGCCATGGGGTTTGCTCAGTGAACTGAGGAGGAATGAAATTTAGTGTGTCAGATTTTGGGTGGCTACAGGCAAGTGTGTTGTGCCCACATCACCCACTGAATTACCTCAGCTTACACCCCTTCTCATATAACAGGAAACAATGAACAAAATTCAAGTCATTTAACTATACAAGCCTTAAGAGGTCCTCCGCCAAACTGCAGCAAGACATTAAAAAATTTATTTCCACTCCAATAATTAGCTGGTGATAACAGTTTCAAAATTCTGACATTATTATTAATCTGGTCTTACAGTAAGACAAGTTCCAAATATTTTACAGACCAGCTGAACTATCTTATTGCTTAAACACACAGTTCTCTGAAAGAGGAACTGTAGCAGGTGCAGCAGATGACAGTGCACAGAGTTCCCAGTGACCAGAGCATCAGACAGAATGAAGACTGCATGAAGACAAATAACTCTTTACCACTGAATATGTTGTGCGACAGGCCCAAAACTTCAGTCTTGTTTGAACAGAGAATTGTACTTTCTTAAACTCCATAACCACACAATCTTTTTACTCCCAATATGGCCCTGCATCAACACCAGGAAGTTTTGCATACGCTGGATGACAAAGTTCTGATATTCCTAAATGAGTAACTGTCCTGTGTTGCCAGCCACTCATCTTTACATTAAAACTACTGATTCCTGCTTAGGCTCTTTCCATTTTATTCTCTTCTTTATTTTTAGATGACAGATAACTGTCATTAGATGCTACATGAGAAAGTCATAGATCAGAAGGTGTAGCTCTCATCAGCTGCCTGGCATGCACCCTTCTCTGCCTCTCAGTTCAGCTAAGCCTGGGGCTCCCCTCCTCGAGGTCTGAACTTCCATAGCTAACTACCAGCTCCTCTTTAGTTTCACATTTGAACTTCCAGGGAAAGGGTGGTCCGAGTCTTAATGCTTGGGATGAGAAAGGCAAGGTGAATGCCAGACAGTTCATAATCATGCTGGTTGTGAAGGTTCTCTAGCAAAGTGCTGAAATGGACGTTAGCCAAATTTAATCTCAAATGTAATCAACAACTTCAGCTCCTGTGGTGGCTCTACACACTTCAGGAAATGGCTGTGTTTTCAAAGGATATTAAGTAATGCAGTTTGGCTTATTTGAGTTTAGAAACATTCTATATATAAATTTATTCAAACACTGCCAAACACAAATCTACAGGATTTCTTTCTGGTTACTTGACTCGCCGTCAATTAACTTGACTCACTTGATCGATGCAGAATAATTTAAGGTCTTTTTATTCCTCTAAATATTCTAGAATTTGAATCAACACTTGAGAAAGGAATAAGTAAACATTACAAACTACCTGGGTACATGCTGAAAAATCCAGGAAAAGTTTGGTTTAGCCATATCCACTTCAGCATGCCATGACCAGAGATCTTTTTCAGCTATTTAACCTAAGTTTCAGAATGTTTTCTAGCCATAGAAGCTTGTCCCTACACCTGGCTTATGTTAACTTACGTTTGCTGTTTTCCTACCATGCAACCTTAAATCATTTCTCTTCTCTGTTCCTGACTGAAGTAATGTACTTAAAGGTCATATGAATCACATTCCTCACGTTTTTCATTCTCAATTTCTTTTTATGAGAGTACATGATGATATAGCAATATATCAAATACCTTACAGATCTCTGTACTGAGAAGCTCCAAGCAGCTATGTAATATAATAATGAGTCTATATGTATTTTACACTGTTTAAATGTTAAATTGTCTTCATTTTGGGAACAAACCATTCTCTGCAATGAACCATTCTTTACGCTGAATAGAACACACCATTCACTGCAAATTGGACAGGAGGAACATGCAGTTTTCTTTGCCATGATAATTTTAGTCTCTAGCTCCATACTGTGAAAGGTTCACTTGTAGGTTAATCCTTGTCATTAAGAAATAAGAGGTCATTGAAAGACACAAGAAAATGTCTCAAGAGAAGGTCACAATGGCATCAGCCCCTATATGAAGGGCTCCAGGCAGATTGATTAGCCTTTCACAGAGTTTCATAGCATTTTAGAGTAGGACATATAAAACAATTTCAAACAAGACCTTTTAGCCTTATGGATCCCTGCTCATCTTTATCAGTCTGATAAAATTAGCAGCTTCTTTCCATTACCCTTCTTGCCAACAAAGTGACCTAGATGTTCACTGTGTCTGCTTTCCGCCACTCCTAGTATGACAGTTTAGTGACATAGGATGTTATCCATAAAGCCCACTAATTTCACTGGTGTTTGGAAATCGAGTTCATCAGATACAACTATTAAAGTTTAATCAAAATATTATTATATCATCTTCACATCCTGTTAATACCAAATCAACAGATGGTCAGAAAGCAAACAGTATGTATGAGTAAACTAATAATATGTTCCTTTTAAAGGATCAGAAACTGCAGCACTACTTCCCTTCCTACTTGATAAATTAAGAAAATAAATCTTAAATTTTACTAAAACCATAGTAAAAGATAAGAGGCGTAAAAGATAAGAGGCGTAAAAGATAAGAGGCGTAAAAGATAAGAGGCGTAAAAGACAAGAGGCTTAAAAGAACTTAAACCCCTGATATTTCCTGAGTGGTGATACCTCACACCAGAAACAGTTCAGTTGCAAGGCAGTGCTGCAGATGTGTGGAACAGATCTAATGCAGGGCACCAAATTTGCTTTACACCTGTACAGAATTCAAACTACTTAAAGAGAGATGCTGCAAACATTAAAACAAAGATGAGTACATTAACACTCAGGTACAGTAAATCTCTATTTACTTATGACATACAAGTATGGGATGTTTCACAGTTCATCAAGTAACATCACTCCCCAGAAGGGCTTACAAACTCTTCTTCCTATCACAAATTTTCTAAATGAGAGAATGCCTAAAATAGACATCTTTTAGGGAGACACAAAAGTATGGCTGCCCTTGTTGACATATCTCATCAGGTCATTACAATTCCATTTAATGTTGTAATTATAACATGCAAAGGTTTAAAAGGCAGATACACTGCTGAATAACTATTTGGATTGCTTTTTCATATGACACAATATTTTAATTAGATGACTCAGCAAAGACGAACTGTCGAAAGTCCACTCTACAAAAGAGGATTCATTTTTATGTATCTGTTGTGAATGTGAAATAAAAAGAAATAAACAACACAGCTAGCCTGCTAGAAACATTTTGTTCTCATGTAATTATTAATTAATACACTGTGTTTGGCCTCTGTTTTCATTGACTATCCAAATATAATTCATATTAAATTTAGGATGTATTAAATAGATATTTAAACACTTTAATAGTGACTGCTTCGAGCTTCAAGATCCACTCTGTCTTTCAGGCACAGTTCCAAAAAGTGACCTGGTCCAGAAAAAAACAAACACAATGTTTGAAATGTCTGTGTCACATATGGAGAGTTCAGTTCGCCTTGGATGATTCTCATTATTTCACAACCAGCAAAATGCCAGTAGAGTTGAAAGCCAGTCTTTAGAAAGAGCAATGAATTTAGCTGAGTGGGAAGAGAGGTTAAGGCTAGTATAGTCATTGACTGCCCTCCTTCATGCCTTCTCAAAAATAAGAAAAGCAAACAAACAGAGCTTTATATAGCACAGAAGAGCAATTTCTTTTAAGAGTTTAATTCAAACTCTCAATAGAGAAGCAAGTCACAGCATCCTGGACTGGCTTCAGTTCCCAGCCTCTTTCTTCCAAAGAGAGACAGTTGAAATGTCTGAATTGCTGTACATTCCTTTGACAACATTGTATGTCAAGTAACAACCTCTGAGTCCGCTCTTGTCCCTCTAAAATCAACAGCCATTCATCCTCTCTAATGATTACTCATTTCCTACACTGAGAGGTATGTTAAAATTAGCAGAGCACATTTGTATTCCAGGTAAATGTACCCACCTCCAGCATACTTTGTGACACAAATTACAACCTGCTTATTTCAGACATCATCTGCCTGAAACAAATAACCCATCAAAAATCAAATAAGAGGACTGGTGCAGGGGATTCAAATATTAAGAGAGGCTTAATCCATCTGCTATCAGCTTCAAAGACAATACATGAATCCACACACATTACTCAGTACATTTCAAACAATGAAGTACATGCTTACTTCCTCCAGTCTGTTTTCACTTACTTCAAGGTACACTATTCAAATTTAAAACATGAGAATAAATTGCAGAATTTCTATTCAATAGGCACAGTTAATGTTTTCAATAATTTCACCTTTTTTTTTTTGAATGAACATTTTAAGATGTTAATATGCTGATACCAAGAGTAATACTCACAGTTGCTTATAACTCCACCAAGTGGGTCACCCTTGAAGTCAAACTCAATGTCCATGTATTTTCCCTGTTAAATAAACATACTGTGAGATGTATAAATTCTGTTTGAGCAAAATTGCTCAAGACATTCTGTAAAGAAATTAGTTGGTCATTTTTACAGGCTAAAAGACTGATCTGGCAACACTCTGCTAAATTTTGAAGAACAGAAAATTATTCAATGCATCTAAAACAATTAGAATATCACAGCCAGAGATTATCATGAGAAGGGCTTCAATCAGGTCTATAATACAACCCAGTAATTTGCTCAGTTTCTGGGGTTATATAAAGAAAAAGCACATTGTAGACTCTTTCAGCAGAAGTCCAGCAACACTGAACAGTACCTGAGGCCATGTAAGTCTGATCATGCTTATTAACATAAGAATGCCGGGAAACTATCTTCGGCAGAAACTAATTTTCTCCGTGTAAAATCTTCTGGCAGTGTGAATCAAAAACAACTGAAGTGTAGTGTGGTTTTAAGGACTGGCTGGCCATGAATGCTGTTGAGAGTCATAGGATGTCTGTCCCTAAGTGTGTGCCTGCCTTGAAAAAGTGATGGATTTTTCCCACTGAACTCTTTTGCTTGTCACCTGGGAGACCAGAGGCAACAATTAACAGACTACCACTGCAAAAGCCATTTACAGTGGCATTTGCAGTGCCTCCTAGATTTCTGTTTGACTTTTCCACATCTGATCTTAACACCATTTTCATGTATATGACAAGTATTTGATGTAGTAAGACAAAGTGGATAGACCTACACTGTGTAGAAAAGGCAAAAGCACTGCAGATCACAGAAAGATAAAAACTGCTGGTAGTCATTCAAATAAATTTCATAAACCATGCACAGAAATGATCTTACCAACCTCTAGTGCTTAATTAACAGAGAACAAAACCAACCTATTGAGAAGCCTTGTGTTTGTCCTTTCTTATTCATAGCATTTAGGAAGAGTTTTCTTTTCTTTCTTTTTCTAATTACAGAATATAAAAAACAAGCACTTTACATTGACTCCCTCAAAGATATTTTCAAATTTACTGGATATTTTTCAAGACTGACTTAACTCTATTTAAAACTTATTCATCTCCTTGCTGCCAGCTGAGGCTGGCTAGACAGGACAGTACTTGTACTTTCTTGTTTGAGGTTTAACTCTTAGCTGATTCAAATTTCTGAGATAAAGAATTAAATCAGATAATTAAATTTAAATTTCCTGAGAACTGGGCCAGCTGGATGTTTCCAAATGTATTTTTAGCTTTGTGTTTATAAGCAAGGACTTAAAAGTTGGTTGCGCTTTGCCCTGGAAGGACTTCTGTTTGCCAACGACACCTCCTCTTCGTTATCTCCTTTTCCTTTCTGTAGTACATCATCTCAGAGAGTTGGATTTTTTTCTACCCTTTACATCCAAATGAATTTTCTACAATGCCTCAAATTTTGTCCCTGATCTTATAATGAAGACCCTTTGTTCAGTTCACAAGCAGGGGCTTGACAGCTGCAGAAGGAGCATTCATTCATAGCCACGTGGAACAATCTTACCGATGTTGGAGAATCAGAATGCAAAAGGACAAAACTCTCCCATATGGAAAACCCCCTCATCTCCAGGGTCACATTGTCCTAGGCTTTAATCCATTTGTTTTTACTCACAATACACCATTTTTCCAGTGTCATAATTTGCCTTCTATTGTCATCTGCACACAAGTGAGCAATTTACAAAGCCACATTCAGTCTTCTGACTTTAGCAGAAGTTGTGATGGGTACTCATTCTTCTGAATCTCTCAGCTTCAGCTTCAATACTTTGGTCAATTATTAATACATATAAAGTTCATATTCAGTTTCATGCTAAAAAGAGCCTGAATTTAACCGGTTGATTATAAAGACTAAAAGCAAAAAAGTAACATTACAAATGTTTATACTACATTGGCAAAGGCTGCTGAAAAAATGTAGAAAGAAAATGAGAATATGAAGTAGGAATTTTAACAATGTATAGGGATGGAAAAGAAGATCATGCAGAAGAATCAACTTGCTAAGCAGACCAGTTACTCAGCACATAGTTGCTGGCATTAAGGCCACCAATGCCTTATAATTAAAGAATCCAGCTGCACTGTACCTATGTTTTCATCCAGTCACAGATCACCACTTCCTAATTTTTTCTTTTTTTTTCTTTATTTAGCCTCCACTTTGAGGCTCCTACATCAGAAACCATCAAGATTTCTGACAAGAAGTAGAAACATTGTTTTAAAAGCTGAGTGACTGCTAATGAATGACTGCTTGAATGACTGATTGCTGCTGAAGGCTTTTGTCTTATCCAAACATCACAGTCCTCAGACAAATTGGGAACTTTTCTCTCCAAATTATTCATTCCCTTCTTACAGATGCCTTGATGGCTGATACAAGGTAAAATAGAAATAGCCAACAATGTAACACATGTCCCAAAATTCAAATTCAGTCTTAAAGATAATACTTACGAATCGAGAGGAGTTGTCATTCCTCACAGTTTTGGCATTTCCAAAAGCTGCAGGAAGATAAAAGCAAACATGACAATCAAATCTATCAGGAAAAAAAATGAAATGCTAAGATACGTATGAATATTTTGACATTTTTAAAGGAATCTTAGACTCCTGGGAAACAATTACCCTGTTCATTCCATGGGTATCAGTCACTGGGGACAGACATGACTGCAAATAAGAAAACACCTATGGAAATGCAAAGCTTTGTCAATGCTTCATTTGGTTGAAAAAGTGTAAGAAAAAGATATAAGGGGCAACAGTTCCAAGACATATAGCATATAATCTTACTGAATTGAACATCCAATCAAATTTAAAATTGTATTACCCAAATAACTTGAAATATTGGAAATACAGGATCCTCTTCAGTTCAGAGAAAGAAATGAATCTCAATTCCCAGAACTGAAGTTGGTGACTGGAACCGAGGAGTTAACAGAATGAAACTTAAACGTTGTTTTCATAGGACAGTTTCATCTGTGCTTTGAAATGGATTTATTTACACTATTCCAACACACATATAGCTTAAGCCAAATAATAATCATCTGAAATTTTAGTATGCTTGACCTAATCTAGCATCTGGAATAGCTTTTTTTTAATTTATTCAGCTGAAGTTTACTGACAGTGAAAACTCTCCAAGAAAGGGCTTTCCAGGGCTACATTCAGATGGGCAGCTACTCGCTTAGGAAGTAGGCAGGACTCAGACTGGAGGACAATTCAAACTCGAAATATCACACATTGTCGAAGTGCATTGAGTCCAATAGTAGTATCCCCTACATTATTAAGTATATAACTTCTGTTCTAACAGGAAAGTTTATTTATCCTAGTATTTATTTATATAGCATATATATTTTCAAAGATCAAGTCAAGTCAACATTTTTTGGATAGAAATAAATACATGCTTTTAGGCTTCAACGAACTTTTATGACTAGACTTATTCTTGATCAAAGAACTGAAGCCTAAAGGAAATCTTTGTTGCTCCTGAAGGCCAATGATAAGTGAAAGAATTGTTTCAAAAATCTTTACGCCTTGCAATAAATCATCTTTTCAATAACCAAATCTCTGAGTTGCATTTTCTTAAACACAGTGCAGGAGAGTCATTTATAACTGCAAAGAATCTAGCACAAATGTTTCATTATAAAGCATGAGATGCATTCCTCAGTTCTCCCTTAAGTTCATTGTTTCTGAAAGTTAATTTACAGTAGCAAGTGTAGTTAAAAAAATCCCATAAGATAAATTACGTATATGTAACATTTATGACATTTTCTTGCATTGCACCTCAACTGAAACAGAACAACATAACCAAAGGAAAATAAATGTAACCACAAATGCTTTCTTTTGAAAATGTATATATGGAGCCAGGCTTGTGCAGTGGCCTTGTGGAATAAACCCATGTCCTACCTACCAACAAGCTAAATAAGCAGTTATCTGCACACCAAGGAGAACAAATAATACCTTAAGAGGATAAGGCACTCTACTGTCAGCATAATCTGTTTCTCTTGCATTAAAATATATATTCTCAAACTATTAAGAAATCCACTTTGTCAGTCCTTGAGGAACAAACCAGCTTTGGGAAGAAAACACTGAATCTTTCCCATAGGATTTACATCTGAAATCTGCCATCCAGGACAGTGATAAAAGCAACACAACTCGTCTCTGTGAATCCAAAACAATGGAAGATTGCAATCCCCCCATTCAGCTTTCAACATACTTATTATGCTTACTCAACACATTTACTATTCTTAAATTATCTGACATATTTATTATTTGTATATTTTAACATTTCATCCTTTCTTCACAAGGGATTTCTTTTTTTGTACAGCCAGTGATCACAGTTTATCCATCCAGGTCACTGTTACTCTCAGATCATTTTATTCCTCCCTACCCCCATTCTCACTTGTAGAGTGCTTGCTCCCTATAGATTGCAAATCACCATATACATGTATAGACAGGTGGTAAAAAAAATGGCAACACTCAAAAGTCTCATAAATACAGGATATCATCTGGTCATAATGCAAAATTATTGTACAACACTTGTGAGAATTTGTCTCAGGACCACAATAGCTTAAAGGAATTGTGGGAAAGACTGAGTCAGGAATCAACACAATAGACCTAAACAAGTTGTCGCTAACCAAGGCACTTCTGAAGGTAATTATTACACAATGGGACAAAACTGCAGGCTTTTGGGATCATATATACTATCTCCAGGAAAAATGAAGATCCTGTTTCTGGCAGCCAATGTCTTTCAATTAAAATAACTAATTAAAAAAAAAAGTCTTTCATGGGAGAGCAGGAAAGGCAGCTGTCAGGAAGAAGGACCAAGAGAGTCACACGATGCAGGGAACAATGAGTCTCGGGGAGCAACAGACACACATATGGATTGGCTAGGTTTTTTCTAAGACTCATTTCTTCATCCTTTTTTTCTTTTTCCCAGAAAGAAAAATAATGCTTTGCATAGCTTGTTTGTTTACTAGAGACTATAATAAGATAATTTGGAAGGAAATTAATCAAAAGGACTGAAGTCTTTTTATATAGTCAAGCATCATCAAGGCAGGGTTAAGAAAGGGTATGCCCTCAGAGAGCAGCACAAGGAGTCTGGGAAATATGACCTAACTTCCTAAGCTTTCCCTTCACGGGGGGAAAGAGTCTTCTTCTCATGAAAACCTCTCTGTAATTGAATAAAACTATAGCTGTCTTCACACAAACCATTTCCTCTGACTTGGACACCAATTAACAATGAAACAACAGATACAGTTTTCCAAACCAGCTCAGCAGAAATGCTGATACACACAGAGGTAACGGATTTGTAAATGCTCTATGAGATTCTTACCTTCAAGAACTGGATTTGACTGCAAAAGTTGCTCTTTGACTTGATTAACCTCTTCCCCTTTTCCACACACAGCAGCTACATATGACATAACAAGTTTGCTTGCCTCTACAAAATAAAACAGTGTTAAGTACTATCAAATAGGCTTGATTTCCAACACATTTTCATCACACCAAAGAGCAACTGTAAGCACTTTTTATTTCAGTTGCCTTCCACATTGTATGATCTGGAAATAAGGAAGGATAATATCCTGCTATGAGACCCATGCTATGACATCTGCATCCCTAGAGCATTCCCAAGCTGAAGAAGCCACCAGGGGATACAGCACAATGCCTGCCAGTTTTTCAATTAGCCCTAGTCAGAGGCATTCAGTAAGGAAAGAACATTATCCCTTACAGACAGATTGGAAATGTTTCAATCTAGCTTAAAAAAATATAAAGTGATTTCAACATGCAAAATCCAATCAATTTCTATCATCAGGCACACAATAACACAACACTCGACATGTGTAATTACAGCACCAAAGTACAAGTAAGTGAATAACTGCAACATCCCATAACATTATGCAGTCTGTTTCAAAGTATAACAAATGCAGAAAGTGAAGCATTCATTGAAACTATAAAACTAATTTGAAGGTTTTAACAAAATCTGGACCAATATTTGGAATCTAAAAGCTGGGTTCAGATGGGTGTCATCCCTTTACAGACAGAAATGAATACTAAATAATCCATTCAACCCTTATGTGTGGTCAGGAAAAAGAGCAGCTGAAAAAAGGATGCTGTTTATAAACAGAGTCTGTGATGTTTGATATGATGCTAGATAGTGAAATTTGAGACAGTACCAGCTGATACACAGTGTAATTACTCACAGCTGGAATCTCTATGACAGTGGTCATAAGAAAACCCCATTACTTGTTCTTCGGAGACCTGTTACAAATTTAAGGGTTTCATTTTAGGAAAGAACTGACAAACAAAAAGTTATCACCTGAATTTTGATTCTTTCCAATTTAATCAATTTTTTTTTCTAGTGTTAAATTACTATCCCAAACTGTAGAGGAATACTGAGAAAATCAGCAACACAGGAAGCAAGCAACGAGACACCAGACAATGACTTCAAGTTAGGCTTTAGACATCACTGAAAGAAAATAAAGGCCCTTGTTTTATTAGGAGCTCTGGTCCAATAAAGACACTGGGAAGGGAATCAATACCTTATTATCTAAAAATATTTAAATACATCATCATTCTGGTAACATACCCCATTTTCTTACATAATATTACTATCAACTAACAAACATGCAGTGAAAACAGAGCAAAGTTGAAAGTAAATTAAAAAAATCTTCAGCTGTTGACAGTTTAATTTCAATTCTTCCTACAAAATGTTCTGGCTACCAAAAATCTAAAATAGAGTTATAGAGGACCTGTACCAACAAGTTTGTTTCTTCCACTCCAGGAACTTCCTCCCTGTCCCACCTTCCCACTTCCACTCCTCCTTTTTTTTTTTGCGGAGGGGGGAGGGAGAGGTAGAGAGTTTCTTTTTGGTTGGTTGGTTGTTTATGAGGGGGATTTGTTTGTTTTTTATTTGGTTTTTTTTCCAATAAAATCTGATTTCTGATAAACTAGCTAGCCCCAGTTCAGCAACATTAGTTAAAATACTAGAAAGAGAAAAGCATAGATTCCAAGTCAATTATTAACTTGAATTTCAAAACCTGTATTATTTTTTATTTATCTTTAGAAAGAAGGAATCACTCATATTGTGTCTCATGGCTATGAAAATTAAAAAACAGTTAAAACCTTCATACAAACACAAATCTACTAGAATATTCTCTAAAAATAGAGAAATTCTGAAAGTCAACTGCTGCTACACTTTTCAGCACCCAGTCAAGGGAAAAAAGAGCATTTAGTTTTCTCCATCTTTCTTTCCCTCAGGCAGGGCATAAAGGTTTTCTGGTCCTTGCAATACTCTTTCAAAAACCAGTACCGCTTTAGTAGGCCTTTACATACTGATGACAATACTGTATTAATATGCAATAGGACCGCATCATGGTGACAATGTGAAAAATCACTGGTTTATGCAAGTTCACACCTTCAGCAACAAGCATAACAGCACTTTCTGCAATTGCTAGACACAGAAAGATACTAATATGTAAACTCTTACAAACTGTAAAATCGTTTTTCAAGACCAGAGAGCTCTAAATGTTTATGAATATCTTAACTGCTTACTACCTGTTTTTCCAGCTCCACTCTCTCCTGTAATAAGGATGCATTGGTCTTTGTCCTGGTCCCTTAAGGATCTGTATGCTTCATCTGACAGAGCAAAGCTGCAAAACAAGAGTGAATTGAGAATTACATAGAATAAATACTAACAACTACAATCTATCTTTCATGTGCAGTTGGAGAAAAACAAAACAAAACGCCAAACAAAAAAAAGACTGCATAAAAAACCTCCAGGTGCTAATGTTCTATAAGCTGTGATATATTCATTTCTCAGAATATAAAGAGCCGCACTGAAGCAAAATGGATACTTTTTCCCAGTGGCTTCTTTAGACTTTCTCCAGGAACAAACAAGCATGACCATCAAGTTTTGAGAAAGATAGCAAGCTCAAAATAAATGGGCAAAATTTCAGGGAAATGTAAGTAGGTTCCTTCATTGAACAAAACATCACATTCTTCATTGAACATAAAAATTCGATACATCGAAAGGACACAATTGGTCTGAAGTCACTTAAGAAAAAGAAAACATCATAATCCTGAACACTGATAACACCATAAACTGCATTTACTATTCTGAAAAATATAAAGAAATTTCATTACAAAAGATTAGGCATTTTAATCATTTTCATATTGCTGGACTTTTGCATAAATATGCAGAAATGTTTGCCATTAAGTGCCGTTCACTCAGTGAGGATGATGACAATAATTGAACTTACGGATTACAGTAAGAATCAAGAGCTTTTCCGTACCAAAAATGTCTTTCTATGGAGCTCAGAACATCATAACACTGAAACTTCTAGGCAGCAATTTGAGTGCTCTGTTTCCATGCAACAACATGTATTTTGGAGAAATGCAGATGTGTTACTTATATTTAGCTTGCTTCAGTAGTAATTTTGAAACAGAGTAATACTGATTTTGCTTCAACAGCATTTTTTAGCTCATGGAATATAGGATTCTGGAAACTAAGCACTAAAACCACTTGGAAAAACTTAAGCAGTACCCAAAAAATCCACATAAAAGGGCACAATTTCTTCACACAATCAAAAGAAAAAAATCTGACAACCTAATACAGCATTTCTTTACATGAAATAAACATCTGCTCAGTAGTTCAAGGATGTAGTTAAAAGTGGATATTGTTTTTTATTTACAATAAACAACATAAAAAATAGAAAGGAACTTTTAGGTCAGTCTGAAAGGTGTAATTGTTGCAGGTTCAATATCATTTTTATAAATTTGATTCTTTATTCTATGACAGTTCAGGAGCTTTTTATTCAAATGATAACTACTAATAGATCAAACATTTGTTTTGAACAGTGCAGCCCTACAGCACTTTCACAGGCAGCCACAACCCCTTTTAGACAAGGAAGCTATTTGTCATGATTCTGATATGGACGTTATGGACAACACAATGGAAGCTGTGCTGCAGCTTGAAAGCTTCAAATATTAAACTTCAAATATTTACTTCTTTGGGTTTTGTTTTCTTGTTTGTATGGTTATATCATGTTCCCAGCTTAGCCATCCTGCAAGAGACTAAAATACCATGCAGGTGGTATTCTAATGTTGGAAACTGGGTAAACGAAATACTTTATGTCTCCTTTGCTACTAAATAGTCACATCTTCCCCTCCCTTTCTAGTTCCTGACAATAATGCTCATGCCATTGTGTGCCAATCTGCTGCCCTCTTCCCTCCTGCCTCCATCTGTCTGCCCAGCCGTATGACCAATCCAGGCCCCTATCTCTCTGCTTTTCTCACCAATTTATATGCATCTAAGGCACTAAACTGCATGTCTGCTCTGCACAAATGGTTAGGGGATCCATTTAACAGCCACAACCAAAGGTCATTAACTCCTTTTGATATGTACGGCATTGAATCCAAATTATGATTGGCCTCTCAAAACTTAGTTCTGCTTTTGAGCACTGTAGGTCAGCTGGAGGTGAAAATGTGTTTATGAGAAAGTAGCGGGCTGTAATATTTGTAGCATTACAACAGAGTCAGTTTGTGATGTGGCCAAGATGCTGGAGAACTAGCAAAAGAAAAATATTCTGCTGCTGCTGAGGGAACATGACACAATTTTGGTATCGACTTTACTGTATGGAAGCCAGACTACAGTAGCAACAAGATTTTAACAGACTCTCTTACAGGACATATTTAGGAAGTGAATAATATTTGTTGAATGCTGCTGCCAGTATACATGTAAATTGAGGAGTGCAGCATGTATCAGCCAGAAAAGCTTATTCCAGCATATATTACATCCTTGTTTGCGCAGAAAGATAAATTGAAAAAAAAAACCAAACAGTAAGATGAAGAGAAAATAAAAGAATAAAACTGCACCAACCATTCATGGGCTATGTGAGAGAATGTTAACACTAATGCTGTGGTTTCCATGGGTTTGATTCAGGAAAGTGTCTTTCAGCAGGAAGGCAAGACTCTGTCTTGTTTTTCAAACTTAGAGGACTGTTTATTCCATGCCTGCTGTCCTTCAAACAATCTCAGCCACCAACTAGTATTTCACTGTTGAAACAATTTTCTTGGCAGTAGTTTCATTGCAGAAAATGCAGTCAGCAACAAGCACAGAAAAAGTATTTGCTCTGTTGACATATTGAGTTATAAGTCAATCACCTTAGTAATCATTCATCTTTTCTAATACCCTGAATTTTAGTTGCTCAACAGCCCATCAAAATCTATTTTACAGATTGATGTATTTATTAACTCCACCTCCACCTCATAGTTAAATCACCAAATCACACAATCTAGCAAAGCCTAACACTTCACAAGGATATCAAATAGTATTAGCTATGAATAAAAGAAAAAAATAAATTGACTCATTTCAAGTACGTTTTGCATATGGATTTATTAAGTTACCTAGTGGAACTGTTCTAAAATCTGCCTGCTCAAACAATACAACTGGGGGTGGTATAACAAGAGAGTATTTAAATAAGAGTTCATTGTCTTTCTGGAGCTGCATAAATAGCATCAGGCAAATTTATGTCAGAGCTTGAACAAAGATATGTGTCTAAAAGAGAGAGACAGCCCTGCCACTTCAGTGGCACACTATTACACCTCACAATTCTTCCTATTTATTATATATTCCTTTCTACTTTGCAATAATTAAATAAACAAAGCAAAATAACACCAACAAACAAACTTTGAGTCTTTTGATTCAAACTCTGTTTGACCCTGAAATACAATTTCATGCTACTTTTCATTGTCATTTGTTGCAAACATATAAACTAATTCCATTTAAGGTAATTTTAGTTTAGTGGATTCTGATGATCCACAGATCAGAAAGCACCCTTCTATTCTTTTCCCTTTAGTAAGGTTAAGAGACATGGCTTTGCAAGTTAACATTTGCAACTATAGCCTTTTTTCAGCCATGTCAAAATTACAGAGCCTAAGTAAAATTTTAGAATAGTTTGTATTTTAAAAACCAGATGTTTTGAATTAGCTGGTGAGTGTGTCAGCAGTGTAATTTATCAAACCTTGTAATAAGCTCTCCTTCAGTTTTTAGGTTTTCAACCAAGAATACAACATTCTCCAACCACAACAAACACAGAACTATTTACTGGAGTTCTCTTTTAGCTAAGATTTAACTATAGATTCAATATGAAATTGAAACCCCACCCACACCTAGCTCAATGAGAAGGCACTGCTTTTTTATAGCCACTGCTTTTTTATAGCCACTGCTTTTTCAGCTGCATAGATCCAGATGGCCGGACCTGACACAAAGTCCTCACATGAAAATTCTAACCAAGGAAAATGGCAAATATGCCACTAAGGGGGATTTCCACAGGGCTCTAGCTGTTTTCAGCAGCACAACAGCATCTCTATGCCCTAACAACTCACCAGGGTGAGGAAGAGACAGGAAGAAGGTTCCCATCACTCACTCATCAACCGCTAGCTCTTCATTCCAACTCTGAAAATTGCACCCACACTTTCCCCACGGGTAAAAACCTTGCTCTTTTTTGCAACTAATTCAGTGCATGGGAGCAGTTCTTCCACTATCTTTTTCTTTTAATACAAAATAACAAGGGCTGGTATTTGGCAGCTATCAGTACTTCTTCCCACTATCATAGTTTTTCCTTAGCATTCTAAACAGTAATTAGTTAACACAATCTTAAACTCACTCCAATTGCTTTTCTCATGCACTAATAGAGTCAATTCCCTTCATCCAACTTCACTGGCTGTTGCTCTGGTTGTGAGAACCTCAGTCACCATTTTAAAACCACTATTGCTTGATCTTGGCCTCCAACTGACAATTAATTTGTTACTTGAAAAGGAAATTAAGAAAAAAACCTCTTTTCTTGACCATTCCAGTTCCTCATGAAGTACATTGACACAGCAAAAGCTCAAACTGTGGTTCCCACAATGATGGGATATTAGAAACCAGTGCTTATCAAAGACTATCTACCATGACAGACTAAAAAGAAAAGCAAAATGTAAATTGTACATGCAATGTTAATGGAAATTTTACATAAAATGTAACGTGATTTTTTTCTAATCTAATTAAGGGCATCATTAAAGTTCCTTATCTTTCTCAGTGCACGGAAGTGTTCAGTAGCAGGGTAACAGCAAACAATTTTCCTCTTTTCATAGAATGCAGTGGGAAAGCATCAAAATTGGGGATTTTAAGTGTAGGAATTTTTAACAACCTGAGCTGGGAACAGTGGAAACACATTTTGTAAAATGCTTTGAGGCTCTATGGTGTAAATCATCACTATTTGGCTCTGTACTTTCCTCCCACCCATTGAAGCTCAGTGGAAAATTCACCATTCAGGAAAAGCAACCACAGGAGATTATTTATAGTATTAGCTCATAGTGTAGAAGAATTTAATCTAATAGCCCTAAGGATAAAACGTGTACACCCATTTTCCATAATTATGAACTGTCTCATGTTCAGCACTTCAACACACTTGAAAAGAAAAAGGTTGGTTAGCCTGTTACTGAAGTGATAAAATAACAGCAAAATTGATCAAGCTTCAGCTAGGAGAAACTTTCACAGGCAAGAAGCTACTCTTTGAAAAATGCCAAACAGGAAAAAAATAAATCCAGTTTAAGCACTAGAATAGAGAGGTGTGCTAAGACAGATGGAAAGGCTTTTCTCTTATTCATGTTCTCCAGTTTTATCTTCTCGGTGGGCACAGAAAACTATTTTCAACGATACTCTGTGGCTAATAAGTACACAGAGCAGAAGGATACCTCCTGTGTATGGTTCCCCACTTTTCTCAATTCATGTCAGCAACTGTGATGTTATTAGAAGCAAAATATAGCCAAAAGCTGTGTAAATTATCCCCGTTTGGCCTGTAAGAAGCAGCTGTAATTTATGGAAGGGAGAGCAGGGAAGGGAGAGATACAAAGGAAGGGAGAGAGGGAATGGGATAGAGAAAGGAAGAAAACATCAGAAAACAAAGCCACTCTTACTTTCAATTGCTAAACTCTTAAAAACACAAGTAAACATTAGCCCAGAGAGATTTATTTTCTGTTCCAGTGAACTGAGACTATAATATTACTATACAATGCCCATACCCACAGTGCACGTATAGCAGAAACATTGATTACGGACAATATTCTGAGGTCTGGAGGAAAAAGAAAAAAAGGTTCTTGCTGATTATTTTGGCTTTCTCAGTATGAAGCAAATTTCAGATGGCCTCACCTTGTACCACAGGAGGTTTAAATGGGATGAAAAATTTCTTCACAGTAAGCATTGTCAAGGCTTGGAAGAGGCTGCCCAAGGAAGGGGCTGAGTTGACAGCCCTGGAGGTATTTAAAAGGTATGTAAACTGGTGCTGAGGGACATGTTTTAATGGTGGAGTTTACAGTGCTCAGATAATGTCTGTATTTGATGATCTTAAAGGTCTCTTCTTACCAAAACGATTCTATGACTTCACCTCAAATAACCTCCCTACAGAGAGTTCCAGCCAATGCTTCTTCCCTGAATACTGTGCCTGCAAAACTCCACATCTCACCACAACCCAGTCTGTCCCTGACCCTTCTCCCTCTCACAGGATGGCGTTTCCCCTCCAAGCAAGTGGAAGGCTTTATCAGTTTTAGTTGCTTCCTTTTTACCATTTGTAAAAAAAAAATAATATTTTGAAAACCAGTAGTGGTCATTCCCCAGCACTGTAGACAGAAGCCATAACTACAGCTTGTGATCTTTTACATCAACAATATCTAAGGGTCTCTACTGACCTATAGCAAATCAGCCTGCTCTAACATGGACTGCAAGGACTTTAGGTTTCCTGGGGTGAAAGGCATTTCTGTTTACAAAACCAATCATTTTACTGGGCTGTGATATCCTGAAGAATAGGAAGTGTCTTCCATTGCTTTATTAAAACCCTTTTTAATTAGATATAATTTCCCAAGATAAATCAGCACTTGCATGCTTGATTTAATACTGCCTATGCTAGCCAGTTCCTTGCACTCAGTGGTTTTGCTGCAGAAGCATACACTGAACCTATTCGTTAACTCTATTTTGTGTCAGAAGCTTCACACTTTTCCTTGACCTGCCAGCCTGTCCACACCAAACAAGCCACCTGGAAGAGAAGCAGGTTCACGACACACCAGATATGCTGGTGGCAAAAGACTCATAGTCCTCCATGGAATTTCTAAAGCTTTTCTAAGGTTGGGATTCTAAAAACTAGGATTTGCCTCATTAAAAAAACACATTCCCCACTTCAAATGGAGTAGCAAAGGGTCAGACAACTGAACATGACACTAAGGAAAGAGAGATGCAGACAGATTCTCCTTGCTTGGCTTCTGTTGAATTTAAAGTACATGCTTTTTAAAAAAAAATGTAAAGATATTTTACAGAAAATGGATTTCTCTACCAAATACACCATGTGTCTGAAACATAGGGGAATTTGCTGGTCAAACACTCATGTTCAGTTCATGTCAGCTTAAACCTTTTCTGCAGAACAAGCCATGCTTTGAGTATACTGCTGCACTGTGTGAACAGCACACTAAAAGTTAACTTCTCCAATAAAAGGTGACTATGTGGCTAAGAATAATACATATTATATCAAGATAAAATATTGAGAAACAATTCGTTTTCATTTTAAAACATTGATCACGGGTAAACACAGGTCCTTACAATTATCCAGCTATTTCAGAAAAATAGGCCCAGAGAACTGGTAAATTTAAATACTTGAAGACAATAATACTGTTAGAAGAAAAATTATCATTATAATTTGGCTTCTTCTGTACAGAAGGGAATTTACTTTTACTATTTAATGTCACTTTTTCCCCTCTTTTAATTTTCTTTATGCCTCATAGTTTGAACATGTCCAAATCATCAGCAGAGCAGATACTCCACATAAAAACAAGACCATGGTCAGGCTGTGCTGTCTGTGGGCTTTTCCTGAGGCAGAGGTGATGGACAAGGTGTTCTTCCAATCTCACATGGAAAACTGTTTATCAAACAGTATCATCCTGAAGTCAGCAAATTAGTCCTGATACTGCAAGGGTAGAGAGAATTTTGGCTTTCACAATAAGCATGCAGTACTACCATGTGTTTATGCAGAGACTTCTCTCACTGAAAATAATTTCAGTGCAAAAGTAACAGTATTGTTTTAGACAAGCTTGCTTTACTCTTAACTGAAGATTGAAAGATAAACTCATTCCATTAGTCTGAAGCAATGAAATATGTCCCAGTACTCAGAGAAAGATGAAAAGCAAAGTTCCCAGATTCAGGTGCTCACTTCATAAAAAGGGACGTGATTTCAAAGGTATCATCTCCCAGAACAGGAGAACCTTGCAGCACTGAACTCTGAGATACACATATCTAGGAGATAATAGTTCTCACATAAAAAGATACACCTTGAAGAGACTTCAGAGCTCTGCTTGGTGAGATGGGTCAAGCAACCATCAGTCATGTGTTAGTGCAACAGACTGCACTGGAAGGCAGCGCAAAAATGCTCCACTGAATTCATTTTACAGCACTGGAGAAATTAAAGTATCAACATATCTTCATAGCTATTGTAAGCTGAATTGCTGTTTATTAGCTTTGAAATCTAGGCTCTGTAAGACAGTATGCACTGGCCCTCAAGTTTATCAGAGACAACAGTGACCAAAAGGTGAGTAGAAGTAATTAAGTTACCCAGAAAGCATCTGATGGGCAACATAATCACTATTAAATTAAATAGATATGTGGCTACTTTACTTGGAAGAGTTACTGAATTTTTCAATTTTATATGTAACTCTTCAGTACTTGAACAAGCCAACTAGTTTTATCAGGAAGCTGAGAAGCCTTACCCAACTTCCATTTTGCCTCCCAGCTCCTTTGAAATAAAGTACCACTCATGAATCTCTACACAAAGTAGGCACTCTGAGCTCATAAGAGTTTGTCAGCTGAGGTACAACATCAACCTAACGAGTCTACTCAGTCTATAAAATGGTATTTGATCAAATTTCAGTGGGGGAGTGACTGGTCAAAGCAAGAAATGACAAGCCTTTTTCTTTGCTTAAATATCAGGTTTCAGTCCAGGCCATGGGGACTATTTCCAGGGACACCATGTTTCAACAACCACATCCTTAGTTTGTCTGCTGATGCTGAAGGAGGATGCCATCTGCACACATCTTTTTTTGCCCCATCTTTACATCCTATCTTAGAATCATCTTGGAGTAATTATAATCACTTACAATTTGAAGTCCAAATGGCTTAGCAATTAAAAATAACTTTTGCAGCATATAAAACTGTGCATACAAGAAAAGTGCAAATTTGAACTAATTTACTGAAATGACCACAGTTAAACTGTTTTTGTAGTTCAAAACCTTTGTTTGTAAACCCCAGTCCCAGCTCTCTTATTTATTCAAAACAAAAGCAAATATTATTTAGTGTGCTCAACAGAAAATATGAAGACTGTGTATATCCTCATTTATAACATTAAAAAGTTTATCTTTAATAGCGCAAACTATATTAACCATAATGTACCCAGAGCTGAAGAAACTGGAGACTATTGTCAGTAAAAGAGAATGGAAAACATTCTGCCACTAAACATGGTACAAAAGTTGGAATTTTACTGAAATTTCTTTAAGGTTTTAAACATTAGCACTGTTTACACTGTATCTAAAATCATTACAAGTGCTCCCAGCATAGCAGATGGGCATTTTCTGGCATGTTATAAACTGCTTTTAAAAAAAGAGAAAAAAAAAAAAAAGGCAACCATTAAACACAATGAGACACTTCCAAAGAAAGGACAACAGCTGTTCTTAATTGCAATTTGAAATCACAGACCTTAAGTGAGTACCATGCTGCTGATTCAGAAAAGGCATAATGAAAATCCTACTCCATGTACACACAAGGCACAAAATGCAATTTCTCTTATTTCTGAGATGGGGCCTCTACTCGTCCTCACTTCATTTGAGAATTGAAAGATACCACTATTGCCATTTAAATAGTCCTAATTCTTTTCAGCATGCAAAAAGTTCTGAAATTCTAATGAAAAGAAAAATTAAGATAGCAGAACCTCAAGTTTTTCAAACATCAAGTTGTATTTAAAGACACAGGAAGCATTCAGAAATGCTTCTTTTATTTCCAAGTCCTACCATAACATCAGTCAATTTTCTGACCCAAAGAACTTCATCTTGTTAAGAAGCTAAAAAAAAAGGATAGTCTTAGTTCTAGCCTCGGGGTACAAATGAAGAGGTGCAAAGAGAACTATTCAAAATCTAGAGAAGAGACAAAGAGCAATTCTGTGCTGACAAATGTGGATAACTGCAGCACAAAACTGAAAAAATTCTGCAGCTCCTTTCCTTTATAAAGTGCCCACTTCATTCACAAAACTCAGTTGTACTGTGTGAATTACAGAATTATACATTATGTGACAATGTGAATTGGTTTTTTGAAAAATCTTAGCATTTTCTCTGCTAAAAACATTAATGTCATAATGCGAATGCTAGCCAGACTGAGTTCCAGGAAAATGAGAGAAATGAGCTCTGGCAAAAACATTACCATTAATTTAGACACAGCATCCTACGCCTTCATGTGGGAGATCCTGCTCCCAGACACTTATAGCAGAATGGTAGCATCAGTGCCATACAAAAGTCATTTACAGGGCCTTTTTATTTCTTAAATTAGGAAGTACTACTTAGATGTTCGATGGAAAGGAATCCAGTCTAAATCCTACTGAAGATCATTAAGAAAATAAAGCCCAACATTCATCTATACACTGCTTTTCCAGGCTGTTCATACTTCTTGGGTGCTGAGTGCATTTTTTGACCCTCCTTACAACTGCACATCCTGCCATAAAACAGTTCCTGCATTGCTATGCATTATTATAAATCTCCATGCAATCCAATAGCAGCTGTAACTGCTGTTCTTGTCGCTAAGACTAATATTCACCTCTGAGGCCCTGGGGTGGCATGGCTGCATTATATGCTATCCAAAGTAACTCAAACAGCCCTGCCCAAATTTCAGGAAAAAACAGAATCCCTTGTTTCATGCAAGAGAAACTTTGCTTTATACCCCAAGCCTTCAAGTTCACAAATAACTTCCCAGATTCTCTTCAGAGAATCAGATTGCCATTTCAATATGTCCACATCACAAACTCTGTTTTCTTGGGACTTATGAGGCCTCCTATCAATTTAGGAAACTGAGCATCCCATAGGTATGTGTCAGAAACCTGCAATAGAAGAGGGTCTTCCCAAGCATTAAGTCCATCTGATTTTAGAAGTTAAGTGCAATGCTTCATTTCCTTTTCATCCACACACCTGAGGAATTGATATTGACAAGTACACCATATCTTCCTCACTATATATGTTGACATAGTAATTGGACTAATCCCTCCCCAGATAAGACTTCACTATTGCCTGTAGGCTTCCCCACACACACACTTCTTCTTTCACCTTATTCCTAGCATGAGTTTAACAATTAAGCACTGAAAGTCATCTCTAATTGCTATTTACAATTTCTGTCAGCCATAGATGTTCTCTTCCTACCCAGTGGTTTATTTTCTCAGCTAAGCTCTGAAGTGATCATGAAGGGAAGCAGAAAGTCACTTGCCATGCTACTTCCCAGAGACAGACAGCTGCCAGGAGCCAGTATTAAGATAGAAAAAGCAAGAAAGCACATACTCTGCAGTCCCATAAAGCAACTCTGTTACTGGCGGGAAAGTGATAAGGCAAGATGGTTACAAATATGTGATACATTAAGTGATTTATTTCCTATTGTATTCACTTTGAAGATGCCAGCAGATACCCTTGTTACTTGTAGAAGTCAATGCAAATTAGCAAGATAGATAGTTTGGTTCTCTCTCATGTCTAGTTTATGCACAAGGTAAGCAAAACAGCAATTATATCAACTAAAAGAGCAGAAGAGGAGCAGAAGGACAGCACAAATTGAGTTGAAATCAAGAAGCAAAACTGTTTGAACACTGAAATATCATACTCTACCCTGTCAAGTCAGAAACAAGTTTGAAAAGTTAAACTTTATTGCATGATGCCCACAAAATTTGTGTATTTAGAGAGGAATGGACTATTTAAATAAAATCTCTCTAATCACATTTTGTCAGGTGTTCAAAGAGTGAACAAGTGGTGTCAATCTGTAGGCTGCTGCCACAGGCACTATATACTAAAAGGGACAAAATGTTGTTCGGGCTTGTCAGAGATGGCGTAAGGCAGCCATCATAGCCCTTATTTAGACATCTACAATATTTGAGATATACATTTTAAAGATAGTGACATATTCACCAACAATCCAAAGTATCTCTTGATTCTGCAGTACTTATAAGCATCAACAGACAGGTGAAAAGCAAAGCAAGATCACCATAAAATAAACTAAAATAATTTTATCTTTCTACAGTTTGAAAATGCATCTTTTGAAAAAAATAAACAATAACAAAAATTGTTTTGTAATCCTCTATTTTTAAATTTATGTTGTTTAACTTATCAGGTGTCAGAAGATAAAATTTTTGAATAGAAGCAATATTAAATAGAGAAAAATTGTGGAGAGCTCATATCCACCCAAGACAAATTCGTCTTACACTTTTTCATGACTTGATATTCTATCCAAACTTGAAAGGAAAAGATATTACTGTCCTGCAGTCAAGATTCCTGGTGTGTCAAAATTCAACATTTTCTCACTTCAAACTACTGCTCTTAATGTGGACATCTAGTGTCTGGACCCTCGAATTTCTTGCTCTGAGCTGGCAGCCTAATTGTACAATTATTGTCATTAGTGATAAATGAGTCACAGACTCACAGAATGGTTTAGACTGGAATGGACCTTAAAGATCATCTAGTTTCAATGCCCCAGCCATAGACAGGGACAACTCCCACCAGAACAGGCTGCTCAATGATGTTATATATTTTATACCAAGTAAAGGATCTCATATGAATGTTGAGTATTTCTGTTCTGAAAAAACATCTCTCTTGAGAAAATGTGGAGATCAATAGATCACTATGTGTTTGATTCAGCATAGTACTGGCTTTCATAATGTTAGGCAAACTAATCCCGGATTTTATTTTTAAAATTTTCTGTCATATGACAGCAAATTTAATGCAGGTGAACAAAGCCAGTAGAGTGGAAAGTTCTTTTAGCAAGTAACCTTGTTATCTGAGCGAGCAATTGTGCATGCTAAACAAAACTATAAAGAAAGAAAACCTGAACATAGGCAGAGTTCAGATCCAAGAGGGCCAAGAGCTACCAGAGGCTCATTCGATGTGATTAACTGTCTGCATTTTAGCCACTGAATCTGGAGTAGCTACAGAAGAAGTGTGACAGCAAAAATTTTATCAGAACAAAATAAATTCCAGAACTCTTTCCATATGTATTTTCCTTTCAACATAAAACTAACACTGAAGGAAGATGCATAAATTTATGGCCATGTTTAGACACTCATATAATTGCTGATGGCTCAAGTCAGTCTCCTGAATATGCAACTGCAAAGTCAGGTGGAACCTGCACCATGTGGAGAAAAGGATGATAAAATGATTGCCATAACATACAGACCATGAAGAGAAGATACCACATTTTACACATTTGATCTGTGATCAAATTCTTGTCCTAATATGGACAGAGATTTAGCATGTTCCATTACTCTCAGTAATTCTGACATTTGTTAGATCTATAACCATTAAGGCAAGGCCTTTGACTTCTTTGCAATATGCACCCATACAGAAGGGAGAGAAAGTCAGAGCAAGAGACTGTACCCTCTCCCCAGCCTTCTATTCCTAAAGTTAGACTTTGCATTTATATCATACACAAATAATATTTTGCAATATTATATATCTGCATCTATGCTATATATTTTAGCCTTAAAATTTGCATTTTTTATATATACATATGGTACTATGTTATTCTAGAATGGGCTCATTTTCAATCAGCAGAGAAGTGATCAAGCTTTTATTTTTCCGCAGTTATCACTCATTCAGTTTTTTCCATTTTGTGCATTGTGCAAAGAGAAATTCAGTGCTTCAGGTATCAAAATTGACACTGTACGATTCAAACATTTTTAACACCTAGAGGTAGACTGAACTTCAAAAAAAACAGATTTCCTCAAAAACAGGCTACTTACCTTACAGTGCAATAATAAAGGCTACTGCTAACAACTATAGGAAAATGCTCTGAAACGCATATGCCAGAACATAAATATATGGAACAAAAAAAGTAATTAATCTTACCTTCTCTTTAAAATATGGGTGAATTAATAAAAATTTATTTTGGAAGAGTGGTGGTGTGACATTGGGGGGGTATTTTCTTTAATAAACACATACGTTTTGATAAGATACAGTTGGTATCATCTATTTGTTTCAGGACAGAATGAAAATGAAAACTTCTTGACTGTACTTACATGTGTGGGCTGAGTTCATAGAAGTTTCGGTTTCTGTATTCTTCTACTTTCTCTGGAGTGTAAATGGGTAAAGGTCTGTAAGGGTTTATTGATATCACCACGCTGCCAATGTATGTCTGTTGAAAGAAAAAAACCTTATTGTGTATTTTTCTTTTTATTGTACCTTTGCCACTTATGTATTATTCATCCAAAAAAACCCCAAACAAACAACAAGCCTAATTGTAGCAAGAAATAAATACACTCCCCACCTCCTAGAACTTTCTGTTGGGTACCATGTTGCTTTTTCTATATAACTGAAAGTCCCTTATGAATGTTTTTTAAAAGAAAACTCAATTTGTACAAAGACTGATGTCTTTGGGGGAGGGAGGGAAAAGGACAGATGTTTATGAAGAATCAACTGCATCTTCTTGGCAAATGTCACACAAGCTTTGCTGCAGCCCATGTGTACTCATATGTACCCCATGTAAGGGCAAAGCCAGTGTTGGACTGGGTCCTGTCACCTAAGAAGGAACTTTGCACCACCTATTCAAAGCCTTGGGCACAGAGGAGTTTCACATGGAGGAAACCTGAAGACTAATAGCCTCTGACAGGTTTCTGTCACTGAAGTGACTTACTGGCAGGATTCAAGTTAAAGTTCTGCTGTGGTTCCTCAGCAGACATAAAGCATAATTTTTATTTCCAGATTCTAAAAGTATTTGCCATTTATGCTTGGAAAGCGGAGGGACTAATACATTGTTTCATTGTTTTAAGTCCTGTTCTCTACCAAGCTGACTTAAGAGCAACACTGTACACCCTGACTGCCACATTGGAACATGACACAATTAACCGGTGTTCATCAAGACCAATTCTGTATGCCCTGCAGCTCTCTGCACCTCCCTCCAGAAGCAAGAGCAGCATCCAAATACACTCAAGTGGCAAAAAAAGCCACAATAGCATCCCATCCTGCCTGTAGATACTGATCAAAGATTAATTAAACACCAAGTGTTTGGTGTTTCTTTCTACATTCATGAAATAAATAGATAACACCTGGTGAAACACAGTCTTCCAATAACAAGAGACTCCCTGGAAGGCAGAAAGGCTGTACACAAAAGCCACAGGTTCCAGCTGTTAGAATTATATTTACTAGTAACTACTGAAGAAAAACAATGTTTTTTACATAGATGTATGATTTTAAAAGGCTCCTTCCCCATGATACCCTAGCACCTCAGAATTACTATTTGAATTTATCCTCACAGTTTTCCTTACAGGAACTCCTATAATTTCAATCTTTAATGCCAGGAGAGGTACAAGGAAGAAAGTTACCAATAGGTTCAAGGGAGCAGTGAATTACCTCCAGAGCTGCAGACACAAATTAACAAAACTAACCCACATCCCCTCCATCTTTCACATCTAGAGCAATTTTCTTCTAAATATTAACATATTTGGTCCAAAGCAAAAAGCTAGCAGAGCAAGATTTCCCATCCTCCATAGCTGTGAACTCACAGGGCATTTTCTGTACCCTATAAAATAAAGAAAATGGACTGCAGTGATAAAAAAAGATACACAGAATGTCAGGGATTGGAAGGGACCTTGAGATATCATCTATTCCAAACCCTCTGCTAGAGCAGGAACACCTAGATAAAGTGACAGAATGCCGGAATAAGTAGTACAATACCAGAGACTCTTGGAGTTCATCTTCACAGTGTTTACTACCCAGAGAATGAAAGAGAAGTAGCCACTGCTAGCAACTGGTTGGACAACTGCTGCTATGACCAAACACAACACTTCACTAATTATGCTGAAGGGTTCCCGTTTCTAAATAACTCATAAATTCCTGCCCTCTTTGGAACTGGCCAGAAACCTTCTATGAAACATTACCCTCTATGCATCCAAACCCAGAACAGACCGAATATCCTAGAAACAGCCTGGTTTCACACCAAGAGCTCATAGAGTGTTGCAGGAGAAGGAAGCATCTTGGCAGCAAGGCTGAAACTAGAAAGAGGGACAACTCTAATATGCCTCAAGCAACGACCTGTAAAGGGAAGCACCCCTAAGAGTGCTCAGATACTGACTGTTGAGAAAATTAAGATTTTTGCTCCTTTTAAATGCATGCCACAATATGTGATTATCTGTATTTTTTTCCTCAAATAATGTTCTAGTTTGGTGGTCATCCTCCACATAAGGAGGAAAATATCTTCTATGTCCAATCTCTGGCTAAACCGGAAGAAAATGCAAAAATTGCCTTTCTACAGCATTTGCTTTGCTTTCTCAATACATGTGGCTTTGGCTATTTGCAACTTGAAGGATTCTTGATAAGAGTGAGAGCTACCCAAGATTAAGAAGCTTTCTAGTCTTCACAAGTACAGGCATACCCCAGCTAGGACTCTTTCCTGATAAAACATTAATACACTAATTTGCTTCCTGCTAAATCTCAAGAATTTGTAAATTCAGCCTGTTGTGAAATCAGTGCTGGGAAGTACCAGTAGAAGAGACATGAAGGCCAGATCTTGATTATATTTTGAAACAGGAGGACTTTGAAACTCATACTTGTCCATTTCAGCAATTCTGCTACCACAACAGCACACAGTTCAATTGCTATGTTCCTTGAAGTATCCTGAGATGCCAGGTCAACCAAAAATGAGTGAAAGTGAAAACTTTTATATTTAACTTTGAATCCAAGTGAGTTTTATTTAGAATCACCCCTTCAAAGCTAAGTATTACTTTGATGATTTATTTTGTGAATGTCCATTTATTTTCAGACATCAACAAATATAGACCACTTCTAAAAATATCAATATTTCAAAATGTCAAAAGATTATATAGAAACAAAGACACATCCATGTCCATTTTAAACACCAAGCCAAAGCATGGCAAGAAATCGCATCCATTGCTGCAGAGCTGCCTACAAGGACTAATAAATTTTCTCTTCTAAAAATGCCACTATCTCAAAGCTTATGCCTCAATGCTACTTGCTACTGATGGTCTCAGAGGTTCCATGTAACAGGGATAAAACAAACACAGAAAATAGCTTTCTCTCATAACAGCTGCCTTCCCACCAGAACTCTATTATAAACATAATAAATGGCTTAAATCCTTGAGCAAGTGACAGTCACAGAAACATTCCATGCTGAAAGCAAAATACCCAAGAATAGTGGGACACCTGAGCATGACACTCCATTTTCATACCATAGTGTGATCCTTCATTTTTCATGTTTAAGGAAAAAAAATTAAAATGAAGCCCCAGAGGAATGGCTTCTTTATGATGAACACACAGAATACAGTTAGGAGATTTGATTTCTTTTTTGGCTTTGACATGGTCTCATGATGCAAGTTTGGACAAGATGTGTTGTCCACTTAAGTTTTGCTAACTAAAGACTCTTGATAATACTCCTTTCTCCAAATTTCTACTTTTTTTGCAGTAACTCACAAAGGCAGATTCTCTCTGTTACTCTCTCAAAGTGCATGTTTGAACATGGCTTTAAGCTACTATGTACCAACAGATAACAAAGAAACAGATTACCCACTCCAACCGATCTCTTTCAAGGAAAAGCTATCCAGTCTAAATTAAGTAGAAACATGCCATTAAATAATTTGCAATCCATGTAGTTTCGCCTTGAAAAAAAGTTTGACAAATCCACTTTCACATGACTTATAGCAATCCTTCTTGAGAGATTGCGCCATCTAAGGTACCCTCACAGAATAGGTTTCTAACCTTAAAAGTTTCAAACGTGACCCAAAGTTTGGGTAAGGTAGCATTGTCTTCCTAAAACTCTAGGGAAATAGCTCCCTTCTCTTATGTATTTTCTTGAGACAATATCACCCACTTTTACTCTAGGTATAAGGAATATAGAGTTAACCACTGTAAAATAGGATATCTATCTGCCTATATCAGTGTCTAAGGTTGTCAAGAGGGAAAAGACTAAATCTTCATGACAATGATATCTGGAAATGTGAAAGATTTTTTTTTACCATTGTGGAAGAAATCTTTTTACAAAACACAGATTATGTTGGTTTCTTCTCCAACAAGATTTTAATGGAAACTGAGAATTCTCACCTTCCTTTATTTTTCTGGTCAATTAAAATTGTCAGTCCAAACATAAGAAACAAGTAGGTGGAGGTGATACAACAGCAGATAGGCACAAATACCAAGCAATTTCCAAGTTAATGCCAGCAGAAAAGGGAGCAGGCATAGCTGAATAGGAAAATTATTCCAGAAGAAATATAAGGCAGACAATGAATAGCCAAGGTACAAAAGCATAGACTACAACTAAGGGAATAAAAGACACAAACAAAAATAACACAGATCTTTCCATACTGGAGGATAGTAGAAAAAGTAGAATGAAACCACAGTGCTTGGCCAGAAGGAAAAATATAGGCACACTAAAAATAAAAAGGGAGAGGGGAGCTAAGGTATAATTAAATGCAGAACACATCTAGTTGATTGTAATAAGCTGCAGACACAGTTGCTTGCAGAACATAGCTACAACTTTGGCTAAACATTTCAACTTCACACTTAACAGACTAACTGCAATGTCATCTAACAACAGGAGTATCATAGTTTTGTCATCTACAGCTGTGGAGCTGAGTTTTTTTGTATTAATCACAGGTCCATCACATTCTGCAACCATGAAAAAGATACTGGTGTGTCACATAGAACAA